>CAWUFW010004155.1:1200000-1613978 GCA_963921515.1 Calotriton arnoldi
CAGCCATGACCATAATAGGGCAAGTACGAATATGACCATTTTAGGGTAAATATGAATACGTCCATTTTAGGGCATGTACGAACGGGTCTACATTAAGGCATCTATGCGGGATATACCAGTTCAAGTGGTGCTGCTGCAAGAAACTCATCTCACCAAACACGCAGCGACAGCAGTGGCAACTAGATGGGCTGGAGTGCGTTTGGCTTCATCTTACTCCTCCTATGCGAGGGGGGTAATGATATTGATTAAGAAAGCCATCCCCTTTGAAATTATACATGAGGAAGAAGATGAACTGGGACGATATATAATAGTACAAGGTATAATATGTGGCACACGAGTGACTATTGTAAACATTTATGGGCCTAACGCAGATGACCCTGTTTTTTATGAGACGTTATGGGGTAAGATACACAAGTTGCCTCCATCAGCAAGTATATGTGGAGGGGACTTTAATGTTGTTTTGGTACCTGAAGTAGATTGAATGACCTCAGCAGAGTTCACACTTAGAAAAGCAGCGCTCTATGTTACTAATGGTATGAGGGACTTGGGGCTGCTGGATATTTGGAGATTGCAACACCCCGGGTTGAAAGAGGGTACATGCCACTCTTATGTCCATCGTTCTTGGTCACGCCTTGACTTTTGGCTGGCTACATGTGATGTGAATACGTGGACCACTAATGTCCAGCATTTGCCCAAAACATTGTCAGATCATTCCCCGGTCTTATTGCACATGTCCATTCCCATGCACATACCCCCGCAGTTTCAATGGCGTCTGCAGTCTTCCTCCTTACTTGACCAGGTCTTCCGTGAGGGGGTGAGAGAAGCCATCAAGGACTACTTCACACACAACACAGGGTCAGTGCAGAGTGTGGGAACGCTTTGGGAAGCATTCAAAGTGACCATACGGGGCGCCTGTATAGGGCTACAAGCAGGGGTTCTCAAATCATTGCGTAGTACCATGAAAAAGCTGGAGCAAGAATTAGGGTGCCTTGAGCGCGAGTATGAAATTACAGCAGACACAGTCACACTAGCAGATATTAGAGTTAAGGTCACAGAATATAATGAAATGGCGGATCAGGAGGTACGTCACATGTCGCGCAGGTGGAAAGCCAGGTACTATGGAGAAGGGGGTAGACCTGGGAAGGCACTAGCCAACAGAATAGCAGAGCCATGGGGCAAAAATCATATAATTGAGGCAATTGCTGATGATGACACTGTACTTTATGACACATCAGGAATCCTCAACACATTTATGCAGTATTACCAGAAAAGGTACACGAGTAGAATGACGGCGGAGGAGGCCGAAATAGCACACTACCTGGATGATATAGCGCCGGTATGGCTCTCGCGTGGGCAACAAGATTTTTTGATGCATCCAATAACGATAGACGAAATTCGGGATGCCATCACTGCGTTGCCTAATGGGAAAGCCACAGGCACAGATGGCCTACCAGCAGAGTTTTATAAGCAGTACATTGATGTATTGGCCCCATGTCTTCATGAGATGTATATGGAAGCATACGAGGAACGGCGCCTTCCACCTACTCTTCGAGAAGCGTTGATTATAATGCTATTAAATCCTGGAAAGACGCCAGACAGTTGCGAATCCTATAGGCCCCTATTGTTGATTAATACGGATGTTAACATTTTGGCAAAAGTACTCGCTGCCCAACTGCGTTTACTACTCCCTGTAATGGTTCTTCCGACCAATCAGGGTTTGTGCCTTCCCGATCCACGTCACATAACTTACGTACGCTGTTTGCAGTACTGCATGTGTTGAAGCCAAGTTTGCCTGCGGTGGCGGTCCTACTGGATGCCGCTAAGGCGTTTGATTCTATTTTCTGGACATATATGTTTACAGTCTTACATCGCATGGGGGTGCCCTTCATTTATACCAATTGAATCAAACTATTATACATGGACCGTATAGCGCGCATGAGGGTTAATGGACAGACATCAGATGTATTTCAGATACAGCGTTGTACACGACAGGGATGCCCGCTGTCGCCCCTCTTATTTGCAGTGGTGCTAGAACCCTTAGCATGAATATTAAGGCAAAGATATGCACAGGCAGCACTGCGCTTTTACCAGAGACCCCTTGCAGTATCCATGTATGCAGATGACATGGTGCTCTATGTTCGTGACCCTGAAGCCTATTTAGAACAACTTATCAGAGAATATATACGGTTTGAATGGCACTCAGGACTAGGAATAAACTGGGCCAAGTCAATTGTCCTTCCCCTGACCAATAGCACACAGCGGATAGAGCTTGGTTACCCACTGGAATGGAGCATAGACCCGGTAAAATATCTGGGGATATGGATCCACAGGGATTCACAAGTGGTTGTCCAAACTAATTATGGTAGAGCAGTTACGGGGCTTGAAGAACAAGTGGCTAGATAGATAAAACTGCCGCTGTCACTTGCAGACAGGATAGCACTGATCAAAATGATTATACTCCCAAAGTTTTTATATTTATTTATTAATATTCCCATTTGTTTAACGCAACACTTCTTCACTACGCTTCGCTCCTTGCTAATTACACATGCATGGGGGGGGGGAAAAGCAGAGAGTGAAGTGGGAGTTATTAACACTTCCATATGACATGGGTGGGTTCACCGCCCCCGATTTACGGTTGTACTACCTCTGCGCACAAGCGCATTATGCCTACTACTGGCAGCAAGCTCTAAATTACACTCCGCAGGTTGCAGTAGAGGCGGGTGCCGTACATCCGATACCGCTCAAAGCTATGATTGTCAACACAACTTCTATATTTGAAAAGGGGGAGATAGATACGGTACAATGCACAGATAGCGCATGGCAGGAACTTGGGAGGAGAGCACGGAAGCTGCCATTATACGCTCCAAATATGCCACTCTTACATCATACTGAAATCTCAGTGTCAGGTGAAACTGGCGTGCTTCAAATTCTCCATGAGATAGGAGTACACACGATGGGAGATGTGTTTCCAGAAGGGAAGTTTGTGGAAGCCTCAGCACTCCTAGAGGATGGGGCGAAAAATGCTGCAATGTGGGGATTCATATACACCAAATTGCGTGCGGCTCTGCGCACACTGTACTCACAATTTCTTGCGGAACCGCAAACTCTAGGGGCCTTACAGCTCATCTACACAACTCAAACGAGATCCCGACTTATCACACGATTATATCACGCCTCACAGAAAGATGAGATAGCCACGGGGGCGGTTCGCTCGATAAGTGGAATGAGACTCTCTCTGAGCAGCTGACTGAAGACGATTGGAGGGAATGTTGCAAATTGACAGGACAACTAACTGCAAACGGTAATCTTAGATTGATTCATTTTATATATCTGCATCAAATGTATTATACGTCTGTTCAGCTTCATAAATATGGTCTAAGAGAATCTGCATGTTATGTACGATGTAAAGAGCCAAGTGCGGATTTCAAACATTTGGCATGGACTTGTCCGAAAGTTGGTGAGTTTTGGGTGCAGGTCACGCGAAGTCTGACGGAACTGGTGGGGATAACGATAGAATGTACTCCACAATTAAGTTTATTGGGAAATGTTGCCGCTATACCAGCTACTAATCGAAAGTTGGTAGCCATAGCGTTGCTGTTGGCTAAACGAAGCGTTTCTATCCATTGGGGCGGCAGACCTGCGCCGAAACACAAACAATGGTTACAAGACATGGCATACTGTCGAGATCAACTTACCTGTTACGCTGAGGAATTGCCCAGCGCTTCTAAACCTCGTGAAATATGGGGACCATTAACTTCCTATTTGCTTACCATGAATGCTGATTGATGTCTTTTCCTGCATTATACCAAATCTGCTAACTTTTTTATTGTTGATGTCGAACTATTGTCTGTAATTGGAATACTGTCCATTGACGACTGATGTAATGTGCTGATCGGGATGCTTGTGATTTGTAAGCCTACACAAATGCTGATACCTTTTTTTTATTGTTGTATATGTTATGAAATATGCATAAATAAAATATATAAAGCTTTTAAAAAATATATATATATGAAAATTGGGGGGTGTTTTGGGGTAAAATATGAAATTTGGGGTAAAATATGAAAATTGGGGTGTGTTTTGGGGTAAAATATGAAAATTGGGGTGTGCATTTGGGTCAACTTTTATTTTTGGGTGTGTTTTGGGGGCACAAGAATGGATTCCAGGGTTCACGTTTGGGTTTGGGGTGCTAAGGTTAGTTTAGGGTTGCACTCCCTGAAGTGGGAATAGTGACATTTATGTATCCGCTATGCAACACCTACCCTACTGTTGCAATGTGCCTAGTATTAGTATACATTGGACTGTAATGAGCTGTTATGGCATGCGTTGTAACTACGTAAGTGCCTTTGGCACATGAGTGGTACGCCCGCTGTGCATGGGCACACAGGGGACGCCATTGAGAAGTGCTGCGGGGGGGCTGGACAGCTGTGAGGTGGTAAACGCAGGAAAGAATACTGGATGGGGCGTGGACGCGGGGATGTGTGTGTGAGCAGGTATTGTAAATATTTCAATGAGGGAAGTCTTACCTCAAAGCCGGAACCTGCTTCCAGGAACAGGAAGTCGGCAGCCAGGCTCCCTCCCCTGAGTTAATCACAACGATGTGATGCTGCAGTGGGATTGGTAATTGGCAACGGGACAAGGCATGCAGCCAGGGGCTGGAGGGGTGGGCATGCTCTCCATGCAGGCTGTGATGCAGCCTGCATTGCGAACAGGGAAGTGCGCATGACTGCTTTGGGCGGCCTGAGTGGGCCGATCAAACAGTCATTGCGCCCTTGAGTGGGCATGCCACTCCGCCCATGGCCTGCTCCGTGCTTGGAGCAGTCCTACCCACCCTCCCACCCCTAAGGATACATAGCATGATAACATCAATAAGTTATCATCATGTGATGATTGTCCCTCTTCTGCACTGCTTGAAGGCAATGGGGAAACGCTCATCTGCCATATCGGATGAGCCGACACTGGGAGTGCATCATCTACGTGTGATAGGCCTGAGCGAATCGCCCCCCGGCACTCCTGCGCTACGCGTCCCACCTTCTCCTTACCTGGACAGGACCTCTGACCACGGCCAGGGACGTGCTCTCTCCCTCCGTAGCTCCGGCTAATGTGCATCTGCCCTAGGCAGGACTCAGTGCAGGTAGGGGTTCGAGCCGCGTCTCCTGGGTAGGTTGCGCCCTTCTTGTGTTTTCCCCGTTGTCTCTCTGACTGCCTTTCATCATTGTGCTTGTATACTTTTGTGCTATTTATTCTCTTTTCACTTATTGTGCCTTAGTTTGTTATTGTGCCGTTCCACCCTCTCTGCCTGTTTGTTCCCGCTTCCCCACCCGCCGCCCCCGCCGCCCCTCCCCCGCCAATTCACACTCCCATCTCACAGCTGTGCCTCCCTCCCCTATTTAATGCCCTCCACTGCGCGGCCACCTCGAAGGACCTGGAGCAAGATCACAGAGAAACACATCAACACCACCCTCCTCCACGACCCCCCCTCTGCCACGACTGACACCAACTCCGCAGCCAAAGAACTACACCGCTGGATCTACAGCTGCGCTGACAAGCCTGCACCCCTCCGCCACCCCGCCAAACAACGCCCCCTGAAGCCTGCATGGTTCACCACCATACACCAAGAAGCCAGGCACTCCTGCAGACGCCTCAAGAAACTATGGCGGAACAGGAAAACCACCGAAGACCAGAACAACTACAGGCACGCCATGAATGAATACCATGAGCGCATAAGAGCCACCAAGCAGACATTCATCAAGAACAGAATCCACACCAACGCTAGTGACGCCAAGGAACTCTTCAACATCATACAGCAGGTCACCAAACCACCCAGAAAAGCAACAGACATCACACCTTCCCAGGACCTCTGCAACAAGCTCAGCTCCTACTTCCACATAAAAATCAGGGCCCTCTACGACAACTTCAGCGAACAGACTCTGGTCTACAAACCCTCCCCACCATCGACAACCAACCGACCATCACCAGCTGGAAAACCCCAACTACCGGAGACACCTCCACGACCATGAAAAATACCCACTCAGGAGCCCCCACGGACCCCTGTCCGCCGCACATCTATCATAGAGCCGCTCCCGCCATAGCACCCGAACTAGGCCGGACCATCAACGACTCCCTCGAATCCGACATCTCCACCGACGACTGGAAGCGGGCAGAGGTCAAGACCCTCCTCAAGAAACACTCGTCCGACCCGACGGACCTGAAACACTGCCGGCCTATCTCTCTGCTTCCCTTCGCAGCCAAAGTCACCGAGAGATTCCTCAATGCCCAGCTGACCACCTTCATCGAAGAGAACTCCATCCTCGACTCCTCCCAGTCTGGATTTCGCAGCAACCACAGCACTGAGACCGCCCTCCTCGCTGCCATCCATTACATCTGCATGCTACTCGACCAGGGCCACACTGTGGCCCTCATCCTACTAGACCTCTCCGCAGCCTTCAACACCATCTCACACCGCACTCTCGCAGCCAGACTCCACGACGCCGGTATACGAGGAACCAGCCTCGACTGGATCCACTCCTTTCTCTCCGGCAGAACCCAAAGGATCAGACTCCCACCCTTCCTCTCCGAACACACATAGATCAACTGTGGAGTACTCCAAGTATCCTCGCTCAGCCCCACGCTCTTCAACATCTACATGGCCCCCCTCGCCATCATCGTCAGACTGCATGGGCTCAGCATAGTATCTTATGCCAAAGACACCCAGCTCATCCTCTCTCTGACAAAATACCCCAAATACACCAGACTCAGCTTCCAAGAAGGAATGAAAGACGTCGCAGCATGGATGAATGACAGCTGCCTAAAACTGATCTCGGAGAAGACTGAGGTCCTCGTCCTCGGATCCTCCCCCACTGCATGGGACAGCTCCTGGTGGCCCCCTGCGCTCGGTGACCCACCCACCCCGACGGACCAGGCCTGGCACCTCGGCATCATTCTAGACTCCTCCCTCACCATGACCCGCCAGACCAACGCCGTCGCATCCACCTGCTTCAACTCCCTCCGCATCCTCCGCATGACCTTCAAATGGATCCCCCCAGAATGCAGAAAGACCGTCACCCACGCACTCATTACCAGCAGACTGGACTACGGTAATGCCCTCTACTCAGGAATCAACAAAACCCTGCTACACAAGCTCCAAACCATCCAGAACACCGCAGCCAGACTTGTCCTCAGAACACCACGACACAAGCATATGACCCAGCACCTATGAGACCTACACTGGCTCCCTATCGAGCAGGGAGTAACACTCAAGCTACTCACCCACGCCTCCAAATCCCTCCACAACATCGAACCCAAATACCTCAACGAAAGAGTCTCCTTCCACGTCCCCAAAAGGAACCTCTGCTCTGCCGACCTGGCCCTGACAGACACCCCATGCATCGGCAGAACCAGAGCAGCAAAAGGGCCTTCTCCTACCTCGCAGCTAAGACCTGGAACGTGCTCCCAGTCAACATCAGATGCTCCACTACCCTGCACACCTTCAGGAAGAGACTCAAGACCAGGCTCTTTGAATGATCCGGAGCTGCACCCACCCCCTCCCCAGCGCCTTGTGACCCTCACGGGTGAGTTGCACGCTCTATAAACCCCTGATTGATTGATTGACTGATGGACATTGACACCGTGGCGCAATCCACTGCACTCTCTCCAAATCTGTGACTCAGCCAGCAGGAGCCTGAGCCAGGTGTGATTTCACTAGGCTGGGTACAGCAGTCGCCGCCTAGTCCGCTGGTGGACCTCCCGATGCAGTTGATGCAGCAGGGCTCCCTTAGGCATGTAGTTGCAGTGCTCACACCACACAAGTTCGGCGTAGCACAGGGGCATCACCCTGCACAGAGTACGGCCAGCCAAACATCATCCGGCCTGTGATGCAGGGAGATGGCACCCACTGTTGGTAATCCCCTCTGTGCACCCCGGTGTAGAGGTGGATTGTATTATTCGATGCGGACCTCACTACGTTGGTGCGCAGGAGCGCCTCTACCATTAACTGCTCTAAGGGGCGCAAGGCGGTCTTCTCACACAGGTCAGAAAAGTGGCTCCATGCGACCTGCCAGACTTCACCACCAGGTACAGGCGATCATCGCGCATCGATGTCTCCCACCACGGATTATCGACTCCACAGATCCTCCACATTCCACTCCAGGCTCCAGACGCAGGTCCAGCGAGGCATCCAGGTTCAAGACGCAGGTCCAGCGAGGCATCCAGGCTTCAGACGCAGATCCAGCGAGGCATCCAGGCTCCAGACGCAGGTCCAGCGAGGCATCCAGGCTCCAGACGCAGGTCCAGCGAGGCATCCAGGTTCCAGACGCAGGTCCAGCGGCGCATCCAGGCTCTTATCCTGGTCATCCTGGATGTTGTGTGGCTTGAGGGGGTTGTTGATGTGTGCTGCACTTGGCCCTGGCTGCTCCAATCTGCAGTACAGTTTTTTTTTGCGCATCTTTTCTATGGGAGGTGGACTGATAGGCTATTTTTAACAATTGGCGTAAGATTACTCATGTTGGGCTGCCTAACGTGCATTTTTTTTATCGCTGATGGGCTTATCGCTAGATTTCGCCCGCTAACGCTAGAATTTCTATCGCCATCGCGCTATTGCTAACGGCATTTTTATCCACTGAACCCTGAAACTATCGCCTGTTAGCGACGTGTTGGCAATACGTCGCTAACAAGGCGATAAATTTCAGGGATAGACGGCGATGAGAAAACTGCTGCTAACTGCGGTTAGCGGTAGTTATCGCCATTCCTTGATAATATCCCCCATAATGTGCACATAATAAATTTCACTGACAGCATCTTCTCTCCAGAAGAAATGAGAAATAATTGGCACTCGATAGACTCAGTTGAAGACCTGAGGCCAAAACATATTTAGAGCGCACTGTCCTTGTGTGCTCTGCAGCACACCTTTAACAAGTTGGGCACAAACAGGATCAGGACAACCTATTATATATAATGAGCTGGCCCGAGCTTAGTGCATTAGTGAGAGATGGAGAGGCAGTAAAAGTCAGCAACTCCATCCTTCACAGTACCGATGGCACACAGCATGCACTTCAAAGAGGGACAGAGATACCCCTGTAGGCAGATGCAAGGAGTAACTGCAGCCGCTTGCAAGAAGATGTGTTGGGGGTTCATAGAACCACCTTTCAGATGGCACCCTTGGGAATGGCTTTGACTGTGTGATAGCTCTTTGTGGCACGCAGCGAGTGTGCCCAAAAACGACCTCTTTGCCCTTGTGCCTGTGTCCAAAGAAAGGCATGGGCACATAGGCAAAGTGTTTCCCTCATTTTTATGGGGCCATGCAGGCTTCTGCAGCCCCAGTGAAATACAGTAGTGATGCTGTGGTACTGAAAGTAAGCACTGATATCTGTTGTGCCCTAGGGCACATTGTGTAATGCAGCATCTGGTGTTTTCAGCCTGCTTTTTATTGATATCCTGAGCACCTTGCTCTGGATTTGCCCTTTGCTGATTGTGAGAAACCAGGGCTTTTGCAGTGTACCCCCATTTTATGCCCCCATTTTGACTACTAGTTTTCTGACTGTGATTGTGCCCTGGGCTCTGATAATCAGTCTAAGTAAAAGTACATGTATAATTACAATTGGTACTGCCAACCTATCTGTACATCCCTAGTATATGGTAGGGCATTTAGGTCCACAGGCCCAGCAGATTGAATACATTTACGTGTACACTGCTGTGTTGTCTGCTGTCATTTTAAAATAAAGCCCTGACTTGCAGAATGCTGTTAAATTAAAATTATATACAAATTTGATTTTGGAATTAAAGGTACTTCCAAAGTCTTAAACTACCATATTTTGACATATATGTCACCCTTAATGTTCGGCCCAAGGTGCCCCAAAGGTAGGGTGCATAAGCTGGGACATTATAAAAGATGTTTTATATGCCCTGGTGATGGAAAAACTGTCAATTTCTTTTTTCCCCCATTGTAGCACATTAGCTCGATAGGCTAACATGGGAATACTTTAATACAGCGTAACTATTGATAGGAGTGGGCTAGAAAATATACTTCAAAGTATTAACATGATAGTTAGAATAAATCCAACAACTTGCCAAAGTTAGACTTTGCTTTGCTTTTCTGATGAGCCAAATCCAACCTTCCCAGCAGCCTCTTCTGATTGCCCAGCCATGGACAGGCTGAGCCAAAGTGCTCTAATGAGGTGTGAAGTGGGCTGTAAACAGACAAAGGACATCAAGTGGGAGGAAATTTGCATCTGCGGAGCAAAAGGCAGGATGGGGAGGAGTAGCCAAACTGGTCTATAAAGATTGAATGGCAGTTAGGACAGGACACAGGCTTGCCCCCACATCCTGAACCCCAAGCCAGACTGGAGCCCCAGTAATTGAATTCGCAGAGGGTCTGGAAGGGGAGTGGTAGGGAACCTTAGTCATGCTAGTGGGTTGGCTTAGCCAGATCTTAACCTCCAGGAGAGAGTATCTCCATTTTAGATTTTAAAAGGACAGTGCTTTCTGGAATAAGAATATTCCACACTTTTGAGGAAGCTGTCATACTTCTGGGTAGCACCCTATACCCCATTGCCTAACGGTGCCCGCCTGCTTGCCACCCAGGAACACTAGATAAATATGAGAAAGCTGCCCAAAAACACGGATGCCTGCCTTGAAATGACAAGACAAAGAAGGACTGCCCTGCTGGATGCTTGGACTGCACCTGTTGCACACTTTGGTCTTCAGCCCACAAAGGAATTTGCCTTGCTCTGAAAGTTAAAGGAGTGGACTCCCAAGGAAAAACTCAGAGATTCTGGAACCTTGTATTGGTGTTGTGGACCCCCAAAGACCCAAAATAAATATCTGCAGAAGAAGGACTGCCCTGCTGGACCTTTGGACTGCACAAGAGAGGACTGAACTCATAAGGACTGCACCTGCTGCACTCACAAGTCTTCACAACAAAAGGACTTTTCCTGTTTTAAAGGATTAGGAATGGAGTCACTGATAAGCAACAAATAGAAAAGTGCTTGAAGGGCTACCTACAACATCACCAACTAGACAACCCCAGCTGACAAGCTCCACCTGGATTTTACTGGGATTGGCCAGTTGCATCGTGAGAGTTGTAGTCCCAGACCCCAAGCGGCACACCAGAGATTCTGAACCCTTGGCTTGTGCTGTGGACCACTTCCTGCAACAAGAAACACTCCTGGAAGTATGTGAAAAAGTGTCCCATCACGATCAGCCTGGACTCTTGACTCTGTCTGCTCGCAGCCATGCTACCAAGGGTTGAACAAGGATTGAATTTATAGAGAACTTGAATGGACCTTATTTGTGACTGTGGTGTTATTAGTAGCTGTAGGTACCTACCTGCACCTACTAATAAACCACCTTCCTACATTCATTATCTTACCCAGGAGCCATAGCTAATTGTGGAAAAATTGTTTTTATTATCCGCAAAAAATTAACAGCAAAAATACCCAGCTTGCCTTCTTTGCTGTATATATCCTGTAGCAAAGATTGTAGTGAAGTATACTAATGACAAGTATTATTTGAATGTGGAATAATACAGTCACAGGAACAAATTAAATATTTCAAATGGTGTCCAAGAATTTGTGAGTTCTCCACAACACTAAAGGCCTAATTACGATGTTGGGTGGACTTACATCCGCCCGGCACTTTTGCGGTCACGGGACCAACCGATCTCCGGTCGATGGCCCTAACACTGTGGTTACAATGAGACTGCACATGGTGCAGTCGCATACTCCCATTTGTCTATGGGAGAATCTGTTCATCCCTGCACCACGTGGCAGGGATCCACAGGAGGCCTCGGCCCCCAACCAGAGGCCGTAGGGTGAAGGGGGCAATGCTAGGGGCCCCCAATGTTGCTTTCCGATAGGCTTTCCATGTCGGAAAGCCTGACATGAAAAACCTCTCGGAAACTGACATCATAATCCCTACAGCGGAAATGCCGTCCATAGGGATTAGTTACAGGTCTCCGACTGGCTAGCGGGATTCTTGAGCCCCTCGGAATCCAGCAGGATTGGCCAGCCGGTTTCACTTTGGACCACCTGTATTGTAATGCGGCGGTAGAAGCTGAAACCGCAATGAGGCTCGGAAAGCCTCTGACCTGTGCTTGGAGGCTTTCCGATTCTCATCGTAATGAGGGCCTTAGTGAATTCCCTGGAGTTGTGGTACCAGTTTTTGTTACCGCAACTTCCAAAAGTCTTGAAATGCAGATATACAGTTCTGAGTTTTAATTTGCCCAAAGCAAACCTCAGGTCTTCAGCAATTAAAATGTGCCCACTGACCTGCTCTAGCACCTGGATACCCTCACTGTTGATATGTGCACTCGACAAGTCTATCTGATATAACATAGCATAACTTTTTTTCTTATCCGACTCATCTTTGTAAACATTATGGGGTTCACAACTTTTTGGAGTTGCAGAGCCTGAAAGGAAGTTACTCCATCCTGCTTTTATGAGACTACAGTTAAACTGTAGCATTGTTTTTGTTTGAGTCATAAAGGATTCACAAATCCCATAACATTTCAAAATATAAATGAAAGGTGCTTTCTGATGGTTAACTAATGAACATATTTTAAAAGCAAGCACATAGCCTCTAGAGACAAATTCCGCCCATTTACAGGACATTATTTTGCATTTGTCTTTTCAGAGAGGCAGACTCGCTTTTGGATTCCACCACCATCTTCTCTTGTAAATACACTGGAGCAAGACAGGAAGCACCCAATGCTTCAGCTGGGCCATCATCTGTACCATGATGATGCTGTGGAGGTCCTTTCATCACCCACACAGCACCCAAAGAAAGACACTTTGGTGTGACAATGTTTACTAATACTGAAGGGTAAAAGAGACTTAATGCCAGTAAGGTCACATGTTCACTGTGTGACCAAGTTTCAACTAGAGGGCATCTTGAAGCATACTCAACCAGCACGAGCAGCATGATAAAACATCTCTGTGCCATGCGCCTGAATGAGTACTCATTGCCTGAGGTCCAGAAGTACAAGGGAGGAAGAGAAAGATTATCAGTTGCAGTACTTCTTTATATACTGCAATCAGCGCACGAAGGCTATTTCTTTAGGGAACACAAACAAATTAATTATTTCTTGGGTAACGCATGCCCATCTCAAGAAAGACCATAAACATGTATATCATTCTTTAAAATAAGGATTAACACAAAGTTTGAAAGTAAAGTTACAAAAAATGTTTACCAAAAGGTACAAAAAACATTAGGAACCCAGAAAAAAACAACAAATAGAAACAACAAGCAGGAAAATGTGGCTGCCCATCGGATGCCCACAGTGGGATATATGTCTTCTGAGTTTTTGCTTTTGTCTTGATTGTGGGCATGTGAAATTAAAAAAAACAAGACCTTCTCATAATGCCAATGCTTTTACTTATACAAACATCACAAATGTAGATACATTTATGTACTTTGAGCATCTCTGTGTTACGCAATTACATATTGGTCTTGGAGTGGCATACATTCAAAATGTCCAACTATGTTAAAGGCAGCTGAGAATTATTTCATCCCAAGTGTCCATTTCACTTTCTCTATTTTTTTACACACACATTTTATTCCAAGGTCATCTTCTCGGATTCCTTGTTTCTGCTGTTTTCCGGGAAACATGAACACAGGAGATGACAATGGTTTCTTATAATCTTTCAAAATATTTAATCTCATTATTTCTGATGTGAATTAGGTGTGCAGTCATTCACACTTTTAAGGCATGGGGCTGGGTAGACTATGGGGCATATTGACAAGGACTTATCTCCGATTTATCTCCACCTTAACTCACCAAAAGTTTAACACCCCATTCACAAGCGGGTGCAAACTGCAGACATCGCCAGTATTCCTGAGAGAACTGCCGCAAAATTTATCTCCACGGTGGACACCACCAACTAACCCTAATGAGATGCAGAGTAGGCGTTCCCGTGCAAAAACACAGGAAAAAACCACAACACCACTTTCACAACAAACTGCCAGATCTGCGATGCGAACCAAAAACAGGCGATAAGCCGCGGTAGCACCAGGGAATTAACACCTGCCTTTTGCTGGTGTTAAGCTGGACGACTACCTGCAGCATGAAAGGAGCACAGCCAAGAGCCACATCTGAAGACCCACAGATTCCATGGAGACAATGACCATGCAGCCCGGAGACCCATGAGGGCCACAACACCCACTGCCACCACTCCCAGGCCCCGTCCCGGACCCCCCCCAGACAAACACATACCGTGCACGACACAAGAGCCACAAAAAGCGCATGACGTCGCACAATGACACAAAGAAACACACATGTGTGGTCAGAAGAACGAGAAACAGTCACTCATCATTGAAGTAACAACCAAAAACCTTATTGAATACAACACAAAACACCAATGCGGAAGACTCCTGTCGGGTCCGTCCGGGACAATCATGATGTCACAGCCTGGAAAATAAAGCACAAAATCAGAACGTGTGTCATGCGCACATCAGAGGAGCGAGACACAGAGAAACAGAGAAGGAAAGAAAGGCAGAGAGAGAAAGAGAGAGAAGGAAAGGAAGGGAGAGGGAGAGAGAGAGAGGGAAAGGAAGGGAGAGGGAGAGAGAGAGAGAGGGAAAGGAAGGGAGAGAGAGAGAGGGAAAGGAAGGAAGGAAGAGGGAGAGAGAGAGAGAAGGAAAGGAAGAGAGAGGGAGAGGGAGAGGGAAAGGAAGGGAGAGGGGGAGAGGGAGAGGGAAAGGAAGGGAGAGGGAGAGAGAGAGAGAAGGAAAGGAAGGGAGAGGGAGAGAGGGAAAGGGGAAGGAAGGAAGAGGGAGAGAGAGAAGGAGGGACACTGCCGCCCCCGCACACCCAGGCACCACTGCTCACCTGCTGCCACCGGTGTGTCTCCAACCACGTGCCAGTACACACTGCAAGCCACCAGGTCTGCAATCTGTAAACGAGGCCAGAGTCAATCATGGCAGAGTCCATCTCACTGCACACGGCAACAACGCATGTCTTTCCTGCGCACACATGCAGCCACACCCTACCCCCTCCCGCTGCCCACCGCTTTCTGCCCACACTTGGGCACCCAGGCCCCACTGCTCACCTGCCGCCAACAGTGTGTCCACCAGTGGGCACACCACGTGCCCGTGCAAGCTCCAGGCCCCGGTCCCGCCACCATGGCATGGTCCACATCATGCGGACCCGCACCGCAGCCCAGCAGGTCCCACACATGACGCTGAGTCCTAAGGCATCAATGGCAGAGACCACATCAGTGCACACATCATCATCGCAGGCTGCACACCCGCTCAGCAATTTTGGTGCCACTAACCCTGTGCAACCGGAGTCAGTGCCACGTGGTGGTAGGCCCGTGACGGCCGCAAAGCTTCGGATGTCACTAACCCTGTGCGCAATAACTCATGGGCCCTTTATGATTGAGAACCGTGGAGCATCCGTCATCCAGTCACCACCGGCAGAGAGGAATGTGACGTTGTCGGCCCCTTATATTGGCGGGGTCACATGGCCTGTGACGCCTGTGCTGGATGGGTGTGGTGTGTGTGCAAACCTGCCCTCGGGGAGTGGCCGCGACATGCTGACAACTAGACCAGCGACCTGCAAACCACTAGCCTGTAGACCTGCGACATGTGGTGATGTGGCCCCCCCCCTCGGAGCGTAAGCGGAGTGGTCCGTCATTGCGTACGCCAGACCAGCGCAGGGCTTGCAACAACGACTCAGGGGCTCTGGGCATGGTGCAGTCCATGTCCGGACAAGGAAGTGACTAATGCATGTGTCCCTGTTGTGGTGTCTACGGCACCCGCAACGCAATTGGCAACATAGCACACTGTGACTGGAATCCCACTAGATGAGCAGCATTGCAGTTAGGGGGAATCACTGACCCTACATTCATCCACACATTCATACTTGAATGATGAAAGACATGACACAGCTGTGCGTTCCTGAATGTTTATTGCACATCCAGTGGAGTTCAGCAGCTGGAGCAGTACAGGGCCATGCCAACCCCACTTCACAATATGGGCCCGTGGAGGGCCAGCCAGAGTCCATCGGGGAATGACAAGGACAGAGGATGAGGAAGAGTACAGTCCGCAGTCTGGTCCCCGTGTCATTGGTCACCAAACAGGATATGGAAGTCCATGTCGTGGTCCAAGGTGAGTGCCGCAGAGTGTATCGGGGGTCAGTGGGAGGTCATGGGACCATGTGCGGCACCAAGGAGCAACAGGCCAGGTGGCGGACATGAATGCTAGTACCTCCTTCTGAACTCAAGCCCATCCACGTCCTCGGATGTGTGCTCTGCCCCACCTGTGGGTGGTGCTGTTCCTGCTGCGGCACTGTGTGCCACTGACACATCAGGGGCCGGAGGTGTATTGCCGGCCGCTCTGTGTGGCAGTGACACATCAGGTGCTGGAGGTGGAATGTCTGCCACACTGTGGGGCACGGACACACCAGGGGGCAGAGATGTGGATGGTGTGGGGGCAGCAGCATTCATCATCGCCACGCCTTGTGGCAGCAATGCCATGATGAGGACATGCAGGGCCTGGTAGATCCCAGCTACATTCCGCTGATGCAGCGTTGGCTGCCATCCTTTCCGCCTCCATCCGCACCATCTCCTCCATGAGCCTCCACATGGGTGCCATCTCCTGGCTGAGATCGCTGGAGCCACCCTGAGCGGACAGGTGCTCTTGTCTCCGAGTCATGACTCCAGCAATGTCAGCCAGGGCTCGTTGGAGACCATGGAGCGGCGTGTGGGTGTCCGTTAGGGACTGCAAGTGGTCCCTGATGGGACTCAGACACCCATGGATAGCATCGAGTTTGGTAGCCATGAGGTCGAACCCCACCCACACCTGCTCCGCCATCTCCCTCTGGACCTCCAACACACGGCGCTGGAAGGCCATGAATTGTTCGGGGGGTCTTGGGAGACAGCCGGGGTTGTGGGTGCCTCCTGCTGGGTGGTGTGTGGAGTGGGTGGGGTCTCCTCGATGCAGCTGGGCTGCCCTGGTCCTGGAGGTGCTTGGCGGATGAACTCAATGATGTCTTGGAGGGCTTGGGTGTCGATGCTGGTGGTGTCCTCCTCGTCATCAGTGAAGAGTGGCTGGGACTGCTCTGCAGGTGGCATTGACAGTGCCCCTGCAATGTGAAGGGGAGATGCTGTGTTACAATGTGTCCACATGTATGTGGCCGCATGGTACATGTTCACATTCAGACAGCATGGCAATGTACATTGTGACAATTTGTAGAGTTATTGTGGGTGTGCACTGTGCTCTGCTTGATTGTGCATGTGTGCCATTGTGGCCATCTCCCCCCGTCCCCCCAGTACCTGGTGGTTACTCACCCTTTTGCCATTGTGTTGTGTCCTGTCGATCAGTGTCCGGTGCCCCGACTCCTGCCACGGTCTCCACCCTGATGACTGTCGACACCAGCTCCTCCATGTCATCCAGCTCCAGCTGTGGCACTGGGCTCCCACCTCCAGTCTGCGTTGCTGCCTTCTGGTTGGCTGCGAGTTTCTCCTTGGTCTTGCACTTGATGTCATTCCATCGCCTCTTGACCTCGTCCATTGACCTCTTGTGCTCTCCGACGGCATTCACCTTGTCCACGATGGACCACCATAATCCATTTTTGGTGCCCAATGACACATTGGAGGCGACGAACAGTTGTTGATGGTGTTCTATCACCTCCATGACCAGGATTCGATTCTCCTGCGGACTGTACTTCGTCTTCCTCTTCTTCTTGTCCTTGCCCTTCCCTGTCACCGAGGTCCCGGGCTGATCGTCCGGGGTACTTGTGGGGTTGCACTCGTCCTCTGCGCCTGCTCCGACTGCCTCCATGGTGCTTCGGTGTTGGTCATTTTGTGTTTGTGTGTTTTTTCTCCTTTTGTAGTGCTTTTCCCGCCTGCCGTGTGTGTATGGCAGGCCTGGCGCTGCTTATCGCTGATTTCCTCATCGCGAATGGGCTCATCGCACGTTTTTTGGTGTTGGGGTTTGTGTTTTTATCGCCGTCGCGGTGGTTGTATCGTGGACATTGTCCGCGGTTTCAGGTGACTATCGCATGGTACCGCCGTGTTGTGAATTCCACGTTAACACAGGGTTATTTTCCCGCGATCGGCTGCGATGTGTAAAGTTGCGTTAACATTTTTGGGTGATATTTAGCACACGTTCTTGTGAATATCCCCCTATGTTTTTTAGGCTATAGTGTAGTTAATGTCTTAACTCAAACAATCACTTTTGGACTTGGCCCTTTTTGCAGGGTTATCCCCAAACCTTTTGCTTCTTCCTCCTATTTTTTCCTGACCTGTTGTTGTTGGCTTTAGGACTCTGGGCACCTTACCACTGCTAATCAGTGCTAAACTGCAAATTCTCTCTGTGTATATTGTTATTATGGATTGGTGTTTCCATGATTAGCTTATTTGAATAACTACTAAGTCCCTAGTAAAGTGCACTAAGTGTGCCAGGGCCTGTAAATCAAATGCTACTAGTGGCCCTGCAGCACTGATTGTGCAACCCACAGGAGTAGCCGTGAAAAGGTATCTCAGAGCTGCCACTGGAATGTCTGTGCACAGTTTTAAACTGCCATGTCGACCTGGCAAGTGCGCCCATGTGCCAGGGCCTAGCCTTCCCTTTTCTTACATGTAAGGCACCCCTATGGTAGGCCCAAGGTACCCTCATGAGCAGGGTGCAGTGTATGTGAAAGGTAGGACATGCACTGATGTGTGTGACATGTCCTGATAGTAAAATACTGCCAATTTCTTTTTTCACTATTGAAAGGCTATCTGTCCCATAGGATAGAACGGGAAATACTTTATAACATCTTACACGTATAACTTGCCAATGGGACAAGATAGAGAAAGAAAGATAAGGCTCTATGAACTCAGAATTTAATAACACATCTTTTAGTTAAGATGGTTTTTAAATTGTGTGTTTGAAAATGCAACTTTTAGAAAGTTGGCATTTTCTTGTTTAACCATTCTGTGTGCCTCTGCCTGTTTGTGGATTGACTGTCTGGTTTTGGAGTGACAGGGGCTGGGGATGTGCATTCACTGAAGACAGCCACTTGGGGGGTTGAGGTGTGCATGGCCCTTCCTGGATGACTCAGAGCTGAGCTGAATGGGGCTTGGCTGCATTTGGAGTAGTGGGAAGAGATTTCCTTACACCTAAATAAGACCTGTTTCCGTTGCTCAATGCTGTCTCCACCCCCTGGACAGAACTGGTTTGGACTGGGCTAAGAGACCCTTGCACAAAGAGAACAAATACAAATGGGATATAAGTAGTAGACATTAAACCCCAGAACTTTAGATTACTTCTGGACTCAAGAGGAACCTTTGCCAAGGAGAAGAGCTGAACAGCTGTGAGGAGGAGTACTGACCCTTTGCTGTGTGCTTTGTGGGGTTGGCCTGCATTTGCTGTTTCTGCCAAGGAAAGGACAACGACTGGAACTTTGCTGGGAACCTGCTTGAAGAAGGTCTCCAAGGGCCTGTGTGTGCTGGCTTCCTGTTCTGAAGTCTCAGGGACACAACGACTTCACCCCCAGCTCCCCTGAACTCTGTTGCTGAGAGTTCTGACCTGCCAGGAGGTGCCTATTCCAGTTGTGGGCCTCTGGAGGTTGTCCCTGCTGCTGGGAGCTGTAAGAAAAGAAGAACCGAAGAAATCAATGCATCGCTCTTCTTGCAGCTGTTTTTCTGACGCAGCACTGCTGTGCAAGAAGAATCTCCATGCATCGCCACGCCGCTGCAGAACTGACGCAGCACCTGTCGCGGCTGCAAGAACCGACGCATCGAGGGATCGCGTCTGAAGAAACCAACGCAGCACCACTCGATGCCGCTGCATCGATCGCTGACGCATTCCATATTTCCACGCATCGTACCTGTGCGGCAAGTTTTCCCGACGCATCACCCGCGGACCAGAATCGTCTTGGAGTCGACACATCACTTCCCCCTACAGACTGGATTCAAAGCATCACTTCTCCTGTGTGCAGCAGAACTGTTGCATCGCCTCCCCAAGGTCTAAGGAACTGATGCATCTCTTTGTTTTTGACATTTCCCAACTCTGTAGGCTGTTTGGCCTTTTGAATTTTGACGCACCTACAGGTACTTTGAGAGAAATAACGCACCCATAGTTTTCTATGAACGAAGTTGTTGAAACCATTTTAAAGTCATATTCTTATTACATGTATGTTGGATTCTTGTTGTTTTGGTCTTTTGAGTTTAGATAAAGATACTTTATTTTTCTAAACTGGTGTTGTGTCCATTTGTGGTGTTATCACTGTATTACTGTGTGTTTTGAGTACAAATACTTTACACATTGCCTTTGTGATAAGCCTGTCTGCTCGTGCCAAGCTACCCAGGGGGTGAGCAGGGGTTATCTAGAGTGTGTATCCCCATTACCCTGACTAGAAGCAAGGGTCCCTAATTGGACAAAGGTACCTACCTCTGCCAACTAGAGACCTCATTTTCTAACAATCAACCTTCTATTTTCTTTAGACACAATACTATAAACTTTATTTCAGTGTTTTTGTGCTGTACAGTAGCAGCCAAAGCATTTCAGATATTTCATGTGAAGTACAGATGGGAAGACAATGAAAGCTCCTAAAGGCTGAAGACACTGAGGGGTATATTCACAAGAACGTGTGATAACTACCGCAAGAGTAGCGTAACGCAACTTTCAATATCGCAGCCCATCGCGGGAAAATAACCCTGTGTCAACGTGGAATTCACAACAAGGTGGTACCATGCGATAGTCACCAGATAACGCGTCAAATGTCAGCATGAAAATCAACGCCACGCCGAAATAATGCGAAACGCAAACGCGATAAATCATGCGATGAGGCCAATCGTGGTACAAAAAGTAGCGAGAACCAGCCTCAGGCCTGCAAATCCCATGCGTCTGGCGGGAAATTGCACCATAAAAACCACAGACACAACACACCAGTAACAAGCCAAAGCACTTAGCAACATGGATGCACCGTGACCCAGCGCAGAGGGCAACGCGAACCCCACAACCCCCACAGACCACCAGCAAGGAACAACTGGCTTGGGGAAGGCCAAGGAGAAAAGGGAGAGGAAGACGGGGTGCAGACCGCAGGAAAACAAGACCAAGGCCACGGAGTCGACAGAACACTACCAGCAACTGACCCACAAGCAGACCACCTGGAACGCAGTCAGAGTGCCCAGGAGGCCAATCCAGGAAGCCAAGAGGCGCCGGCAGGACGTGACAACCTAAACCAGGTACAAACCCGCTGCCAACAGGAAGGCAGCAATGGCGACAGGAGGTGGCAGTCCAGCGCCACAGGAGGAGCTGGAGGAAACCCAGGCCACAGTCATCAGTGTGGAGAGGGTGCAAGGAGTAGGGAGTACGGACACAGCTCGAGAGGACCCAACACAACAACAACAGGGTGAGGATCCAACAGGGACTGGGGGGACTGGGGGTGATGGGCACAATGCCACACATGCACAACGAGGTGTAGCACACTGCACACCCACAATTACCCAGGGACATGTCCCCCATCCCCATGGCACACTGCAGCACACACACATAGCAATCACAGCACATACCATGACAATGTGGCACAAAGTGCAGCACCCACACTGCAGAACAGGGGACACAACTGGGTCCACCCAGGCGCAGAAACAGAACAATCACATCGGACAGAGCAGGGAACTGTGAGATGCACATCTACCCCTACAACCCCACATCAGCCATGTAGGCCAAATGTACACTGTCCCAACTCAAATAGCCACCACCGCCCAAACAGTCACACCGTACATTGTCACACAGTCTGCATGTCTACAAGAACAAGGCGCCAACACAATGCCAACATGCATCTCCCCTTCACAATGCAGAGGGACAAACAACACCTCCAGCAGGTCAGAACAGACAACCCATCAGTGATGCCCGAGACGAACACCACACCCCGACACCGATGCCCTACAACAGCCCATGGACATCTCACACAACCTACCACCAGGACCAGGGCAGACAAGCTACTCAGAGGAGAACCCAGCCCCTGCAACAGACCACACAGCATGAAGCACCCGCAATCACGGCTGCCTCACAACACTTCACCCACCCACACATGGCACCCCAATGCCAGGTGGCAGAACGCCAAAAGGAGGTGGCCCAACAGGTGAGGGTGTTGCCCAAACCATGGAAGGTGAACCAGAACACATACGTGGGTGTCCAATACCCTTCAGGGACCACCTACACCCACAAAGGATACCCACACCCCCACAGAGACACATGCACATATCATGTTGAACTGGCTATGGGCACGTGCACCTGGCCCCTTTATTGGCAGGGCCACATGTACAGTGACGCCTGTGCTGGATGTGTGTGGGGTGAATATAAGCCAGCCCGCACGGAGTGCTTGGTGCTGCCAACAACCTGAACAGTGGACACCAGTGTAATGGAAACAAAAAACACCAGCATAACAGAGTCAACTGCAGAGCAAAATGGAGGGATCCGGAGTAAGGACAGAGGTCACCCAATATTCAGTCAGGAGGTTCCGTGAGTCGCAGTGCACTGAGGTAGGGGCACTAGAGAAGAGCGCGCTCATGTGAAGAAATTGCTAGGATTGTGTCCCTTCGGGTTACTCCTGATGCAGATGCAGTGGGGTGTGTTACACCTGCATCAACGTCCTCATCAACGTCCCAGGTCTCCCACACTGCCTGAGGTGACATTGCTGCGCAACCTCACAACAGCACAAAACTCAATCAGTAACGGACAATGGTTTGCGGTGCACTGAGTCACTGGCACCTGGAGTGCTGAGCAGGGTATCAGGCCGATGATGGCGTCCACGACAGGTCTGAGCAACTCCGTAGGTCTGTCAGGACCACCCTTTCGACTTTGGCAGATGGCGGTTGGAGGTGGTCCTTGCGGTGGCGGTGTGTGCCTCCTGCGGTGATGTGACATCCGGGCCGGTCAAGACTCGATGCTTTGCATGGGCCCTGGTGGACCGCAGTTGAGGCCGGAGGAGGCGGACAGCGCAGGGCCACAGACACATGGCGTTGATGACCCCAAGACCATCGCTACAGAGGCCATTCAATGTCCCAGAAGGAGGGGTCCCAGGCCTGAGCAGCACAGAGTCAGTGGCCCCGGATGCACTGCCGCCGGCACAGGCACCCAGCCACGGGACGGTGACATGCGGTGCAGTCAGATGGGCCATGCGACCTGAGCGGGTCCCCATCAATGTCCGTGGTGTATGTTGCGGAGGGTATCAGGGGACAGTGGAAGGTGTCCTCCAGGGCATGATGCAGAAGGTCTGATGTCATCTGGAAGCAGCAAATGGAGGAGTGGAAAGTGCAATCCTCGTTTGCACCAACAATTCGGGATCAACTACATGAGGATGAAGATTAACCCCTAGTCCACAGACTCAAACGCCACCAATGTATGACCAGTCAGTGTCCATGAATGTCGGGGAACAAACTTAGTGGCACAGGTGCTGAGAGGGGATGCAGTCTGCGATGATGCCGGTACACAGATGTGAACTCCAACATTGCCAAATCAAGACTCTGTGACCTACTGGACCGCAGTGTAGGCCGGAGGCAGTGGTCAGCATGGGCCTACAGACACGTGTCGTGTGCTTGTGATGCATTCGATTGCTTCACTGATAGCAGGGAGTTTAGTGATATCACCCCTGCAGTAGACATCCGGTCACTGCCATGGTGTAATCAAGACTCAGTTCCAAATGTGTGGCCTACCTGACCGTGGTGTAGGCCTGAGGCAGTGGTCAGCACGGCCCATTCACCGAGTGTCGCCGGCATAGGTTGGATGGCCCCACCGGCCTGCGTAGTCAGGTTCAGTGGCACCACGTGTAGCCGGCTGGCGTTGAACAGGGTTAGTGGCACCACGTGTATCCAGCTGGCGTTGAACAGGGTTAGTGGCACCACGTGTAGCCGGCTGGCATTGAACAGGGTTAGTGGCACCACGTGTAGCCGGCTGGCATTGAACAGGGTTAGTGGCACCACGTGTAGCTGGCTGGCGTTGAACAGGGTTAGTGGCACCACGTGTAGCCGGCTGGCATTGAACAGGGTTAGTGGCACCACGTGTAGCCGGCTGGCATTGAACAGGGTTAGTGGCACCACGTGTAGCTGGCTGGCGTTGAACAGGGTTAGTGGCACCACGTGTAGCCGGCTGGCATTGAACAGGGTTAGTGGCACCACGTGTAGCAAGATGCCCATATGGAACTATGCCTCACTGATCGGGGGGGGTCTGGTGCTGTGGCCGCTGGCCCGGATTTGTGGTCACTGCCATTCATGACTCAGGACACAGTTTCACATATGGGACCTACTGGTCTGAAGAGTAGGCCGGGGGCGGCAGTAGAGTACGTCAACGAAAAAGGAATAAAGCGGGCCTGTGTCGTGGAGGCCGTGATGGTCTGAGGTGGCTGCCAAGGTCTCGGGCCTCGGGCTTGGGGCTTGCGCCGGCACGTGGTGGGCCCTCCTTGACACACGCCAGTGTCAGAAGGTGATCAGTGTGGCCTGGCTGCGCAGGGGCTGGCCTGACGGGTTCGTGGTCCAGCGTGCCGGAATCCAGCAGGTGCACAGCATCGCAGGCAACTCTGCTCATGAGGATGGCGTTGGCCTCTTGGCGGGGTGGGAGGTGTTGCCCTGGCAGGGACGTGGGTCTTTCCGGAAGAGGACCACGCCCAGGCCTACGTTCTTTTTATTCACACCCCTACGCTGACGTGGCGTACGCCGGGCCATCCCACTCCGCTGATGCTTTGGGGGGGCGTAACAGGCAACATTTCCGCGAGGTCCCCCACTGGCTGGGGTGACATGGTGGCGTCCACTGTCCACTACACTCCATACGCAAGCGGTGTATGTCGCCATGGATATGGGTGTGTTCTGCATACTGCGAGGTGTCCAGCACATCTCCGGCACTCTTGGCGTTGTGTACTTTCCCAATCATGGTTCTACTGCATCCTTCACACATGCCTGGTTGCCACCTCTCCCCACATTCGGCTATTATGTGGCTGAGGTGTCATGCCATTGCTGGCTCATGTTCAGGGCTTGCCCATGTGGACATTGTAAGTTGTTCTGTTGTGTCTGGTGGGTGGGCATATTGTTGTGCCTGTTGCATGTGATTTTGTGACATGTGCATTGCCAGCGTTGTGAGTTGCATGGTTGTGGAGTTGAGGTGTGTGGAGTGTTCATTTGTATATTGCCAAGGGGGAATGCATTTCCCTTGTTGCCATCCTGGGAATGTTGGTTGATGATGGACTGTCGGAGGATGAAGGTATCATGCACACTGGCAGTGTATTTGAAGGCGACATTGTTGGGTGTTCCACGGTGTTCTGTTGTTGCCTGCACATTGGTGTGAGACGTGTGCTTCCTGTTGCGGTGATTGTGTGCTGTGTCACCAGGGGGCACAGGTAGTACATGTGTGCTGTGTATTGCCCCCAACACGTGCGTGCATCCTGCTTGGGCGTATGGTCCTTGCTTGGTCGCCAGCGCATCCTGTGCATTGTGTTGTACGTATGGGGACTGGGGTACCAGGGTGATGGTGATGTCCAGGACAGGTGTGTGGGACTTGGATGTGGCTGGCTGTGAGACTCCTCCGACTCTGGCGGGTGTTGGATGGGGGGTCCCAGGGGCCAACAGGTGCAGCCACGCCATCAGCTTTGTGTGGGGTGGGATGTTGGTTGTCCGCTGTGTTGTTGCCGTAGGCCTGTTAGGCGATGATGGTCAGGATGTGTAGGTTGGTTGCCCCTTTCAGCCTGTAGTGGACGGTGACATTGTCAGATGTTGGGTCTGTGCGGCTGGTACGTTTCCTGGGGTTCCGCTGTCTTTGTCTGAGCTGCGTCTGTGGTGATCCGGGGGGGGTGTTCCGGGTGTGGGTTGGGGTCCTGGGGTGGTGGCGGTGGGTGTTGTGGCCCTCTTGGGTGTCCGGGCCCCATGATGAGTGGCTCCATGGCATCTGTTGCCCTTCGGATGTGGCCCTGGGCGGTGCTCCTTTTTGTTGTGCTGGCTGCCATCCGACTTTCCACCAGGTCAGAGCAGGTGTAGATTTCCTGGTGCTAACGCGCCTTATTGCCTGTTTTGTGTTCTTATCGCCGATGTGGCTGGTCGTTGTGAATGTTGAGGTGTGCTGTTGTCTCGACTTTTGTCACGGGAACGCCTACTCTGCATCTCATTAGAGGTATTTGCGGGGGTCCTCTGTGGCGATGTTTTTTGCAACTGCTATCGCGGGTAAACTGGTGCTGTGGGCTGTTAACACCGGCATGTGAATGGGGAGGTAAATTTATCACGACTTTGGCTGCGATAAAGTGCCATTAATTCGGCAATAGCTCCTTGTGAATATGCCCCTAACATTTATGACTAGTTGCCTTGTGAGGGACATTTCAAAAGCAGCACCAGTAAACAAGAACTAAAATCACAGACCCAGGGGGGCGTGGTGACGCGCCGCAAGAAGATGGCGGCTCGGCTCTGAGCTCCGCTCGTACGCGGAACTCGTCTACTAATTGCAGCCTGCTTTCTGCCTCCAAAAAGGAATACAATGGGGGATTCAGACGCATGAAGGGTCGGAGCGGCGATTGAAGCCGCTCTGACCGATTTTTCTTCATTTAGCGAACCAGCGGCAGCGGAGGTGTCATCTCCTCAAATAAATGCGAGCGGTCGCCATTTTATAACGACCGCTCGCATCACCCAGCCTCAAGGTAAACCGGCGTTTCTGTCATTAAACGCGCAGCAACGTTTCTTTGTATTTTAATTGCTCTCCTCACATAAATATTGGCATAAGACTTATAAATCTCCAGAAGAAATGTAATGTTACACATGCTATGCCTTCTCAACGTCCTGAACCAAGCTTGTAAAACATGTGCATTTGTTTCTTCTTAAGTCAAATCCCAGCAAGCATATCTATTACTCTATTTAATATGCATGGATGCTCAGGATGATGCTGCTTTCTACTTTTTCTGAACTTTTGACCTTTTTGTCACGCAAATGATTGTTTTTACCTTTTTTATTACACTCTTGTCACACCTTCTAGCCTCTTGACAATTTGGCATTTGACCTAAATATATGCTAGCGACGTTGTCTCCTCTTGGTTCCTTGTTAACTAATGTCAGAGTGCAGACGGAGGGTGACACAATTTTTCTCTGGAACACGTTCTTATTTTTGCTATCTTTTTCTCTGGAGCCTCATTGATTAGTGATACGTTTCCACTAAGTATATGGGCAGACTGAAATCTTTATTAAAAATTACTTCTCGCTCTTCACATCATTTCAAGATGGCTAATGAGGCGCCAATTTCGGTTAGAGCATCGTCCTCAGGTACCAAGCCCAAGAGAGCCAAAAATGATCCTCCATCACCCATCTTATCTTCTCAAAACCCTGTTCTTGACATCATTCTGGATGAGGTGAGAGGGCTTAAGTCTTTTATGTCTACAACTAATGAGAAACTTCAGCAAATAGAAGATCGATGGATTAATATGGAAGCCAAGGTGTTAGATATGGAACAACGCATCAGTGACCTACATGATGTATCTACTAAAATTCCAATTTTGGAACAAGAAATTCATCGTCTCAAACTCCACACTGAGGACCTTGAAAATCATAATAGACGCAACAACCTACGTCTTTATGGTCTGCCAGAAAATCTTGAAGGTCCGGATATGCTTCTCTTCTTAAAGAAATTCCTGTCAGAACTTTTAGATCTTCCTCCAGAACCTTCATTAAATATTCAGCGAGCACATCGAATTGGACGTCTTCAACCTCATGCCTCCAAACTTAGAGGAATTATCATGTTGTTTTTGGAATTTACCGATTTAATGCGAGTCCTCTCTGCAGCCAAAGCAAAACGCCTCCTCAAATGGTCTGGTCACAACATCTTCTTATCACAGGATCTCTCTAATGCTACTAATGCAAGGAGGAAGGAATTTTTGGCTCTTCGCCCTCAAATGAGACAATTGAATATTCGATATGGTATCCTTCATCCTTGTTTGTGTAAAATTACTCACGATGGTTCCACAAGCTCCTTTGATGATCCTATTAAATTGAGGTCTTTTCTCCAGAATCTTTCCACAAATTCTGCAACTGGTTCCGCTTTTCATTCTTAAGTTTCATGTATCTCCTCTACATCTTTTTCACTAAGGCTGTTTATAATTCTACTCTTTTTATCTTCATCTCTGCCGTTTCATCTCTCGTCGGTGCTGTTGCGCCCATGCATCAGTCATTGTCATTTCCTCTTAGATCTGGATCTCTTTCCTTGATCTATCTTCTTTTTCTTCTATTTCTGTTCCCGTTTTCTTTTTTATCTTTTTCATTTTTTCTTTCTGTTTGTTCCTTATATTCGATGATGTTCAATGTGTTGCATGTGTTCATTAGTGCTGTTTGTTGTTCTATAACATATTTCTTCTATTCATCTCTTATGTGGTGTTTTTTTCATTTCAGTTGTGTTCCTGAAGTGTATCACCTCCTTACATGTATTACCCCCCCCCCATCCCTCCACCATGTGTAATATTGTCACATGGAATGTTCGTGGTCTTGGACAAAAGGTACTCTCTCATTTATCAAAATTAAATTTTCAGGTTGCCTTTATTCAAGAAACACATTGCAATGAAGCAGAATTGCTTAAGTTAAAAAGACAGTGGGTGGGTCAAGTTGTACACTCTCCTGCGTCTAGTAAGAAAGGGGGTGTTGCTATATTGTTTCATAAGTCATTATCTGTACGAATTTTATCTGCACAAAATTATACTGATGGACGATGGGTAATGGCTAAGGTTGTTATACAAAATAGGGAACTGGTTTTATTGAATATTTATGGCCCAGTCAGACCAGATCCTGAATTTTGGAATGATATTAAGATTTTACTTTCCTCCATTGAATGTCCGAATATTATTGTTGCCGGTGATTTTAACCAATGGATTGACCCCTTTTCTGACAGACAATCTAAGTGTAAGTTTAATCCAGATAAATCCCACAAAGCATTTCAATCGGCCATTGCCTCTCGTTCATTATATGATGTTTGGAAGACTTGTAAGCCTGATTCTCTTGAGTTTACTTTTTTTTCCAATGTTCATCAAACACGGTCCAGGATTGATTATATTTTGGTTAGTAAATCACTACTTTCATCTATTCAATCCTCGGAGATTGGGTCTATTTTTATCTCCGATCATGCACCAGTCCTTACTGTTTTAGACCTTTCCTTAAACTCCCCAAAATTCAGCCATTGGAAGCGTAATAATGTTTTATTATTGGATACTATTTTTATTACAGAAGCCACTGCTTTTATTAATGCATTTTTCAAGTTCAATAACCCCTCTGATACCTCTATTTCCAATAATTGGGATGCCTTTAAGGCCTCTTTCCGTGCCTTTACTATTTCATATGTTGCAAAAAAAAAGAAAATTACTCGGAATAAATATACAGCTTTATTACAACAACTTAAATTATTGGAACATAATTATTTCACTTCCAAATCTTCTTTGGCTCTTCATGAACTGATTAAAGCCAAATCTGAACTTAACAAACTTGCTACAGTTGAAGTTTGCAATATCCTTCTTAAAATTTAATCTAAATACCATGGAGGCCAAAATAAAGCTGGTAAGATGTTAGCCAATTACTTGAAAATCAAATCTGAACGTAAGAATATCGGACCCATTTTAAATGAATCCACCAAAAGCTTAACGTCCTCAGATGAAGATATTGCTAATATATTTCATGAATCCCACGAATCCCACTAATCAAAATTTAGATACTTTCTTCACAGGTCTTCCCACTCCTCCTTCCTTATCCGATGAATTTGACGCATTGGAGGAAGAGGTCACTGTTCAAGAGATAACTAATGCCATTAAATCTTTAAAAAAATCGAAAGCACCAGGGCCAGATGGTCTTTCAGTTGAATTTTATTCTACTTTTTCCTTCATTTTTGTCCCCAAACTTTTGGCTCTTTTTAATTCCTTTATTGAAGATGCTAAAGCCTCTGGTTCCTTCATGGACGCCTTGATAATTCTCATTCTTAAACCGGATAAAGACCATTCCCTTTGTAAAAATTACCACCCCATATCATTAATTAACTATGATTGTAAGATTTTTGCTAAAATTCTTGCCTCTCGTCTTGAAGGTATTATTCCATTGTTGGTTAAAACTGATCAAGTAGGATTTGTTAAGGGTAGGTTGGCTGCAGATAATGCTCGAATGTTTGCAAATGTTATTTCCTATGGGAAAAAATTCAAATCCCCGCTTGCAGCATTGTCTCTGGATGCCGAAAAGGCTTTTGATCGTATTAATTGGCAATATATGTTTAGAACGCTTCAATGGTTTGGTTTTGGTCCAACTTTCATTTCTTATGTTAAATTGTTATATTCCTGCCCCGCGCCAGTATTTTTGTAAATAATTGCTTCTCCAGATTTTTTTCTTTATCTAGAGGTACTCGTCAGGGGTGTCCCCTTTCTCCCTTATTATTTGTTTTATGCCTTGAACCCTTCCTTGAACGCATTCGTGTTAATACACATATTTCTGGCTTCACGCATAATTCCATAGAAACCAAAATATCAGCATATGCTGATGACATATTAATATATATGTCTAACCCTCACACTTCCCTTCCTCCATTTTTGGATGAGGTTCAGTTATACTCCAGTATTTCTGGATATAAGTTAAACCTTTCTAAAACAGAAGTTTTGCCTCTGAACTCTATATGCTATCAATATATGTTTAATGACACTAATTTTACTTGGTGCCCCACAAAAATTTAATACCTTGGTATTTGGTTTTCTGCTACCTTGCTTACCACAATTAGATATACGTTCAATGCACTAATTACCAAAATTCAATCACTTCTTCTTACTTGGACTCCTCTTTATCTCTCTTGGTGGGGTAGATTAGATACTATCAAAATGATGATTGTCCCACATGTCCTCTATACACTATCTATGTTGCCTATTCGAATTCCCATTTCATATTTCTCACAAATTAATTCCATCTGTACAAAGTTTTTATGGAATAAGAAACGCCCACGAATTGCCCTTACTAAGCTTAAACGCCCCAAGTCTGAAGGTGGTGTACGTTTTCCTGATTTTAAAGCTTATCACTCGGCATTTTTGATTAAACAATCCTTTGCTTTATCTTATGAATTTGCTGATATCCCTATACCCAGATGGATTGTTTTCGAACGCTCCTCATTAAAGGATTTTTCTTTTCATAATGTAATATATATGTCCAATTGTACTTTCATCTCCAATAACCCTATTTTAAAATATTCCCAAAATGTATTGTATAATACGTTAACTAAGGGTCTTACTCCTTTTCAATGTTTTTTATCCTCCACTATCTGGTATAATAAATTTCTCAAATATAAAGGTAAATCATTCTATTACAAACACTGGAAGGAGAAGGGAATTACTTTTGGGTATCAATTGATTCACCAAAATTCTGTTATTCCCTTCCTAGAACTACAGTTACGGTTCCACTTACCTAACACATCTCTTAATGAATACATCTTATCTCAACCGCCTTACAAGCACAATTATCTTCTCATAACCTACCCAGTGTCTCACCCTCCCTTATTCCCCCTACACAGTTATATAGTTTATCTCAAGAACACAGACCTAAAACCGCTCTTGTTTATAAATTATTGTTGTTACATGTTACTGAAAGACCTAAATCTCTTATTGAAATTGCGTGGGAAACAGACTTGTCCTTCTCACTCTCTATCTCTGTTTGGGACAAACTATGGTCTAAGTTATTTAAAGTTTCTGCCGCTGCACATATAACCCAATCTCTGTATTTTATTTACAATAGAGCAGTTATTACTCCTGTTTGTATATCCAAGTTTTCCCCTTCCTCTTCTCCATTATGCTGGTCTTGTTCTAAATACACCGGCACTTTAAGACATCAACTTTATGAATGTTCCAATGTATTGACATTTTGGAAATCTGTTTGGTCTATTTGCATGAAAATTTTTAAATGTGACATTACATTATCATTACAAAATGTTTTTTTAGGTTCATTTTCGCCTGATTTTGATGAATCCATTTCTATTTCTTTATTGTTCGATCTGTTTATTGCATTGGCTTTCAAAGTTATTTTGTCATGTTGGAAAGACAATTCCAAAGTGTCTTCATGGACTTGGTGGAACTTTATTTGCGATGAACATAGAATTGCCAATGTTTCTTCCTCTATTCTTTCTCAAAAAATTACATCTGATCTTCTCTGGCTACCATTTACATCTTATCTTTCTACACATGCTCCCATGCCTTAAATTTTTTTTCTTTTTTTTTTCCTATTTTCTAATTTACTTTTCTTTCCTTTTCTTTCACCATTTTTCTGTCTTTTCCCTCTAGTGTTTTCGCATCCTGTACTTGTATATCAATTGTTTATCGATTATTAGCACTATATTGTTAACTTTGAGACTGTTCTTGCTTTTTGTTTGTTCTCCTTGAAAATTCAATAAAAATTCTTAAACAAAAAAAAAAAATCACAGACACAAAATTTGCATTTCAGGAAGCTGCTCAAGACTACCCTTTTCTGTTCTTGATCTCGCTGTAGTTGCACTTTATCCATGCTGCCCGTTCAAAGCACAGAGATACCCCTTCGGGGGTCGATTCAGGCGCTATATAAATAAATGAATAAATAAATAAAATATAAGTTCTCTTGACTTACCTTTCACCTTCTTCTTGGATACCTTAAAGATGTTTCAGGTGAGGGTGTGCGAAACAACTCCCACATTGCACATGTACATTCTTTGAAAACTACGGATTGTATGCATGCTATAATGGGGGGATGTCGCATGAAAGATGGGGCACGTGCAATTCTTTTCGCTGGAGCTCTCCATTTTCACCATCTCTTGTATAAATGATCTTGCGTACCATTTTCTCACAATTGTCTACTGTCCGGATTCCTGTACATTGTGCGGTGCGCATTTTTAGTATAGCACAAAGGACACACATCGTGGCATATTACCAAGGAAGTGGCGGAGAGAGGCTTTAGCCGTCTTGGCTTAACGCCTCTCTCCGCCACTTCGGAAACGCCAGGCTGCACCATATGTGTGCTACTTCGTGCAGCACACATGGAAGTTACAAAATGGCATTTTGAAAAACGGTTTGTTCATGTACAGGAAGGGACATCTTCCTGTACATGAACAAACCATGGCATTTTGCTTTTTCGGCAGCACACATGGAAAAAGCAAAAATGAGGAGAAATGAAGCATCTCTCCTCGTTTCCTCACCTTAAGACCCGGATTTTTCTGGTCTTAAGTTAGGCGCTGCCACCTATTATCGCCAGACTTGATAATAGGTGGCAGCGTCGACTTCAATGGGTGTTGCAGTGGAACGCCCACCGCAACAACCACTGCACGCCCCCTTTCACGCTAAGTTTAGCGTGAAAGGGGCCCTATTATCAAGGCAGCGTTAAGCCACTTAACGTGGCTTTAAGCCACGTTAAGTGGCTTAACGCTGCCTTGATAATAGGTTGCTGACCCTATCGCCACCACAACATCACAAAAAGTGACGTTGTGGTGGCGATAGGGCTTGATAATATGCCCCATCAAGTTTTACAGTTGCTATGAAGTTTTTTCTCAAATCAATTCTGCTGAAAGCGAAAGCTACATAATCGCCATATTTGTTTGGAATTCAAAATTAACCAGGACACTGCTCCAGTTACAAGCAGTCCAATAATATATAGATTATTACTGCAGATCATGCTACAGGAAGTAATATTGCCTACATGCCTACTCACAAGGTTATAGCGTCAGAATGACTTTCCTGAAGACTTACAACTAAGACAGTTGCAATTCATAAATGAGGTCAGATGTATTCATACTTTGTGCCAGTGCAAAGTCACAAAAGAGAGTGCAACCAAGGGGCAGATTTACGAGCCCCTTGCACCACTTTTGCGCCGCCGTTGCGTCACTTATGTGACGCAGTGGCGACGCAAAACATGCGCCACGTTGCGCAATATTTACAACGTGACGCATCTAGGGAGATGCGTCACGTTGTAAACCCCTGCGCCACATGAAACCTGCGTCAGGTTTCATGTGGGCGTTCCGGCGCAGGGTGGGCGTTCCCTCGCAGGTATGCCTCGTAAAAGTGATGCAGTGAAATCTACAAGATTTCACTGAGTCACTTTTACGTCCATGCTGCGTCAAAACTCTGCGCCTGCTTGAAGCAGGCGTAAGGATTGACGCAGCATGTTAGGCATAGGGCACCCCCGAGCCTTGCTGGAGCCGCGTCGCGCTTGCGACTCGACTCCAGCAATGCGCCGCCTTTCCGTCGGGGGATGCGACACGCATCTACCCATCCGTGCGCCACGGCACGCCGCATTGTAAATGCGGCGCATCGGCGGTGGCGCAAGGGCAAACTTGCGTGACGCATCTTCCCTGGCGCATCCCTGCTGATTTGCAGGGATGCGCCAGGGAACGTAAATATGCCCCAAAGTGCAAAGTTTTGATAAATTATTTATGTTCCAAAGCAGAACATTTTTCACCTGGAAATTAGCCCTAAAAGTAAAACAAGCAAACTTTTGCACTGCACCGAGTCAAGGGGACGTAAATAGGTGGGGCATGGACTTTCCTACACTACCTTTTTTTGTTGCAAAAGCTCTGTCTACAAACAATGGGAGACAGCTTTTCAGAAAAATACACCTTCTCGAAGCAGCGCTAACAACAAGAAATGTTTTATTTCTGCGTAACGTTTGTGCTTCACTGCAAAGCCTGTTCTAGACATCAATCATAAACCACTGCACCATACAGGAAAGGTGTCTGTGTGTGCAAAGGTTTGTGCATGGTGATAGGCCACCTGCAAGAGCACCAGTGCTGGGGAAGAGTGCAGCAGGGTATATCTTAGCTGACATGGAGCTGCCCTGCTCTACTCCTAGTGCAACACAGCACAACAACCGTGGTTGCTGCACTGCATTGGGCTCTGAATGAGTAAGCCTACCCTCTTAAGAGATACCCACAAGCAAGAGCTTTGAGCCAGGACAGCTAATGGAAACCGTGGGTCCTGCAGCATGCAATTGCTAGCTCTCCAGGGCCATGGCAGTACACTTGGGCCACGCTGAATGGTCTGACAGCGTAATTAGTGCGCGCGTGGATTGAGTTAAATGCACTAAACTGTACATGCTGACCTATAATTACCCATCCCGTTTTGTTAAAGCGCAATGCCAGATCATTTCGAGGATGGCAAGGAGATCCTAATTACATTTTGAAAGGAAGAGCAAATCCCTTCTAGCTCAGATCATTTCTCCCCTGGCAAAAGTAAAACCATTAATCTTCATTGAACCTGTCATCTGTCCTATGACTAATTAGATTTTATCAGGTGTTTCAAAATAGCACAAAATTGTGTTTTCACTCTGAGCCATTCATAAAACACACTATAAATTGTTGAATGTGAGGATATGCAAGCTGTGTTTTTCTTCATAGTAGTATTTTGTTTTTCTTTTTGGTACAAACAATTATCACTATGAAATGATGTACAGAAAATAAAATAAATAGAATCTTGATCATCCTTGTAAACTGTATTTGGGTACTCGTATCAAATTACAGACTATATAAACAGCATCTCATTTAAGCCCTTTACTTTCTATACAATTGGCCTAATTTCCAGTGCTTAGTTATATCAGGCAGTTAACAACACAAGTGACACACCACTTGCACATGCTATTGGGTCAGTTTTTGCACCCAATTTCTTTTGCGCTTCCTAATGAGGATTATAATATGAAAACTATCTTCACGAGTCTTTTTGCACCCTCCATTAACAACTTTCGACTGTTTTCACTACACAATTTTCTCCAGGTCGGACCTGAAGGATATTGCTGCTGCAAAACTCGGGAAGTGAGAGCAGTTTGAACTAATTATGAGATTGTAACGCATCGCAGCAAGTCACCTTGCTGAGCTGCCTTAAAGGTAAAGGGCAGGAATGTGCCATATTTATCACAGTATGGCTCATTCCTGCCTTTTCCCAGTGCAAAGTGCTGCCTAGCGCCAACGCAGGCACTCTTTCACCATGGTGCAAGGGTGCTTGTGTTGTAAGGAGGATTGTTTTTCTGCAGAAAGGGGCACCTTCCTGCACAAAAACATTCCCCTGAGGCATATTCCTCTTTCTATGTGTGCTGTAGACTGCAGGACACATAGAAAGAGGAAAAAACTAGGAGAAATAAAGATATAAGATATTAAGAGATTGGGGAGGCGTAGCATTTTGGCGCATTCCCAGGTCTAGCAGTAATAGTAAATCTGGGAATGCGTCAAAATCCATGGGTTTTGTGTGGGAACACCCACTCACCACCCATGGACGGCTCCCTGGGGCAGAGTAACGCAACACAGTGATTTGCGCTGCGTTTTGTTACTATGGATTTATCAGGCTGCTCAGGGCCATGCAAGGCGGCCTTGCGTGGCTTAATAAATTGCATTTCAAGGGTTGTGTTGCTTTTGCACAACGCAACATGGTGCAAAAGCGACGCAACCCTTGATAAATATACCCTAATTCCGTAATGGGAGTAAAGTGAAAACTGAAAAAGAAAATTATTTACTCTGACTCAGAACTTTATGCCCGCTTTAAAGCGAGGTTTAATTTTGCTACAGTTAGGTCCTCATTGAAACCAGGCGATAGCACTAAAATGGGCACAAATATCAGTTGTGTTCGTTTTAGCAGTAACTACATTTTAGACTTTATTGCAAACTTGCAGTCTCACGGTTTGGTGGTACATACAAACAGAAATCAAGGACAAGTGGTCTGGCTCTTGAAAGCTGATTCAGTGGCTGCTTTATATTTATTTATTTTTGTATGCTTATGCTGCAAAAATATGACAAAAATAAAAGAGATCACTGACTAAATGTGGCTGCCATGTGCTTGGAATAAAATGATGACATTAAAAAAAATATATTAATAATAACCATTGCATATAATTTTAACGAGTGCTTCCAATGAGTAAAGTGAACTTGGAAAAGATAAAATAACCCTTTTTATTTTTAAAACACATTACAGGAAGCATGATTTGATTGTTTTAATAAAAAGGGACTATTTGCTTAGACTTACTTGGACCTGAAGACATAGTTTAAGCACTCAATGATTACTAAAAAATAAAAAAGGAATAAAGAATGGAAAGAAGCACCTATTTTAAGGCAGATGTGTTCATGATCAAAAAAAGTAATCTCTCACAGTGCAAGAGAGACAATGGCTGAAGAGGAGTGTCTCTTCACCTGAAGCTATATGCTGGGGGTGTAAGAAATAATCAAAAGCTCCAATGTGCGTGTATATAAGCATGTTTTTCTTTAATAAATAATATTTTTGATTACATGAGTATGTAACATAACTAAAGGTGTCTCGAGACCAGATCTTAAAATGTATAAATACTATTTACCAATAGGTGCAAATCAAATGTCTTTCCTGGTCATTATTCCCCATTTTTTTTTAAAATGGGGCATATTTACAAGGAGCTGGCGCCGCCTCAGCATCATTTTTTTGATGCTGCAGCAGCTTCTTTTTGGCACCTTATTTACAAAGTGATGCTAGAGGCCTTTAGGGTCACTTTTTCAACTCCTGCGCCTATTTTTTACAGCGCCCAATAGCTGCAGGATTTTACCACTACAGGAAAGTAGGCGTAAAAATGACACATGTTCACCAGTATAAAAGCAGAACATGCCCAAATCACTCTGGCAAGCTCATCGGCAACATGGAGCTACTCCTATTGCAGCGTGAAGCAACAAGTTGACCAACACCATCTCCACCACCACCATCATCATGGAGGCAGCGCAGGAGAAGGGAACGGATATACCGCAGAGGATTACCTTCATTCACCTCAGGGAGAAGGAGGTCATTGCCTATTACAGGCTCAAGAGGGAGTCCATTATCTGTCTCTTGCACCAGATTGCACCAAGGCTGCAGCCAACATCGCAGCGGTGCACCAACATCCCTCCGCAGGCCAAGCTACTGGCTGTCCTACAAATGCTGGCATCTGGAACTTTCCAACACACCACAGCCAGAGTGGCAGAAGTATCCCAGGCATCCTTCTCTAGGTTCCACCCCTCCGTTCTGGATGTCATCATAAGCCTCACACCCCAGTAACTCTTCTTCTCCAACGCAATGCAGAAACAACAGGAAAACAAGCAAGGCTTTTATGCCATTGCAGGATTTCCACATGTGTTGGGGCGATGGACTGCACCCATGTGCAACTTGTGCCTCTAGCAGCTACATGACACCTGTACAGCAATAGGAAGCAGGCACATTCCATGAATGTGCAGGCAATTGTGGACCATCTGGGCCTCTTAATCATTGTCCGCGTTAAGTACCCAGGCAGTGCTCATGATTCCTTCATCTTCTGTCATTCCACCAACGATGAGCGCTTCTAGAATGAGACATATGGGAATGGCCCACTGGTAAGTACTTCTCAAGCACATGACAGCCAATTATGTTGCAATATGTGGTCATATTAGTGTTGGGCGGAATAAGACAGTGCAGATGTAGTAGGTGTGGGCCTTCATACTTGTGCCATACTATATGGCAAATGCGCAAAACAATCCTACAAGTCAGACATACATTATATAACTTATTGGGGAAAAACATGTTGGAACCACCAGCCATGCCGGCGTTGTCCTCCCAAATACAGGTAGATGTTCCCACCAGATTGATAGCGAAATTCTATGCCTTAGCACAAGAAGCACCTAGACCTGGCCTGACAAAAGCGCAAATTGATTGGCAAAGAGATTTAGCTAGGACCATTAATGACAAATGCTGACAGTACTGTTTTGCCATAATCAAGATGGTCTTACTAAACGGAAGACACAGACTAATACATTTCATGTATATCAACCGAGTCTAGTACACACCAGAGTGACTTTTCCGATATGGATTGCATGACTCAGCAGAATGTCAGAGGTGTGGTGAGCATGAGGCTGAATTCACACATGTTGCATGGTTTTGCCCTGAAGTACATGAGTTTTGGAGAATGGTATTTCGTGATTTGGGGGTCATCACTGGTTTATCACTAGCGTTGAACCCGATACTTGCATTGCTGGGTTATGAAAGGGATGTCGACAGGAAAGTCCGGTGACTGGTTGTGATAGGCCTACTGCTGGCTGGATGCCGGGTGACAATGCAAATAGTGTGCCTCCCAAGGGGAGGTGAAATGAGGATACATATTTACATGTCTCTTTGTCGTCTCCAATTACTATGTGTCCTATATTCCACAGGACATGTGGAAGGAGGAAGTAGCATAGATGTTTTACTTTTGGTACAGGAATGTGTGCCTGAAAGCATTAAGTTATTTGAGTACACTACGTAGACACACGTGCACCATGGTGCGGGGGGTGTTAGCAAAAGTCACTACCATGTGATGGTGTGTATGCAGACAAACCATGGATGAGGTGTATGCTAGGAATATGGCATATTCCACCCCTTCACTTTGGATGCAGGTCAGCACAGCCAGAGAACATGCATTGCTGCCCACTGGGAGTAACTGATACATAAGGGCCCGTGTGTGCAGTCAGTAGTGTGAAAGAGCCTCACTAATGCAACATCATGTGAAATGCTGTGTCCAAACCCCATATTGAAGCAAGGGATTGCCTGTCTCTAGTCTGCGTGTCCACATGTAAATCCCATGGTCTTGAGGCATGTGATGTATCCCAGACCTGTGAAACTGAGAAATATAGTCATATTTAACCTCTCAAGATCATGTCTACCACGCTACATTACACGACTCATCATATACACAGATCACATCCTATGTGCACATGGTTTTGCAGCGCGCAAACTACTCTGTCAGTCATCCAAGGCTCCAGACTGTGCGGCAAGGTGCAGCCTCAAGCACAAACTACATCTCCCATGACAGTCAACAACACAGTCATCTTGAGAATATTATGCCTATCTTGGAACAATGCTGCACATTTTCTGCCAGCAAAGGCACCAAACCTTGGACACAGAATCATGTGGAAAATATGTCCTACACTGTCCCCAAGCAGAGTGACAGTGTAGTGTAGTTAGTCTACCAGTTGCACTGTGCAGTGTAAGATTCCCACAAATCTCAAACCCCTTGTGTATTGTCAGCATAGTGGACACTGTCCACTGCTATGTGTACATTATCATGTCCCACATTGATATCCACTCACTACCCTTCCCATGGCAGCACACATTGAACAACAGGCTCCAACTCTCCCTGCCAAATATGTATGACTGAAGTAGGCCACATCACCTGCTCCAGCTACAGGTTGTAAAATCAGACATGTATCAGCTCAGGAATGGCAATAGTAGCCAAAACTGACACAATAGATGATTTTGAGAAATGTGTCTACTCAATGGCTAATTGACTCTCCTTGCTAGTGACAAATCATCACCTTAATGGCCTTGGCACTCATAAGTATGATAAATTGGAAATGAAAATAGAAGAGAGCACACCTGTATGTGTAGCACAGTGTCAGTCATATCCAATTCCTACTTGTGTGTATGCCACACAATGTCATAGCACGTCTCTTACAGTAGGCAAGATGTATGAGTCATTTAGGACACAACATTATGGACATGAATATGGGGCCATCCCCTGTCAAGACTCTTAACAAATTTTACCCCTTTTTTCTTTGCAGCTGACCAAGGGTATTCTGTACAGCCAAGGCTGATGACTCTAGTGTAGGTGCAATCATGCCCTTAGCAGGACCTGGTCGATAGTTGAGTGGACATTCAGTGTACTAAAATCCCGCTTCAGGAGCCTGGATATGTCTGTGAGCCGATTGTTGTACTCGCCACCAATAGTGTGCAAATGTATTCTTGTGTGCTACATATTGCACAACATTTGTGTAAGGACAAATGTACCATGGGCTGATGGCCATGAGAAGCAGGAACTGTTGGACGATAATGATGAGGAAGATGAGGAGCCACATCGAAGAATACCATCAGTAGCCGCAACACGGCGGAGAGACAATATAATTAACGCTTTACTTCTTGGCCGGTGGAGGGCCCGCTTGTTTTTCCTGCATTCCTGAGCACGCCCGTCTGCGCCCATCCGCGGTGGAATGAGGCTGGGCTGGGCCACCCCCTTTGCTTTCCTGCTCCCTGTCTACACTACATCACACCGTAAGTCTGCTCATATTATAAGCACCGGGTACTAGACTATCTCTCCTCTGAGACTGTGACTACTAAAATGGCCAAACAGAAGCTAATGGGAGACAAGGAGGGCACACCCATGAGTCATCAGAACTCTACCCTTGATTCCTTTTTGATACGAGCAGCTAGAGTATTAGACAATGAAATCTCTGTGGTAGAACAATGCCTATCTTTGGAGGGAGGAGCTCCTATAGCTTTGAATTCGGACTTATCCCTTTTCAGGGTGTCTAGGGACATTTAACATGATAATACACTCAGGGCAGAAACAGTAATGGAGTATCCATCTACCATGCAGTCCATGCCCCACCACTCAGCGTCACCATCAATTGGACTACCGGGTTAAAAAGAAGAAGGCGAAACATGAGGTGTCATCCCTAGGTGCAAGTACTAGATCAAAAAAAAAAAAAACTCCGGACATACAACAAGGGGGGGGGGTTAATTGCAGTATACCAGCGCCTACCACTACATCTAAGACCACGATTTTGACACCTGCCCATACAGTATTATTTAACCAAGATTTAGAGAATTTAATGAGTCGGTTTGATAGTGTGTTATCAAAAAATCTCTCACCAATACTAGACAGACTCGAAAAGCTTGAGGTTACTGTGGCAACAATGCAAAAGTCTATTAATAGTATAAGGTCCCAGGAAGGCAAGGAGAGGCTAGTAGTGTCTGAAAGTCCCAACCCCGGGGGTGTACAAGAGTTTGATAGACTTAATACGCTGTCAGTGAGACAATTTAGTGCAGCTACACAACCTACATTGACAGCTACCTCTCAAAAAGAGGATCATGGTCTTGGGAAGGGTTTGGCCAAAGATGGAGTTTTGCAGTAAGGTGGCCAAACAATAGTAGGTGGGTGCATTAGTGGCAGATTGAGGACAAGAGTGCACAGTCCCCCACAGAGTACAAATGATACATTAGTCCCCGGGCAGTTAAATACACTAACCACTGATATATATGACACACATGACTATTCGAATCAGGTGAATCTGGATCTCCCACCTGAGTGTTGCCCATATGTGGCGATCCTAGCAAATGTTCCTTTGCTTTTGGGTAACAATAAAGAAACCAAAAGTCAACTGAAAAACAAAGTGTGTCATTGGCTATCTCGCAATTCTGATTTTACAAATTCCAGTTTCCATGACATTTTATTCGTCAGAAGAGTGAGTTGTATTGGCCCCCTACGCAAATCTATTCGTGAGGACTGCATAGTGATTAACTGCAGATCCCCAGCACTAGCAGAAACATTGATTAAAAGTGGGGGGAAATCATGTGGGTGGTGTTTTGACCAGGGGATTGGCATCATGCCACTGGGTGTTTTTTATAAACAGCTTAAGTTCTCAAGTGCACCAACCATATCTATTGCCCATGTAGGCCAAAATCTGCAGAGGGACAAGTAGAAATTTGTAATAGAAACTAGCAATAGATATCAAACACTCACTGAGCTGGACAACCCAGACTGACTATAGTTGGATAATGCTGAATCTATGGTGGCACCAGCATTGGACCTAATAGGTCAATCCTGGGGTGGGTGACACCACATATAAAAACACTGCAATAGAAAATAAGATCATAAGGTCAGCCCAGCTGCATGTACACCATGTACCTGCCCAGACCTCAAGGAGAGATAACCCAATAGTAGGATACCAGTTCCAGGGAAGTACAAATGATGAGCTTCAACTGAAAATTATTTCTTGGAATATTGCTTGGTTGAGATCCAAAGTAAATGACCCGGAGTGTGGCAAGTTGGTGGACAGCAGTCATATATGCATGTTCCAAAAAACCTGGGCAACTGAGCAAATACATAGGGTGGGGTATACTACACTCAGTATTGAAGGTAGACCATCACCTGCAGGAGGTTTGTTAATCTGGATTAAGACCACCATGCTATGTAAATTAAAGAGATTTATGTAATCGTATTAGTAGCCAACACAAGGACTCAGATACTATAGCAATGCTCACAAATTTACTTGACGGCTCAAGAAAAGAGTACTTTCTTATAATGGCTGGGGATTTTAATACGCAGCAAACACAAGGAGATGATGGACAGAGCGCTGAAACTTTTCAAACACTCACCCCCAGTCACAGATCTGGGTTGAATCCATCATCGTTCCTTAGCTCACTTTGCCACCTCAGTTCAGACCCAGCTATATGCAAATCAGTCTTGACCCTGTGCCTCATGGGAAGAGTCCAGCCCGAACCACCAAGCTAGGTCTTCCCTCAACCGGAAACAAGCATCCTAGTACCAGTTTTGGGGTAACACCCCATATCAGCCAGGCTAGCTTGAATCCAGTGGCAAAGTGAGCAAGGAACCAACGTCTGGGTATACCCTGCCAACTTAGGGCGAACAAAGCAAAAACAAGGAGATGATGGACGGAGTGCTGAAACTTTTTAGACACTCACCCCTAGTCACAGATCTGGGTTGAATCCATCATCGATCTTTTGCTCGCTTCGCCACCTCAGTTCAGACCCAGCTATATGCAAATCAGTCTTGACCCTGTGCCGCATGGGAACAGTCCTGCCCGAACTGCCAAGCCAGGTCTTTCCTGAACCCGAAACAAGCATCCTGGGACCGGTTTCGGGGTAACACCCCTCATCAGCCAGGCTAGCTTGAATCCAGTGGCAAAGTGAGCAAGGGACCCACATCTGGGTATACCATGACAACTTAGGGCGAACAAAGCAAACACAAGAAGATGATGTATGGAGCGCTGAAACTTTTCAGACACTCACCCCCAGTCACAGATCTGGGTTGAATCCATCATCATTCTTTAGCTCACTTCGCCACCTCAAGTTCAGACTCAGCTACATGCAAATCAGTCTTGACACTGTGCGTCATGGGAACAGTCCAGCCCAAACTGCAAGCCAGGTCTTCACTGAACCGGAACGAGCATCCTGGGACCGGTTTTGGGGTAACACCCCTCATCAGCCAGGCTAGCTTGAATCCAGTGGCAAAGTGAGCAAGGGACCCACGTCTGGGTATACCCAGCCAACTTAGGGTGAACAAAGCAAACACAAGGAGATGATGGACGGAGCGCTGAAGCTTTTCAGACACTCACCCCCAGTCACAGATCTGGGTTGAATCCATCATCGTTCTTGAGCTCACTTCGCCACCTCAGTTCAGACCCAGCTATATGCAAATCAGTCTTGACCCTGTGCCTCATGGGAAGAGTCCAGCCCGAACTGCCAAGCCAGGTCTTCCATGAACTGGAAACAAGCATCCTGGGACCGGTTTCGGGGAAACACCCCTCATCAGCCAGGCTAGCTTGAATCCAGTGGCAAAGTGAGCAAGGGACCCACGTCTGTGTATACCCTGCCAACTTAGGGCAAACAAAGCAAACACAAGGAGATGATGGACGGAGCGCTGAAACTTTTAAGACACTCACCCCCAGTCACAGATCTGGGTTGAATCCATCATCGTTCTTTAGCTCACTTCGCCACCTCAGTTCAGACCCAGCTATATGCAAATCAGTCTTGACCCTGTGCCTCATGGGAAGAGTCCAGCCCGAACTGCCAAGCTAGGTCTTCCCTCAACTGGAAACAAGCATCCTAGTACCAGTTTTGGGGTAACACCCCTCATCAGCAAGGCTAGCTTGAATCCAGTGGCAAAGTGAGGAAGGAACCCACGTCTGGGTATACCCTGCCAACTTAGGGCAAACAAAGCAAAAACAAGGAGATGATGGACGGAGTGCTGAAACTTTTTAGACACTCACCCCCAGTCACAGATCTGGGTTGAATCCATCATCGATCTTTTGCTCACTTCGCCACCTCAGCTCAGACCCAGCTATATGCAAGTCAGTCTTGACTCTGTGCCTCATGGGAAGAGTCCAGCCCGAGCTGCCAAGCTAGGTCTTCCCTGAACCGGAAACAAGCATCCCAGGCACCGGTTATGGGGTAACACCCCTCATCAGCCAGGCTAGCTTGAATCCAGTGGCAAAGTGAGCAAGGGAGCCACGTCTGGGTATACCCTGCCAACTTAGGGTGAACAAAGCAAACACAAGGAGATGATGAACGGAGCGCTGGAACCTTTCATACACTCACCCCCAGTCACAGATCTGGGTTGAATCCATCACCATTCTTTAGCTCACTTCGCCACCTCAGTTCAGACCCAGCTATATGCAAATCAGTCTTGACCCTGTGCCTCATAGATTCTATTCAGCAAATAGTGCAGGGGGAAGAGCTAGCTAGAGGAATCAAACGTTTATAGATACCACCTATTAAAAGATGCACAAAGGTTAGTCAACAAGTTCTGTCCTTCACACTCACTTATGGAGTACGCGCTTGTAACGGGCGGACACCCTCAGATATAAAAGCAAATACTACATTTAAAAGAGGGAACGTTAAGAGTAGGATTAATTTTATTAAGTTGGATCTTGCCCTCTGATCTAAAGTCTGTGATATGGTTGTTTTAAATCGCCAGGATAGTGGTCATAATGCTCTGATTCTAACGCTGGCCGGTATTCCAATCCTGCACTCCCAGACTAACATAATGACGGCTCCTGCTGTCACTTCTAATAATAATCGGAGAATTAAATTGCCCCAAGTAGCCACTGATAAGAAGTCGCTTCCTAGTATTTATGTAGAGGTGGCTAATACTCTCACTGTTCTGGGAAATTTTAACCTAAATGATGAAAGCATTATGTTTAGCTTCTCTCATTTATTAACTAGATCAAAGCCCCACTTTAATAGACAGTTTAAAATAAACATAATTAAACAAAATGCTGCACCATGGTATAATGAGGAATGTAGGAAAGGTAGAATAGAGCTAACAGTGGCTGTAAAGAAGGGAATCAGGAGCATCATAATAGAAAGAAGAAAAGTTTACAAGAAGATGCAGGATGAGGCAAAAAGGAACTGGGAGGTAGAGAATTGGCGTACCCTAGTAGAGTCATCCAGACTGAAGAATTGCCAGTTATTTTGGCACTTACTCTCCAAAGGGGTAACACAGCTGGTTAAAGAAGATGACTTTCATATTCAGCCCCATGTCAGGGAAGGCCATTTTCGGAAACTATACTCTGGCGAGGAATGTGAGTCCGAGTGTGAGAATGCACTAGTAGGGAGGGATTCCCTTATAGAGCTAGTAGTAGGAGACATAGTCAGCTTCACCCTGGATGAAACTGTGACTGCAATCTGTTCACTTCAGCCTGGGAAAGCACCAGGGCTGGATAGATTACCTGGAGATTTATATCGCTCCAAGCCCAATAAATTGGGGTCTGTTGTTCCGCTTAGTATTTAACGCTATTACATGAAGGTGGGATATCCCAGAAACCTGGAAGGGTGCAGAAATAATCCTCATATTTAAGAAAGGAGACAAAGGGAACCCCTCAAATTATAGGCCTATTTGCCTTATAAATGTCACCCTGAATGTTTTTAGTAAAATGGTTCTGTCACATCTTCATTGTTGGATAGAGAAAAGTAGTATACTCTCCCATTTGCAGGCTGGTTTTAGGGCTTCCACAAGCACTCTAGATCAGGTGTTCAACTTCCTCACGCTAATTTGGAAGGAAGTTACAATTAAGAAGAAACACCTGTACATTGTGTTTGTTGATCTTAAATCAGCATTTGACTCTATAAATCGTACCAAGCTATGGGCCGCCATTAGGGATCTTGGGCTACCTAGTGGCCTGCTTCAACTTTTGGTCTGATTACATCAAGGCAATTATGCTAAAGTTAGGTGGAACCCCGATGTTGGTCTATCCAACAATATAACAAAACAAAAGGGGTACGGGAGAGCTGTGTTTTGGCCCAACCTTATTTACCCTGTATATGAATGGGCTTATTAATGAATTATATGACTGCAGAGGTGATCCACATAAACTAGCTGGCAAACTAATTCTCTCTCTTTTATTTGCAGATGACACGCTGCTCATCTCAAAAACCCCAATGGGCATCCAGAATGTCTTAAATAAGTTTGCCTCAGCATGTGAGGATCGGGGCCTTCAAATCAATTGCTCCAAAATGAAGTTTATGGTTTTTAATCCCTATAAAACTTCTAAGGGGAAACTGAGGCTGGGCTCACAATTTCTAGACCAGGTTAGGGTTTTTGATTACTGGGGAGTTAGACTCACTGATAACATGGCATGGACACCTCAGATTCAGAAGGGCACCCTCACACTCCAGCATGTGGACTGTGCAATAGTAAAGAGAATCAAACGATCAGCCTTCTGCCCAATCTCTCCCGCAATAGAAATACATCGGGCCAGAGGGTTGGGCACTGCCCTCTATGGTGCCGAATTATGGGAATTGGAGCAACTGAATCAGTTAGAGGTCAAAGAAAATAAATTTTTAAGATCGATTCTAAACCTACCAATGAACACCCCATTATTACCAGTACGCCTTGATCTTGGCCTAAAGTCTATCACTCAAACTGCTGTCCTAAAGTTCCTTGTGTTTTGGGTGAGACTTTGGACTAGTAACACCCAGATCCCGGTCAAGGACGCAGTGGAAGAACTACTAACCCTTGAAAGAAAGGCAGAGTGACTGGGCTGGTTTAGAAAGGTCAGACAGTGTTTTTACAAATTGGGGTTGGGAACCCTGTGGGATGATCCATAGTCCATGACTATAAAAATTCTCCCCCAGCTCAAAAAAAAAGTACTGGGACTATATTGAGTCTACATGCACTAATACAAGGGCACAAGTCACTTTAACTATTAGATTTTTACATTTTAAAAGTTTTCAGTTTGATAATTATATGGATGAATTCGAATCTCCTCAGGCACGAGCAGTTTATATAAAATTTAGGACTTGGGTTCTTCCCTTAAATGCTGGGAAAAGTAGCTGGGTGAATGCCACTGTTGCTCCACTGTGCCCATCGTGCAGCTCTAGCCCTGAAACCATAGAACATTTTATATTTATTTGTCCCCACTATGCTCATATAAGAAAAAGGTTGATTATCCCTGCTTGTTGACTGCTGTTGTTTACATGCCCTGCAGACACACTGCGTGTGTTCAGATCTGATACAACAAGGTGGATTTTGTTTACATTATCTTGCTACTTGCTCTGTGCTTGGTGGCACAGGTCTAAGATGTGAGTTAATCATTTGGGTATTTGTTTAAAATATGTAGAAAAGGCATGATCCAGTGTTCATATATGGGGATTGTTGTTGTAAATATTAATATACACGAACTGTCTGGGTGATCCGTCGGTGTGTTTTAAATGACTATTTTAGCCAGTTTATGAGGCTCCAAAGAATTTTACCCAAGAAAACAATCTCATATATTACTTTTTAATGAGTCTAGAATTATGAAATTTTTATGATGTAAATTTTATTGTTTTTATCATGATGTTTTAATGTATGATGTGCGACGTTTTTTCATGTGAATGATCATACTGACTGAATAAACTACTATATCCTATTATAATTAACAACTTTTTCACTGGTGTATGAGTCAGTTACTTGATGTCACAAAATGAGGACACGCAAATATGTATATGTAATTAAATATATGAGAACTACCACTGTGTATGGATTTTAATTCAATAGTTACAGTAAACATCAAAACATTCACATCACACCTGCTGCTAATTGCCACACAGAAAAAGTTTGCAGCTATGTGTAACAAACAGCATTGAAGAACATCTGGTACAAACAAAATAGTGTGCATACCACCTACCTGTAGCAAATAGTCATCCATTGCCAGCTACAATTCACCTGCTGTGGTAAAGTAGATAGTGTGCTATGAGTGTGTGTGTCTCTCCTACAGCTAGCCATTTGTACAGCCTCACACTTGTGGATGATACTAGAGTCCACTCATAGTATGATGCTTGTGAAGTGATCCACATAGTTTGTGCATGGAAACTAGGCCTGGGCGGTGAACTTCGCTCCGTTCGCAGAGGTTGTGGAGTTTTCTGCACTCCGCACTCCGTGGTGCTCACGGAGTGCAGAAAATTCCGCTTCGCTATGTGCAGCAGAGTTTTTTCCCCGAACGGTAAGTTCGCGAGCGCGACCTGCCGCTCGGGTAGAAATTCTACCCGAGCGGCAGGAATAGCAGCACAAACTGCAGTTCGCACTGCACTCCACCACTCGCGGAACTTCATAGAGTTTTTTTGTAACTTGGCGGAGTTCCGCGTAGCAAAACTACGCAAACTATGCACAGGCCTAATGGGAACTCAGTCCCAAACCTACAGTCTACATATTCTACATCAAAAACTGTAATCACCTATGAAATCCATTAGTAAATCTCATATCACAAATAAAAATTCACCATAAGATACTTTGCCAGTGCAACAGTGTCTACCTAGTGATAATGTAGCCACACTTGCCCCACTAGGCAAAGCTGCCAATGAGACAAGCAGTGATGTAGCATACTATGTTGATGTATTGCATTCAAAGACAAACAATGGCGTCACTCCTCTCAGTACAGTCTTAGTGCAAATGTGAAAACACAACAGCCAGATTCTGATTATGTAAAAACTGAGCATCAGAATTCACATAAAGCAATGTAAATACAGCCAAGGTGCCATGCACCGATGCATCCCAAGATATGGTGAGAAAATGTGGTGAGAAAATTGCAGGGGGACTTCATGTCTGAATGCATAGCCATCACCAAACCTCTGGTTGCCACACAACCTAGAAACATATTGTGATGGGTCCCAGTGGCAAACATATTTATGATTGCACTCCACCGGACTAGTTGTGGCTTGACAAGCTGGCATAGTGATCCACAAATCTTAGGCTACGCTTAGTGGGAAAGACTATGTACAATTGTAATATGCATAGCCCACGCACATCCTTCCAGACACAAGGCCATACAGCCGAATTATGTGTACCATTACATGATATGATGGCTTCTCTCAACACTTCCCTGCAAAAAACCATTCATGGAATAGTTCTACATGGCCAATGTGAGCAACATTATGCAGTACACATGGAAACATATTCCAAGGTTCCAACAATTGATACATCCGTATTCAGGCTCTACTGGGGATGTCTGTCAAGTTTTGGACTGTGCCAGGTCCATGTGAGTCTCATCACCTGCCTCAGTGTCAAACTACAAGAATTTTCCATGTGAACACCTACTGCTATGCACAATCAACACCTCCTTAAGGCAGAGTGTAGTTATGGTGTGATTTATGCAGCCTTACTGTCAGCAATATGTAGGAGGTCTCGCAAAGGCATGCATGGTGATCCAGCATAGCACCATCAGCATGAGTGAGAATCATGTGGCCTATAAATGTGACATTGTTACTTTCCTGTGGGGTATGACCCTTTGTAGGAAAGTAGGATCTGCTTCTTATGGTTACCCCCACTTTTTGCTTGATGTTAAACTGTGTTTGATTAGTCTGACTGGGATCCTGCTAATCAGGACCCCAGTCTATCAGCTTTCTCCCTAAAATGTTATGCATGTACTTAGGTACACTCCAGATTGGATACTGGAGTATCGTTATCAGTCCCTAGTATATGGAACACCTGTACCCAGGGCATAGGTACCCCAGAGGCCTCCCATGGGCTGAAGCAGGTATTATGCCACCCATGAGAGGCCATGCAAAATGGAACTACAGGCCTGCCATTGCAGCCTGTGTAAGATGGTGCATGCACCACTTACGTTAGATATAGGTTTACTATATCTATAGGTCACTACACTTAAAACCTATAAGTCACCCCTATAGCAGGCCTTGACAATCCTGAAGGCAGGGTGCTGGATTTTACGTGAGGGGGTGCACCTGCATGAGCAGAGCCCCTCTGCAGCCTTCGTAGACCATTCTCCCGGGTTGTCTGTGACACATCCGGACATATAGGTCGAGGTGCATTATTACCTCGCGGTAAATGCTATCTGGAAAACGGCTGAAACAAAACATGTCGTGTTTGGTATCAAACACCTTGGAATCATACCTCGTATGATTCCACCCTTCTGAAGCGAGCTTCATGGGGTCCCTGGTCTTCCCAGTACCAGCCTTCTCTACCCGGACAGCACAAAATGGATGCTGCCGACCAGAGACACATTTCTGCCCTCCTGCTGCTGAGCCAAGCTCGAGCAGAGGAAGGCAGCACAATAGGCATCCTGTCACAGGGAGGTGTGACCACCTCCCACACAGGATTTAGTGTATTGGAGCTGGGTGGGTGCACTTCCAAAGTGCCTGAAAGTCTGCACGAGGGGCACACTTGGTGTTCCTGTGCATAGTCCAGTTCAATCCAGTTCTGGGAGCTGTTGGCTCATGCTCTGGCGCGAAACTGGACAAAGGACATGGGTGTAACCATCCCCCTGTCCTGACCCTCCCCTGGGAGGGTCCCCGGAATCTGACCAACCCTCTCCCGTGGGTACAAAAGGGCTTACCTGGCTGTAGGACCCTAGATTCAATGTGGAAAAGATTCTGAACAAGAAACCACTGACCTTCGACCATCTGGACACTCTGGACTTCGACTGGGCCCGACTTCATCTCCCTCTCTGTCCACAGCATCGTCTGTGCCCGTGCACCATACAGGCTCCATGCAGGACCTGTGGAGCAACAAGGACAACTGAAGTATCTCCCTTGGGGTGAAGGAGTCACTCCCTTGCGTTTGCAGGCACCGTAATGCAACTGACTAGTCAGCTTATCTTGAGCTCCTGTGGACTCCGAAGGCTTCAGCAACACAGGAGATGGGTTCCTATGTTCCTTAAGGTCGAGCTGCCCTCTCACCATGTTTGAGCCAAGTATCCCTCGTGGGAACCGCTTAACCCAAACCCCTGTGCACCGTGTACTTTTGCATTTTCATATGCTTGTTGGTCTTCCCCAACTTTGTGCATTCAGCTGTCAATAGCCCAAACTTCTCTGCACATTTTCTACAATGGACTCTGGCCTCCTCACACTCTGTGCCCTGTAAGCTGTGACTTTGTGAAACTGCTAGAGGTCCACTCGCGACTCCTGTGCCTTCGGCCTGTGGGTCCACTTGAGGGACAAACCTGATTTTTTTGGGCTCCCCTGGTTGCTCCAGGCCTGCCCTGACTCCCCTTGCTGTGGTGAGTCCACTGGTCCTTGCTGGGCCAGACCGAAACATTCTTTGACCTTCTTCGTGGGTTGCCGTTGCCAAGGCTTGTTGGTGTTCCCGCCAGACACCAACTCATCAGCACTCGACACCCTTCATGGGACAGCTCCTACCCGGCTCCTGGTTGTCATCGATGTCTCCTGGTCCCTCCAGTTGTAGAGTCAAGGTCTCCATCTTTGCACCTGAGGCACCCGACATCGGTGGGCATTCGTTTACCGAGCACCTGGTCACTCCCATTGAGAACGACGACGGTTTCTGACGCCACCGCAGACATATACACCCGGCTTCCCTGGGATAGGTAACTCTGGTACTTCAGTATCCCCGGATAGAGTGGCTCTCCAACCTTCTATGATCCAAAGGGTTTCCTCATAATCCGCTGGGAAGGGTCCTTAAACTTTAAAATTGCAACCGCGACTCTCCCATTGAATTGTACGTAGCACGCGGTCGTGTTCTCACACTGCAACCATCCTTCGTGGGGTCCCTACTTACTCGCCTTGGGTGGTTCCTTGGGGTCCCAGCGATTCTACACACTCTAGACATTGTCTTGACTCGAGTCGTGATTCTTATACCACTATTTTTGTATATTGTTTGGTCTCCCCCTGGAGCCTACTGTGTATTAGTGCTACTTACAATTGTTTCTGTGCTACAGTATTGTGTGCTTTGTGTTTTTCTGCGTGTAGCAGATACTGTGAGGTATTTAAGGTGTTATAATAATAAATATATATTCTTATAACTACTGTGTGGTTCTCCTTTCATTTAACCAATACAATAAGATTGCATTCTGGTAAAACAAGCTGCTTAACGTTCCTTCAGCCTGAAGGCTGCTCTCCACAGCTACCGCTTGGATAGCTTTCTAAGGTTATCTTTGACCCCTTAAATCACCATAAGGGTTGTTTGGACTGGTGCAAGGTGCCCACTTTAATTAGTGGACAGCATATACCAGGCCAACTTCTCACACCCTTGAATACGAATGGCCTATACTTAACCAATCATATGGCATCATCCACACATCCCCTTCCAGGTGGTTGCAGCCAATCGCAGCACTCGCCTGCAAGGGAAAATGTAACCCTCCCAAGTTTCCCCACAGCTTTCTGCCTCTACTGTGGTACACGCACAGATTGGCAGTAGGATGTGCTGTCGTAGATGTTGGTGCATTGACCCAATGGCAGTGCTTGTTTGTGGCATCCCTGGGAGAAGCTAAAGCAATGTCATTGGATACTAATACTAATTTAGCACACGGGGCACCTCTTGTAAGCTTGCGCTACCAGAGGTTTTGACTCCTATGTGTAGTATGATTCCCAAAAAGCAGGACCTCACACCTATGTACACTGTCAACACACATAGTAAACACATGTAAAAACATTAAGAAAGTCAACTCCACTATTCACAGTCAACACAGAAATCCCTGTAAATGATAACATGCATCGCACATCACAATACACCAAAATACACACATTTGCCCTATTGTGTCAAAAAATAAAGATGCATGAGCCTTAGGGGTGAAGCCACTGCATCAGCCAAAAATGATGCTTCCCAGCTGACGTGTCTGAATGACCGCCTTGTCAGGCCTTGCATTGTGTGAATTCAAAGCATTGACTAATAGCATTAATAAAAAAAATGCGTAAGCCTAAAGCGTGAATTTTGCAGCCACCGCATCAGCCAAAAATGTCGCTTCTCAGCCGACACGTCTGAATGACCACATGGTGCCTTGTCAGACCTTGTGTGAAATCGACGCATTGACTGGTAGCATAAAAAAAGGACACATCGGCTGAAAACGTGATGCATCCAACCAGGAAGTGATGTTATAGATAAAGGGAAGTGATGTCTTGGATCATGCATGCTGCAAACCAGGAAGTGTGAAGTTACTTTCAGTTTAAGTCACAGTTCTACTGTCTGTGCTTGAGAGTGGTTGTGTGTTGGCTGTGCTGGAGAGTGTTTTGGTGTGTCTGGAGCTGGTCTGTTGTGTCTGCTGTCCCTGATGTGTCTCTTAAGTCCTTTTTGTTCTTTATTGTTGTGTATTGTCCTGTGTGATGTTGGGTGTTTGTCTTCTAGGGTATTATTGTCATAGGGGTAGGTGTGGGTATTTGGGTGTTTTGTTTTTTGAGGTGTTTGTTGTTTTGGGGTGGGATCATGCCTGGGAGGGTAGGGCTCGTCCCATGAGCGAACAGGAGCCAGGGAGCTTCCTGTAGCTGGTGCCCCATTACCTGCCTAACATGGTAGCCAGTGTGGGATGTGTACTCCTGGGGTACCCCATGAAGGTGTGGAAGCAACATAGGGAAAGGGTGCACCAGCAGATGCTGAGGCTATTTGAAGTAGACTGGAACACCAATCAGCTCAAACATTGCTGGGCGAATGTGGTTGGCAGGGAGTATGAGCTCCGGGACTACTTTGGCATCCAAGTTGGTGGAGAAGTTGGTAAGTACACATGAATTGTGTGCTTCCCAATGTATCTCATTTACCCATTGATTAATAGTGGTAACATTAAGCATGGCTCATAAGGTTTTTTGCTTAAAATAGCCAAGCCCCACTGCAAAGGAGGGAAATGCTGTGGCAATAGCACTGGCACGATCTGTGCACAGTGCTATCTGTGACATTGAGCGAGCCACACAAGTGTTAGTGTCTCATTAGGTGATACAAATGAGTCCCAGGGAAGCATTGAGCTGATGCACATGCCATAGCCCATCCAGACAACTTATATGATGACAGACTAGGTAGTGCAGAACAGCTCCAGAGGTGCTTCTTTCACAACAAGCATTTGTCAGGTACAGTTGTGACGGGCCATCACAGAACTTACGTTACACATAAAGGGGCTCATTTACAAGTCCCTTGCACCACCCGGATGTCACTTTTTCCCTTATCAAAAGTGATGCACCAGCAGTGCAAGGGCCATGTAAATAAGCTGCAAAGTTGTCAGCAAAACTCTGTGGGAGTGCAAATCACAAATAATGGTGCTGCCCAGCTCAATGAGGATCTGCCCTGTGCTGGCCACCAAGACATAGAAATTGCAGAATATGGTAGAATTCACTGATAAAGGGCCAATTCGTTGAGTTATAATGGATCACCTTACCAACAACTGTGTTTATTTAGAAGCCCCTAGTGGTGCCCGTGCATCACTTTTCATATGTAAAAAAGTGATGCCTCAGTGGCTCAAGTCGTGTATGAAAAAACAAGGGACACCCTACTCACATGGAACCAGGGTACTTTACAGTTTAACAGAAAACAACGGTTCCTGTGGACAATGAACAAATGATACTTAATATATAATAGCACAATCTCAATAATCAAAGGCAAGGAGATGTCTGAAAGAGGAAAGGCATATAACACGAATTTTGTATGGAAATACGTTGTTTTATATAATGTAATCACATTATTTTAAATCCAGTGCATGGTGTCCCAAGGGATTGTGAAACCTATATTTCAAGGTTGTGACATAAAAACAAGGTTTCATCAAAAATGTACAAAAGCGACCATTAAATCAATACATAATGTGTGCTCGCAGCCTAGTAACCATAGTATCAGTAATGGGGTATGGTACTCCCATTACTGATACTATGGTTATCATTTTTTTGATGGCCCTTCATTGCTAGGTCCTGATGAGACCCCACATTGTTAAGTGGGTCGAAACGTCATCGACTAAGTGAAGCAAACCATTTGTCAGCGCTCTTCTTCCGTGTTTTAAGTGCGTGGTGTTCAGACAGCATGAACTGTGGAGGCGAGTTATAATGGAACAGTGACAAAGTAACACATATTAGGGTATAATTCTGAACTGCGAAGCTGTCGCGTGGGCACTCTGGTCGCTGTTTACTTTGGACTAGTGTGAGTGACTGGCATTTTGGTCCTGACTTTTTGGTCAACTCTGGGGTGGGCATGCACATGCTTTTTGTTCGCTTTCTCCGTGACGTTTCATACTCAATGTTGTTATCTGTTTGTAGTGTAGGTTTTAAAGGCACAGCTGTTACTGGGGTTGGGGGTGGCGTATCGTTGTTATGGATGAGGGTCAGGGCAGCCAAGATCGTGCCCCAGTTGGTGGCTATAGAGACCCTGCGGAGGCCTAGTGTGTCTTCTCAGTAGAGTGCGCCACTCTCCGCTTTTGCCCAAGTGAGCATCGAGCGTCTCCACATTATGATGTGAGGAGAGTCAGGGGCTTTCCACCATTTGGTGATCAGCCCTTTTGCAGCCGCTATCCCAGGGCCAGGAACTGGGAAGTGACTTTATTGTTACGGCTTCTCCGGTACAGGTGCAAGATGTGCGTGTACCTTTCGGGCGAGAGGACTCGGTCCGTGCATTGTGACAGGGTGTCTGCTACTGCTTTCCAGTAGTCGAGTAGAGCAGGGCATCCCCAGATCATATGCAATAAATCCAAATCAGCGAGTGAGCATCTAGGGTATGCGGCATCCTGGCGCTTGAAGTATTGATTAATGATTGCGGGTGTGAGATATGTTCTGTGCGCAATATAAAATTGTATCTGGCGTAGGCGCGCATTCATGGGAATTTGTATAGGGCTTGTCAGTACCGAGGACCTTTCTGAGTTTGTGAGTTGCCAGCCCATTTCGTCCTCCCAATGCTGTCTGAGTGGTGTCAAATCAGCTGCTGTGTTGTGTCATTTGGTTAGGTTTCCCCCCTGGCCCATAATGTGAATGTATTGTAAAGTAAGGTGTATCGCTGGTTAGGTGGACAAATCTCCCCATTTGGTGGTAAGTGCCGCCAAGAGGGAGCGGTGAAGTAGAAACTGTCCTGGGGTAATTCATCTTCCTCTACCAGCATAGTGTAGGGGATGACTGTACCCTTGCGGTACAAGTTTCCTATATCCTGGACCCCTGCATCTCGCCAGTGCAGCAGTTCCGCCGCTGTGGTAGTTGTGGTGCCCCTGGGTGTCCCCTCCAGTGGCAAGGCTGGAGCATACGGAGTGACTGAGAGGGTGATATATAGCGCTCTGCGGTAGCATCTATGCGCTACGTTGAGCAGCAGCGAATCTGGTGGCTTGATTTTTGAGCAGGGGTGGGAGTGTCCTATCAGTTCCGAGAGGTGTAAGAGGGGTTTTGTGGTAACGGTGTCTGCTGTGTGTCGATCTGCTATCCACCTGGCCACCCACTGCAGTTGAGCAGCCAGGTAGTATTACTCTAGGCTCCGGGCCGTAAGGCCTTCCTGATCTATGGGCAGGTAGAGTTTTTTTAACGCTATGTGGTGTCTGGAGTGTCCCCATATAAAGTCTTTGATCAGTTTTCCCAGTGGACGGAAGAATGAAGGGGGAACATATAGCGGGAGGTTTGTGAAGTAATATAGGAATCCGGGCAGAATCACTATCTTTATAAGGGCTACCCGTCCTGTCCCTGACAATGGGAGTGTGCTCCAGGATGTCATCTGGGAGCGGACCGAAGTTAGGGCTCTGCCTAGGTTGCCATCCAGCAGGTTCGCCGGGTTCCGGTATATGCAAATTCTGTGATAGTGGAACGTGTCCGCGCACCATCGGACCTGCACCTCATTGAGTGGAGTATAGACAGGACTTCGAGACGGTCTCCCTCAGCCCCGATATAGTGGCAAATTTGTCCGGCGTGAGTGCTAATTTTTGGGGAATTTGATGGATGTCTTTTATATATGGTAGGAAATCATCTGCATATAGTGATATTATGTGCTCGTCATTGCCTAGTGTGATACCCTCCCCCATCTCTGATCTAATTGCCTCTGCCAGTGGCTCAATAGCTAGTGCAAATAGCAGCAGAGAGAGGGGGCATCCCTGCCTGGTCCCCCTCCACACACTCACCGGGTCCGATATGTAAGGACCTGTTTTTACACGTACCGTAGGAGCATCATATAGTAATCTTACCATGCTTAGGAAGGAATCACCCAGTCTGCATCTTTCCAGCAGCGCAAAGAGGAACCCCCATTCCAGGGAGTTGAAAGCTTTCTTAAGATCTAGTATCAGGCATCCTGCGTGTGGCCAGCAGGCTTTTGAGTAAGTGGCGACTCTAAAAAATTGCCTCAGATTTATTGAGGTGCTCCTGGAAGGCACACATCCATTCTGGTCCGCGTGCACCAGAGTGGGAACCACCTGTGTGAGGTTATCTGCTAGTAGCTTTGCTAATATTTTATAATCAACATTGAGAAGAGCTAGCGGTCTGTATGATCCCAGTTCCGTGGGGTCTTTATCAGGCTTGGGCAGGGACAACAGATTCGCCTCTCTCATGGATGGGTGAGTCTCTGCTCATTCAGGGCCTCTGTTTACAGCACATGTAAGTGAGGAATAAGTGTTGTGGCATAGGCCTTATAGAATTCCGCTGGGAATCCATCTGGGCCAGGTGTTTTCCCATTCGCTAGCTTCATTATTACACTTGGGAATTCCTCAGGTGTTATATACTCATTTAGTAGTTCCCTTTGCTCCGTTGTTGCCTCGGGCAAAAGCACGGACTCCACAAGTATTGTAAGCTGCCTCTCATCATGAGGCCTCATGGATTGGTACAACGTACTATAGTGGCATGTCATTGTTGCGTGTATTTCGTATTGTGTGTACACCAGCGGCCCTGTTTCAGATCTTAGGGCGCCTATAGGGTGGTGTGTTTGCTCTTGGCGCAGTAGCCATGCTAGTGTTTAACCCGCACAGTCGGTAGTGGCGTGTGTGCGTGTGCCGCATAGTTGTGACAGGGGAGCCGCTCTAACAGGTCAGTGTGTTCGGCCCGCAGTATATCCAGTCACTCTACTTGACTGAGTGCATCAGTCAGTTGTTTGCGTATGTTTCAGGTGGCTCCCAAGCAGTGTCACCTTGAAGGAGTTCCATTCCAAGAGGGAGTCCCCTGTGGAGTGATCGTTTACCTCAAAGTGTTCTAGTATGGATGCCCCCAGAGAGGAGCAGAATGCCTGGTCTTCCAGCGCCGCTGGTTGTAGGCACCATGTGGGGATCGGGGGATGCCCTGTTTTCCATGTTAGCGGCAGAAGCTGGGGGTTGTGATCAGTGTGTGCGCCCCAAGAATTTGCTGTGTTTGATGAGTGGGAGGAGGGCGGGCGATCCAACTATGTGGTCAAGTCAGAAACGAAGGGCAATGCACTGAAGAATAGAATGAGTAAATTTGTGCACTGGGGTTCAGGGCCCGCCATATGTCTGTCAGCGACCAGTTTGTTATCCACTCCGACAGGGCCTGCGCATTGGATGTTGCTGTGGTGCGTGTTAGTGGCAGGTATGCCCTGTCTAAATCTACATCTAAGACTGAGTTAAAGTCCCCTCCGATAAGCCAGGGGAGCCCGCTCCATCTGGCCAGTACACCAGTAAGATTCCTGAGGAATGAGGTTTGCTCCACATTTGGAGCGTATATGGAACCTATAAGGAACGTTTGCCCACGTTTGCCAATTCAATTCTTTGATGTCACTCGGAAGCACATCACTAAGAGTGGTGAGTGCAGTTTTATTTAAACTTGAGATTATTAAATTGAACGACTGATTGGGTTTTGTCTAACTTTGTATGAGAGTAGTGTATGATTAGGAACAATGAGGGGATTTATTAATCACTACCCACCATACCCGATTATTGTATTGACAGATGTGATGGGGGGTTGTGTAATGTCCATTTTGTTGTGATCAGTACTTGATTTCTAACTAAACTCAAGGAGATGGCTCTAAATGGGGGTGTGAGTTCATGGTATGGGACACAGTACTAAAAATGTATCTTTGTATATTCCCCCCATCTCTTTTAGATCTGACTTACTTGTAGTTCCTCTAAAAGGGAGGTTGTAATCTATTATAGACCTTTTGTCCTGAGGAAGGTGGGGTTTACTATTCCGGGACTACCGAAACGCGTCAACGCTGAAAGATTACTGAATCCAACCACGAGAAATATTACTGTAACAAGTTAAGATGGACAGTAATGAGATCTTGATATCTACGTGAAAAGTTGGGTCAGGGTCTGTAACAGTATCTCTTAGACTGTGCAATAGGGTCTCCCTGTTAGATTTTTATGGTTTTCTTTTATCACATTTTTTTTTTAAATGTCTATTTATAAAAAATTGATATATTGTTTTTATTGTTTATACGATTGTCACAATTAGCATAATTTGCTGGTTTTAAATGTACATTGGATGTATTGCGTTTCCTATGAATTTGCTGGTCTTTAATACACATTGGGTGTATTGTGTTTCCTATGAATTGTAAGATAACCAATGTTTTTAGATGTGAAGTGTAACGTTTACAATATGCGCCTTAAGAAAATGTTTTTATATATATGAATAAAATCTCTGACGCTACATTTTTGGGTTTGGTGGTATTTTAGTTAGTGATCCTAGTGTATGTGCATTCCCCGTTTGAGGGATTAATGAGTCTGAGTGAATTTTGTTTGTGTGAATCTAAGTTCTTTTTCCTCGCAAAGGGACACATTTTTCCTTTACTATTTAGCAGTGCCCTGGTCCCTTTGGTTGGTGGGGTCACCTCTCTTCTTTACTCACTACAGGATATTAGTCTGTGCCATCCCTACAGTCTGTGGCCCCCTGCATGTGGGAGGTTGAGGGTGTTGTCAGAGGCCAGGGTGCTTGTGGGGGCTTCTAGGGGCGGGGCAAACATAACAAAAAGTGGGGGTCTGTCTGAGTTGTGCACAACCTTAAGAGGGCGAACTCGTAGTCGATGTTCGTCCAGACAGTGGGGCCAAACGGTGGCAACTGTCAAACTGGGGATGAGTAATTTCGGGGTTGCATTCTACACACCTATGTGTGTTGGATTTCACCTCAGTGTTAACTAGGGGTGATTTGTAAATCCCTGTTACACTCAGGGTTTAGCCGTGAGGTGTTTTGTGTTAGATGTGTACTGCTCAGACTATGTCTACTGTGAGTGCTGCGCGCCTGAGCTTGCGTCTGTTGGACCATGGTGTGCTGATATCATTGTGCGAAAAGGTGCACTAACAGTAAAAAGATACACTAAATTTATCAATTGTTCATTGTTCATATTATGTCGTCGGAGGTCTAGCAGCGTGATGTCCGGCAGCTGGAGGGAGTCTCGATCTTCGGATCGTGCCGGCGATGACCCTGTGCAACTCTGGGAGAGGGCTGAGCGCAAGTCAAGTTCAGAGGGTTGCTAGGTGGCCCGAATAGTTGCGACCAAGTGAAGGGCCTCCTGTCGCTCCATCATCCTCTGTTCCATGTCAGGTATTGCTGCCTGCGAGCTTGCCTGCCTGGGGCTTCTTACTCTGCCTCCTGTTTCGGCGTGGCGATTGCGGGACGCCGGGCGGTCTGGGCCCCGTTAATTGTCCTGATTCTTCCACCATTCCCAGAATTCAGAGGGCGTATCAAAGAATTGTGCTTGTCCTTTTGTGACTACTCGCAGTCTGCCCGGGAACATTAGGGAGTAACGGATGTCCAGTGTCCGAAGTTGGCGCTTTACTTCTGCGAATGATCCGCGGCATCTCTGTACTTGCTTCATGTAGTCTGGGAACAGTATGACGTGCTGGTTTGGCACCTTTATTTCTGCAAGCTTGCTAGTTTCTCTGACCATTGAGTCTCTGTCTCTGTAGTTGAGCAGCTTGAAAAGCAGTGGTCTTGGCCTTACGCCCAGAGCGGACGGCGGGCCGGTGCCAGTGCGCCCAGTCCACTACGAACTGGGGCGACAGGATATCTTCCGGGAGAAGTTCTCGCAGACAGCGTTCAACATATGCGATCGGGTCTTTCTCCTCCTCACCTTCTGGAAGGCCCACTACATGTATATTGTTGCGGCGCAAGCGGCCTTCCGAGTCTTCCAGTCGGTCTTCAAGCGTGCTTACTCGGTCCATGATATCTTGCAGTGCTGCTGCATGGCTGCGGGTGGTTGGCTTCAGTTCTAGTAGAGCTTGCTCATTTATCTGAACTTTGTCCAATAGCTTTCTGTGATCAGCTGTCAGCAGGGTGAAGTCAGATGCGACCATGTATATTTTCTATTCCAAAGTGGCCCGGGTGTGGTCCAGGACAGCTCCTATCTTCTCCACAGTGGCAAGGACTGAGTCGAGTTTTGTAAAGAGCGCTAGGTTTGGGGTCTCTCCCGCTCCCTCTTCCCCCAAACACTGAGCTCCTTGTGCTTCCGAGTGCGCATCGGGTTGCTGCGCATTTGTGCATAAGCGACCCATGGCTAGCTTCTGTGCTGAGGGCATATAGGTGCGCATAGGGTGCACGTCCGTTGGGCTCTGTCCTTGTCACATTGGCCGCCTACTTTGTGGGGCGGGAGGGACGTACTGCTCTCCTGTTGCCTACGAACCGCCGCCTGTGGACTGGTGCTCTGTAATTTTGCACTTGGTCTGGCTTTCCTCTGGTCCTGTTGTTTTCAAGTGCCGTAGTCCTCCCCAAAAAGGAGAGGGGCCGCTCCTCAGGCTTATGGCACGTATCACAGCAGCTGTGTCTTTGTGGGGTCTCGCCTCTCATCAACAGGTGGGGAGGCGGTGGCCTTGGGCCTGGCGCTAGGTTCACGCTTGTTTCGTCCCAGATACTTCACGCACGCATACTGCGCCCTCTTATGCTTTTGCTAAGCGTTAAGCATAATTCATGGTTCTCCTGGGGGTCCCCCATGGTACCGGGCCTAGTGCGATGGTGTTGTGTCAGGTAGGCATGTGCCTGACTGGGACCAGGAGTGTCGAGAGTTCGGGCTCTTGGCAAAGCAGGGTATTGCATCTATACTTCACTCGCTGGGACTAAATTTTGAGGATTGCCTTGGTGGGCCCCAGGTCTGCACACTGGTCAGGGCGGGCCTCATGACGCTTCAGGGCCTTCACGTGTGTGCCTCAGCATCCCTCTCCTTGCTTCTCCTGGCTGGGGTATCAGGAGTGACAAATCCTGCGTTAATGTCCTGATCGCTACTCGGTTTCATCTCTTAGTGAGGCCGGGCAGCGCAAGTTGTCATCTTAATCCATGTGGGCCCCTGATGGTCGGTTTCTGGGCCATGAGCCCCCCCAGTGGATTTGTCATTGGGCGTGTGTGCCCTGAATTGCGGCCCAACTTATTCGCCTTTCCCACGTGGGTGTTGCTGCACACCTACGCAACCGTATTAGGTCGGCTCTGGACTCAGCGCCACTTTCCGACATGCGCGTGCTCTCTGTTTGTCCTCGGACACAGTATTCCTTCTCTGGGAAAGGAAGGGAAACGTCCCCCTATGCCGGCGCCTTGCTTTGTGTGCAAACTGGGCCACCCCCCCTATCCTCGCCACACCCGGGTCCCGCACCTTACCCCTTACAGCTGGGGGGTTGGCCTCCACATTGTCATCGCCAGGCAGTGTCTTCATGCCGCAGTGTGAACCTTCATTTGGGGAGCACCGCCGGTCTCGGATTCAGCCTGTTGCGGCTGGGCTATGAGGGTCCTGCTGCCACCTTGCTTCTGCGATGTACGCCACTACTTAGTGTCACGCGAGGGTACCGCGGCCGCTCCCTCACACGCAGCTGACTTCCTTCTTCAATCACGTTGGCGGCATGCTCCGTGGGCTGGGCCTCATGTGTGGTTGGGTCGCAGCACCACAGCTTGCCACTGCTCTGCTCCGGCGGAATTTTCTCATCTGCTCATCAAATGTGGGTGCAGCCCTGTTTCAGGCTTCTAGGTCGGGATTGCACGTGGTTTTTGTAGGATAACCGAGGCTACTGGGACGGAGCACTAAAAGTTTGTGTCCACCATCTTGGCTGGCTAGCCATGCCCTCATTTCTGTTTTCTTCATATGTGAAAAATGATATATATTAATGATAACACCATTACATAACTTTAATTTCCTATCATCGCTTTCAACAATGTTCTAATATTTTGTTTGTTTTACCTATGCAGAGATCAGTAACCATGTTATAACAGAAAATGACCCTCATCTACAATCCTCAGTAATCCAGAAACGGTCCAACTAAGAGTTTACACCCAAATCGGGAAGACAACTACCCTTTTCCACATAGATTTCGCTAGATAAACCTACTGACATTTCTGCATGGATATCAGACATTCATAGCTCAAAACAGAGTAAAATATTTAATATTTCAGTGATTTCCACCATTCCAGTGTGGGGAACTGAGGATGGGGAGATACTATGGAATGCTGTGGTATCAGTGTTTACATAGTGCAAAAAGAACAATTGATGGACAGAATGCAGAACAATGTCATACATTCCCCCCAGTACAGAGATCTGGGCCTAAATCTATCATTTTTTGCTCCCCATGCCATTCCAGTTTGAACACAGCCATACGCAAATCAGTCTTGACCCTGCTCCCTATGGGAACAGTCCAGCCCGAACTGCCAGGCCAGGTCCTCCCTGGACTGAAAACAAGCATCCTAGGACCGGTTTCGGGGTTTCACCCCTCATCAGCCAGGCTAGCTTGACTCCAGTGGCATGGAGAGCACAGGACCCACGTCTGGGCATGCCCGTCCCACTCGGGTGAGAAATGCAAAAGGAATAATTGATGGACAGAATGCAGAACAATGTCATACATTCATCCCAGTACAGATACCTGGGCCTAAATCCATCTTTTTTTTGCTACCCATGCCATTCCAGTTTGAACCCAGCCATATGCAAATCAGTCTTGACCCTGCTCCCTATGGGAACAGTCCAGCCCGAACTGCAAGGCCAGGTCCTCCCTGGACTGGAAACAAGCATCCTAGGACCGGTTTCGGGGTTTCACCCCTCATCAGCCAGGCTAGCTTGACTCCAGTGGCATGGAGACCACGGTACCCACGTCTGGACATGCCCGTCCCACTCGGGGTGAGAAATGCAAAAAGAACAAATGATGGACAGAATGCAGAACACTGTCATACATTCACCCCAGTACAGCGATATGGGCCTAAATCTATCATTTGTTTGCTCCCCATGCCATTCCAGTTTGAACACAACCATACGCAAATCAGTCTTGACCCTGCTCCCTGTCAGGCTCTCACCTGTATTTCTGCAGGACCGTCATGGATGAGAAGAAAGGTCCACAACTTCCCTAAGTCACCTATGGCACCCGACAATATCAAGGTGGCAATGGTAACCCGGGGAAGAAGGGAAACAAAACAAGGAAAGAAGGGGAAGAACTCCGCTTCGGTACTCAGGCCACCACAGGATCGTCAGGACACGTAAAAAGGCTGTCGGTGTGCAGGAGAGAGTTAGAATACAGTTTCGAGAATCAAGACATTTTGCTAATTTGTCTGTAATATTTGTTAAATCTCTATATCCTACCTTAAGCCTTTGAATATCCCTTCTTCTTTCAATAAACTGGTAATGTGAATATATTTACAGTGTTTTTGGGACTTGCCGCTGATGCTATAAGAAAAAGAAAGAAGAAAAAAGGACGTGAGCGAAGGAGCCCCTTCTGAAAAGAATATGAGGTAATAAGGGTTAGAGACTAATCATGTGCCCACCTATACTTCAAGTGTAGCATGTAGAACAATCCCCCTGTAATGGTCTGGAGCAACTGCCGTTCATAAATGATATAACCTTTCATTCAGGTACATAACTGTCTTTCTTTCTTTGCCAAGTAGACCCTGTTTAAGCGGCGCGGACCCCCCACAACGCCCAGAGCACAGGATCAGGTAAGCGATAAAGAATATAGATTCTTGATATAACAAGTCAGCGCGAGAGCGCTGTTACCGTGACATGATAGACTCAGCTTTCTGTCTCTCTCTGTGGCTCTTTTCCAATTCCAGGAAACCGGAACGAACGCGCCGAGGCCCGCCAAGGAAGGACGAACCGACTGGAGGAGAACGCTGCAACACGCCGAGATGCTCACGAGGAACCCAACAACCCGGAAGAGTACAGGTAAGAACGGAAACCGGAACTCCGACACCGCTAGAACGCGAAGCGCGTTTGATTGAGGGAAGCCGGGCTTTAACTTGCCTGACCCATCTCCGCGCCTGCGTAATGGAAGCCGGCGGCCATTTTGGTAGTTCGCTGCTCCCCGTTCGCCCGCGCGCAATCCTGACAGTACACTCCCCCCACGGACCCCCCTACAGGCTTGGGTTTCTCAGGATGTCTCCGGTGAAATAAGCGCAACAGCCGAGGGGCATGTACTTGACTGGCCGGTTCCCAGGTCCGTTCCTCCACACCATATCCCTTCCAATGTATCAGATGTTTCCTTACCCTGCGAGAGTCTATGATCGCCTCCACCTCATATTCCTGGTCACCATCCACCAATACTGGTGCAGGGATAGCAGGGAGACGAGTGCCGGGCTCCACCGGCTTCAGGAGAGAGACATGAAATACCGGATGGATCCTCATTGAGGCGGGAAGGTCCAGCTTCATAGCGACAGGGTTCACCACCTTACATATCTCGTAAGGGCCTATGTACTTAGGCTTGAACTTGCAAGTTCCTCTCAATGTCAGGTTCTTAGAGGATAATCAGACCTTGTCCCCTTGTTTATATCCGGGCTCTGTGCGTCGGTGAGTGTCCGCTCCCTTTTTATAGCTAGCCTTGGCCCTTTCCATGTTCACCTGTGTTGTCTTATGTATATCCTGTAGTTCCTTTATGAAGTCTATGGCTGCGGGAGCGAGGCAAGTGGAGGAAAGAGAAGACAGCATAGTTCGAGGGTGAAAACCGTAAGTGCAATAGAAGGGAGAGTAAGCAGTGGAAGTGTGGTAACTGTTATTATAAGAAAATTCAGCTATCCATACCATCTCATCCCAATCGGCAACAGTGTGTAAGACTTGGCAACGGATGTACTGTTCAAAACATTGGTTCACCCTCTCAGTTTGGCCATCCGTCTGAGGGTGGTGACTAGAAGACAGCCGTACGTCTATCTGCAATAAGTTCCCCATCCCTCTCCAGAACCTAGAGATGAACTGGGCCCCTCTGTCGGATACCAACACAGAGGGGAGACCATGTAAGCGTACCACCTGCTGCACAAATACAGAAGCCAACACCCTAGAGGAGGGGAGGCCTGCCAACGGAAGGAAGTGGGCCATCTTAGTTAATTGATCCACCACCACGAGAAGGGTAGTGTTTCCTTTCGCAGTTCTAGGTAAATCCACAATAAAGTCTAAAGACACTGTGTGCCAGGGACTAGGTGGTGTAGGTAACGGCTGTACCAACCCTGCCGGTCTTTGATGGGAAGCCTTTCCCTGGGCACATACATGACAAGTCTGAATATAGAGCCTTTTGTCCCTTCCCATAGCAGGCCACAAAAAGTGTCTACGTAGTAAGTCAAGTGTTTTCTTGTACCCTGGATGCCCTGCGAGGGGATGAGAATGGCACCATTCTAGGGCCTGCAATCTCAGCTCTTGAGTGGGGAGTACCAACCCTCCCTGCACGTAGGACATTCCTTGTTCTACAGTAACGTTCTGTGTACCTGTTATCTCTTCTAAGTCTATAGATGTTTGTGCTTCTTTCACTGAGCTTATAAAGTCTCCTTCAGAACATAAGACCCCAACTATCCGTTCTCTAGCTATGATCAGGGGGGGTTCAACCTCTGAGGTAATGTATTCATAACCTAGGCGTGACAAGGCATCTGCTTTCCCGTGCTTTCTCCCTGCCTGGAATTGTATAACAAAATCATAATCACTAAAAAATTGAGTCCAACGTAGTTGTCGCATGGACAAAGCCCTTGCAGATTGGAGGAATTGCAAATTGCGATGATCAGTAAGGATTGTTATCTTGTGATTGCCCCCAACAAGTGCTGCCTCCATTCCTCAAGTACCTTTTTGATAGCTAATAACTCCTTGTCTCCTATAGAGTAGTTAACCTCAGCTGGAGCCAGTTTACGAGAGTAATAAGCCACTGGATGGAGAATCCCCGTACTGGGGTCTGTTTGAGAAAGTACCCCCCCAACTGCCACTTGGGAAGCGTCAGCCTCAACCTCAAAGGGATGTGACGGATCCGGATGCCTCAGTATGGGTGCCTGTGTGAATGCTTCTTTTAGCGTGCAAAAGGCTGCCTCTGCCTCGGGAGTCCACTGGAATTTCACACCCTTTTTCAACAGTCTAGTTATCGGGGAGGCTAAGTCAGAGAAACCACCAATAAAGCGTCTATAGAAATTGGCAAAGCCGAGAAAACTTTGCGTCTCCTTAACCGTTTGTGGTGCTTGCCAACGGTGAATGGCCTCCACCTTCTGTGGATCCATACTAAGTCCCTGAGGGGAGATTACGAATCCCAGGAAGCTTACTTGCTGAGTATGGAAATGGCATTTCTCTAGCTTACAATACAGATGGTTATCTCGCAGCCGTTCTAGCACCCCTTTCACGTGGATTACGTGTTCTTGCATTGAGGGAGAATACATCAGAAGGTCATCAATATAAGCAACAACACATACATCCAACATGTCCTTAAGTACCTCATTGATAAAAAATTGAAAAGCCGACGGGGCATTACATAGCCCAAAGGGCATCACCATGTATTCATATAACCCGTACTTGGTACAAAAAGCTGTCTTCCATTCGTCTCCCTCCTTGATTCTTACCAGATGGTATGCCCCACGCAGGTCTAACTTGGTGAACACTTGGGCGTCCTTTATCTGATCAAGGAGGGAGGATATCAGCGGCAAGGGATACCTGTTCTTTATGGTAATGGTATTCAGTGCCCTATAGTCTATACAACATCTAAGACCCCCTTCTCTTTTCGGTATAAAAAAAAGAGAAGGTGAAGCAGGCGATCTCAAAGGGCGAATAAACCCTATTCTCAGCATCTCGTCCAGGTATTCTCGCAAATACACATTCTCTTTTTCTGTTAAGGAGTACACTCTACTGCAAGGTATGCGAGCCCCCAGCTGCAAGTCTATCCTACAGTCATAGACCCTGTGTGGTGGGAGACTAGAGGCCTGTTCTACATCAAATATGTCTTGGAGATCCTGATACACGGAGGGCAAAGCACTATCCTCAGTATTAGTAAATGATACAGTCTTCTTAAGGTCACCCATATCGGGAAGAATATGCTCCTTACAAAGGTCGTGGTTAAAGGTCAATGTCATTGTTTTCCAATCGATAAAGGGGCTGTGTTGACATAACCAAGGTAGCCCTACAATTGCTGGAAACTGCGGAGACTGTATTAGATTGAATGAAATAAGCTCTTGGTGTCTTTTCTCAATAACTAGCGTCAACCCAATGGTAGCATGCTTAATGGGACCAGACTTCAGAGTGCTACCATCAATTGTTGTAACTTCTTCCCAAGAGGACTTAGACACCCAAGGGATTTTCTTGTTCTGTGCCCATTGTGCATCCATAAAATTACCCGAAGCACCAGAATCAACCATTATGTGCACCTCTACCGTTTGCTGCTCCCATTGTAAGTGAGAGGAGAGAAGGAAGTGACGGGGATGTGATGCCGCTACCTCCACAGATGAGACAATCAAACATGAATAACCCAAAATCCTTGTCTCTTGAGACTTCGGGCTCACTAGTTTTCCGAACGCCTTGTCAGTATTGGCTTGACAGGACACTCTCTTAGGAAATGGCCCTGTTTTCCACAGTACAGGCAGAGCTTCTTATCGCGTCTTCTCTGTCTTTCGTCTTCACTAAGGGGCCCTCTTATGCTCCCTATTTGCATAGGTTCTGTTTCTTCGGCTATTCTCTCTGGCTCAGGTTTCCTCTCTCTATACGCAAAAACCCTTCCCTCTGATCTGCCCCTTTCTCTCTTACGCTCACTGATTCTGTGATCTAATTTGACCACTAAATCTACCAGAGCAGTGCATGACTCCGGAGGGTCTACCACTTGTGCCAATGCATCCTTTAGGTCTTCTCTTAGCCCCTTATAAAACAATGTGCTACGCTTTTCCTCAGGCCACCCCGCCTCAGCTACTAATCTGTAGAAGGAGGAAATATAAGAGGTTAACTCCTTGGTTCCTTGACGTAGTGTTAATAGTTCTGTATCAGCTGAGTGTGTGAAGGTATCTCTATCAAACAGCTTTTTGAGTTCTCTTCTGAAGGCATTATAGTCTTGTAGCAATGGATTCTTTCTTTCAATCAGGGGTATCGTCCAATTGGCTGCAGACCCCCCTAGATAGGAAATAACAAACGCCACCTTAGCTTGGTCTGTAGGAAAGCAGGAGGCCTTGCACATGAAGTGGAGCTGACACTGACTGATAAAGGCCGCAAACTTAGTGGTATCTCCGAAAAACGCTCAGGGGCGCTAAAGGGATAGGCGGAGGAGTGGTTACATGTATTACTGGAATGTTAGACCCGGGACTCTGGGACCCTCTACCAAGATCTGTTCTCATTTCACGTTGTATGGTATCTACTCTATTTGATAAGGATTGGGTTTCCACCTGTAGGTTACCCAGCATGTGGGCCAAATCAGCAAGTGACACCTGATTAACATCCATGACGTCCGGGCAGAAAGAAATACTATTCTTTTTGGGCTTCGAGTTCTGTCAGGCTCTCACCTGTATTTCTGCAGGAACGTCATGGATGAGAAGAAAGGTCCACAACTTCCCTAAGTCACCTATGGCACCCGACAATATCAAGGTGGCAATGGTAACCCGGGGAAGAAGGGAAACAAAACAAGGAAAGAAGGGGAAGAACTCCGCTTCGGTACTCAGGCCACCACAGGATCGTCAGGACACGTAAAAAGGCTGTGGGTGTGCAGGAGAGAGTTAGAACACAGTTTCGAGAATCAAGACATTTTGCTAATTTGTCTGTAATATTTGTTAAATCTCTCTATCCTACCTTAAGCCTTTGAATATCCCTTCTTCTTTCAATAAACTGGTAATGTGAATATATTTACAGTGCTTTTGGGACTTGCCGCTGATGCTATAAGAAAAAGAAAGAAGAAAAAAGGACGTGAGCGAAGGAGCCCCTTCTGAAAAGAATATGAGGTAATAAGGGTTAGAGACTAATCATGTGCCCACCTATACTTCAAGTGTAGCATGTAGAACAATCCCCCTGTAATGGTCTGGAGCAACTGCCGTTCATAAATGATATAACCTTTCATTCAGGTACATAACTGTTTTTCTTTCTTTGCCAAGTAGACCCTGTTTAAGCGGCGCGGACCCCCCACAACGCCCATAGCACAGGATCAGGTAAGCGATAAAGAATATAGATTCTTGATATAACAAGTCAGCGCGAGAGCGCTGTTACCGTGACATGATAGACTCAGCTTTCTGACTCTCTCTGTGGCTCTTTTCCAATTCCAGGAAACCGGAACGAACGCGCCGAGGCCCGCCAAGGAAGGACGAACCGACTGGAGGAGAACGCCGCAACACGCCGAGATGCTCACGAGGAACCCGACAACCCGGAAGAGTACAGGTAAGAACGGAAACCGGAACTCCGACACCGCTAGAACGCGAAGCACGTTTGATTGAGGGAAGCCGGGCTTTAACTTGCCTGACCCATCTCCGCGCCTGCGTGGTTGAAGCCGGCGGCCATTTTGGTAGTTCGCTGCTCCCCGTTCGCCCGCGCGCAATCCTGACACTCCCTATGGGAACAGTCCAGCCCGAATGCCAGGCCAGGTCCTCCCTGGACTGGAAACAAGCATCCTAGGACTGGTTTCGGGGTTTCACCCCTCATCAGCCAGGCTAGCTTGACTCCAGTGGCATGGAGAGCACAGGACCCACGTCTGGGCATGCCCGTCCCACTCGGGGTGAGAAATGCAAAAAGAACAATTGATGGACAGAATGCAGAACAATGTCATACATTCACCCCAGTACAGAGATCTGGGCCTAAATCCATTTTTTTTGCTACCCATGCCATTCCAGTTTGAACCCAGCCATATGCAAATCAGTCTTGATCCTGCTCCCTATGGGAACAGTCCAGCCCGAACTGCTAGGCCAGGTCCTCCCTGGACTGGAAACAAGCATCCTAGGACCGGTTTCGGGGTTTCACCCCTCATCAGCCAGGCTAGCTTGACTCCAGTGGCATGGAGAGCACGGGACCCACATCTGGGTATGCCCATCCCACTCGGGGTGAAAATTGCAAAAAAAACAATTGATGGACAGAATGCAGAACAATGTCATTCATTCACCCCAGTGCAGAGATCTGGGCCTAAATCCATCGTTTTTTTGCTCCCCATGCCATTCCTGTTTGTACCCAGCCATATGCAAATCAGTCTTGACCCTGCTCCCTATGGGAACAATCCAGCCCGAACTGCCTATACTATAGCATCAAACAATGGCGCACTCATATCAATGCCTCATACTTCAAATTACAGTATCACACATTATTGCAGCACTGTGGGCCTCATTATATAAGGGATAAATTACCCTTTGCTGTACATTATAAGGAAATTGCAAGTCACCAACGAGTTCCCACTCCGAGGAGACATGCAATATTTTTACCATGTAGGCCAGGGGTTACTTTATCTCATATAATGTATTGTCACACCATCACCTTTCCCACAAACAACTTAAAACATTGATGTGTAGCTCTTTCACACGAAAGAGCAAGCAAATTTGCAAACATGAAGAATAAAGCTACTATTTCTTGTGCAAAATTAAACACATCAAAAAGGTGTTAGATATTTTTTGCAAACAGATATAAGAAACATTTAAAAACAGTCTATTTAAAAAAAAAAAGATTTAGTAGCTCGGAAGGTGTAGAGACATGCAAAAAGAGTCTAGCTTTTTTCTATCTAAGGAGTGCAAAAAATAAACATATTCTCTCTGCTTGTCATTGTAAGCTATTACAATAGAGCAGAAGAAAAGCAACATTCCATTTGTTGCTTTGAATGGCTGCTTTAATAATGCTCTGTGACCTGACTTCCCTTTCACCTCAGATGTTGTGTCTGGCAGCAGGCCTTGTGACTTCAGAACTCGACAGTAATAACTTAAAATAGTCGAGTTTGAACTGTTTTCATTATAATCGTCGACTTGGTCTATCACAAGTCATTGATTATAAAGAAATGAGTGACTGCTGATTCCACAGAGATTATTTAATCTCATGTATTATAGGTGTCTTGTTATTTGGTAGGTTAATAGACCACTTCACAAATACTGACTCTGGCAGTTGTAGTCTGTAACAGATTCTAACTAAACCCTCATCAAGAGTGCCACACCTAGGAATGTAGGAGAAGGCAGATATACCACATGTTTGCACCATTTCATACTGCAGAACTTAAAATCAATCTAGATCCATAAACAATTAAATTATGCTTATCAGACCCAATAGGTTTCAGGAATGTACAGTGTTAGACCTGGCAGCCTTGGCATGGGTTTCCCCTCTATTTTTGCCTTTGCCTACTGTGTTTTTGCTGTGTGTTTGACTTCGTTTTTGCTGGTCTAGATGCGTTGGGCACTTTGCCTCTGCTGTTCAGTGTCAACGTGCAAGTGCTCCCTCAGTAAATTGTTGTTATGGATTAGTGGGGGAAAGAGGTGTGGTGCAGTGGCCAGGGCAGCTGACTCCGGAACACGGGGGCTCACGGTTCGATCTCCGGCAGCAGGTTAGCCCAACACCTTGTGACTCTGGGCAATAGCTCGCTTAATCTTCCCGACGGCCCCCAGCGCTGGGACACCTCGCTTGATGTAGTTGCGCACTTTATAAATGCGGGTATTATTTATTATTTAGTGTTTCCATGATTGGCTTATTTGACTTACTACTAAGTCCCTAGTACAGTGCACTGTGTGTGCCCAGGGCATGTAAGTCAATTGGTGCTACTGGGCTTGTAGCACAGATTGTGCCACCCACACAAGCAGCCTTGCAAAAGGGTCTCAGGCCTGCCATTGCAGTGCCTGTGTGCAGTTCATACTGCCATGTCGACCTGGCAAGGGCACCCACTTGCCAGGCCCAAACCTTCGCTTTTCTTACATGTGAGTCACCCTTAAGGTAGGCCCAAGGTACCCCTGTGGGCAGGGTGCAGTGTATGTGAAAGGTAGGACATGCCCTGATGTGTGTGGCATGTCCTGATAGTGAAATACTGCCAAATTCGTTTTCACTATTGAAAGGCTATCTGTCCCATAGGATAGAATGGGGAGTTTACTTATAACATCTTATAAGTATAACTGCCCCTGGGAACAAGATGGGAAAATGGAGTTTAGTATGCCGGAACTCAGAATATAAAGATGCATCTTTTAGTCAGCTTGATTTTTATATTCTGGATTTGGAAATACCACTTTTAGAAATTAGGTATTTTCTTGGTTAGTCATCCAGTGTGCCCCTGCTAGATTTTGACTGTCTGACAGAGTCTGGGGATGTGCATTCTGTTCAGACAGCCACTTGGGGGTTAAGGTGACGCCGTCTGGATGATCGTCACCGAGCCACTGACTGCACCGCATCGTGAGGGCACCACACCCTGCACCGTTTCCATTTTGGCAACGCAACCACGACGGTTGCCCAACCGACTCATTCCAACGTGCCGGCTTCAATGAGAAAGGTACTGTTCACAAGTCTGTCAAAGCTTTAGGTGGCCGTACCGACGCAGTCGGTTGGAACTGTATGACTTTGTTGTTTTCAGCATCGCGGTAGCTCCGAACGGAGCTACCGACTCGGAAGAACTGTGTTTTGGGGATATTTCTGCAATTTCCAGGTTTTCTTGCAAAGTAACTATTTTTACAGTATTGTAAGTTGGATTTTTGTCGTATTTGGTCTTGTTGGTTTAGATAAAGTTTTGCTTATTTTTCTAAATTGGTGTGGTGTCCATTAGTAGTGTTTTCACTGTGTTACTGTATGCATGCACAAATGGTTTACACACTGCCTCTGAGATACTGCTCATGCCAAGCTACCAAGGGGGTGAGCAGGGGTTATTTTGGGAAGTGTATCCCCCTTACCCTGACTAGGAAGAAGGGTCCCTACTTGGACAAGGGTGCAAACCATTGCCAACCAGAGACCCCCATTTCTAACATACAGCAAATATGGCAAAATAACTGTGTACTGCAAAAGGAATACGGGAAAATATCCGATCACTCTCTTGTTTTTTCTTCTTACAGGAATAGCTAGATCTTGGCAGACGCTATGTAGGTCATTTCTATACATACCCTTTGTTGAAAAACTGAAAAGGTATTTTAAAAGGTTTGCGAATAGCACTGAGAAGACGTAACGAGGACTTCTAAAGTGAGAGCTACAACTGTTGACTTTGAAGCTAAAGAGGTTATTTTACCATTCAGGGAAGGGATGGTGCTGTTTTGTCACATTTAGTGTGCTGGAGATTAAAAAGCTCCTGATGGAATAGCTAGCTACCAACCACGAAATTACAATGACAAACATTGTAGTCATGTCAACTTGAAAATGCTGATTTAAAAAAAATTTGAATGATCTGGTCATATTTTTAAAGAACCAAAACAAATAATGAAACCTGTCAAAGTTTTATCATAAAGGTTTGGAGTGCCAGGACCTTGCACTTTTTCAAGAACAGAGGTTGGGTAGAATTGTCCAGTTTGAGTCCAGTGTATGTGAGAATGTTGGAGCAACCCATGAAAAAGGAGATTTAAGGGAGTATTAAGAGGGTTGCCCAATTGGAAGGTGAGTATAAAGAGGTGTTGTGATACAAAGCTTTTCCATACTATTTTTTAAAACTATAATCATATATCACAGCTCTACATTGTACCTGCCCTTCAGAGTGATATCATTCAGATAGCTACAAATGCTCGGTTAATTCCAGTTCTACAGGCCAATAAACATTATTAATTGCTATGGACAGAAATATTTAACAAATGTGCTAGCCAATAAATTAAACATGGACAGCCCAACATTTATATATACTGATCAGGAGTGGCTGGTTCAGGCAGACAGCCTTATATAAAACAAATATAGTTTTATACATCGACTTGGCAATGACAAGTAAATAAATGTTGGCTTGCTTAGGAGTGGATGCTGAGAACATAACATATGTTGGAATTACCAAATGGTCTTCCTCTTGAAGATAGGCTTTAACCTCAATTGTTTTATTGGGATCTTAACTTTACAAAGGTTTCTAGGGCAGCTGATGTGTGTAGGATGTAGAGTTTTGCTAAAATATTATTTGTAATGATCAAAGTGGGAAGTTCTCATTCTCTGTTACCTGATTCCCTTGATGAGTATTACACATCTTTGGTGCATTACATAGGATAGTGCCCGGCGAAGTAGACAAATGCCAGTCGAAGATTAAAATCTTGAGAGGCTATTCCCAAAAGTATTTTACACTTGCGAGTAACTTACACATGTAAGATTACTTTTACACTTTGTGATAAGTTTGCTACTTTGATATATTGACAAAATCAGAGAGTCGAGTTACTACAAAGTCGAGACTTACATGTCTCCAGGGAGTGAAGTCTGAAAAAACATAAAATATGGCTGTATACATACTAGTAATCTACGACCCTATTTTAGGTTCTGTACACTTTACGAGACCTCCGCTACCAGGGCGCAGAACCACTGTGCTTGTGATGGAACCTCCGCAAACTTGACGGGACCTCTACTATTAGAGGCGGGAACTTCACCATGGCAGGGAATCAGAGAATTACATACACCTGAAACCAACAATATATATATATATATTTGGTGGTCACACCAGAGGATCTGTTTTTTTCCTCTTCAAGTTCTTCAGTCCGCATACAACTCAAGCCGGAAGAAGCATGCAGACCACCATTATGGAATGAAAAAGGAAGTTTAACCCAGCCCTTGTAGTTATGTTTATTGTAAAACACTACAAACAACGAAAGTTGCTGCTTCAATTCACCCTCAGTAGCACACAGGCAGCACCAGTATGGCAGGAGGTGGCAGACTGTCAGTAAATAGGGGGAGAAGACCCACACTGTGTGGGGACATCAACAAAAAATGGCAGGTTGGGAGGAGGCGGGAGAAGCAGAAGTTCTGTAAGGTTGCCCGAAGGGCTAATAGGATCCCGTCCAGGAAGCTGTCCTCTACACAATGATCCATCACATGCTATATGGGCTGCCTGTTTCCAACAACACTTATGGTGTGCTATCCAAGAATGAAATTCCTTCTCTCTCTCCCCCTCTCTCTCGCTCTCTGTTTCCTCTCACTGAAAGCAACCATACAATCACTCACCTATATCTCTCCTTCACACATGCCTCTATTGTTTGTCAAATATTATATATACACTACTGTACAGCATCCTCTAACACAAACCCTATCAATTAGTACTACTTTTCTGCCTTAGTTGTGTGTGGTTTTTTTTCTTCATTTTTCCATCCAGCTACTCATTCTGGCAGCTTGGTAGCTTCGGCTGGGGCAGAAGTCATTAAAACAGCATCAGAGCAAGACACAAGGTAGGTCATGCAAAGCATTCCCATCTACAAACGCAGGCAGGTCCTTAAGCTTGCAATCTTCCTAACACACCATGAGCTATTTGTATCCTGTGGTTCGCTAAATCCTAATAGTATATTTGATAGTGTTTGTTTGACTTTCTCTGCAGTGTAGTCTAGTGTAATATTGACAAACATACCGTTACGCTGTTATATACTCCTAATTTTCTTTTACATAAATGTAAGGCCCTTTGATGTTGTGAAATCTACCACCTGCGACAATGGCATCTGCTCCTAGCACTGCTACAAAACCAGGACTGGCACAACACAGCAGATAGATCCTAGAGACTTGCAATGTTTGACTGCTATGTTTAATAACAACAGAATGCCTTTATGTCTTTTGTCACATATACCTTTTGGGTCACATGCCATATATGTTATGGGTTTGTGTTAATTATTATCTTTTGTTTTTAAGTGGCCTTTATACTCGACAATGTAAGGGTAGTAAAATATCAACTACTCGATATCTTAAGTTGTTGGAAAGCAAACTTTGTAGGTCTCCAAAGTAGTTTTTGAACCCTTCATATAGGATCTTCTTGTATGTTTTTGGATGACGTAGTACCATATGTACTTCTCTCTTTCCTGTCAGCTTCGATCACACAGCAGCCCCCGTTGCCTGCTATCAGAACATGAACAATGACAACAGGGGATATTCTGACTGTATCTATTACACCCTTTACCAGTCATTGGTCTGGTAAGTCTTGGAACCTATGTTTTTTTTCTTAGTATATCTATATACTCAATTGTGTCATTTCATTAAATGATAAAAATGTGTTCATTGGTGGGGTTTGTTTTCTTTTCTTATTTGTTTGTTTAAGTTAGATTTACTAAGGCATGCAACGTCACCTTGCGTCTTGGGTCTGCATGGCTTAGTAAATGTGAAGTAACGCATGGCAACGCAAGTTGCTGCCTTGGGTTACTCTGCTTTGGGTAAGCATTCCATGGCTGGAGTATGAGTGCTCCAACACATCCACCCATGGTCTTTTGTACATTCCTAGATTTACTAAGACTAGTATATCTGGGAATGCATCAAAACAGTACACCATCCCAATAGAGGCATAATGAGGAGAAATACCATTATTTCTCCTCGTTATTTCTCCTTCTACATGTGCTGCATTCTGTAGCACACATAGAAGGAGGAAAATGCCTCTGAGGAGGGTGTCTCTTCATGCACAAAAAACAATCCTGACTGTGACACAGGTGCAAGGGTGCCTGCATTGGCGCTGGCAACACATAGTGCACCAGCACACAGAGAGGGACGGAATGCACCATATATGAGGAAATATGGCGCATTACTGCTGTCTCCATTTGACGCTGCGCAGTTTAGCAAGCTGTCTTGCTGCAGTGGCTTGCTTACTACATCTGGTAATGGGTTTGGAAGCAAATCTCAGGGGGGATGCCCAAAAGGCAGATTTCTGTGGCTGGAGGTGGTGAGTTCACAATAATGAGCTTTTAGAATTCTATCCCTGATTCAACATTTATTTATTATTTTAGGCCATAGGCAAACATGGTAGTAACATTATTATTTAATTGTAGAATAATGTTTATAAAAGTACTGCGTTGAAATATAGGCACAACTGGATTTGTTGTGCTTCAGCTGTCACATTCTTTTTTTCCAGGTAGCTGGGACGTTGTACTGGTGATGATGCAGAAACATCTGCAAGCAGGGAATGGTAGGCAATTTGAGGCGAAAATCCATTCCTAATCTAAGCAACTATGTCTGCAATTAGCCCTGCTCAACAAGAAGAGGAGGAGAAAGAGGAGGAACAGGAGCTGGTCTGAGAGGAGGAGGAAAAACAGGACAAGGATTAGGACATTGGTGCCCCCACATAAAACATCAAAAAAGCAACTTCACAGCCAGGTAGCAATGTTCCTCCTTAATCGTTGCTGAGGGTTGACAGAACCCAGCAATTAGCACCTCATCCAAGGATTCTTTTCCACCTATGGAAGATTTACCACAACACAGCCCTCAGCTAATAGGTACCTCTGAGGTACATACTCCTCTCATGAAGGTGCATCTCCTGTCATCTCTCAATCATCTGAGGGACATATTTTCCCTAATGAGGAACAGGTATCCAGCATTCCTGACTTTCACCCTTTCACAACTGCCCAGATGACCCACCTCTCCAGTCTGACAACTTGCTGGCCAAGTCAGGCAACCACGCATGCCCAGGGGGTTGGAATGGGCTTATACTACCATCTGGGAGAATCAGGTTTTCCTACAACAGTCAAATGTGCAGCAGGATATTCATGCTATGAGGCTACTCTCTGTGAGACAGCAGCCTCCCTTAAAGGGCCAGGAACAGATTAGAACATTTAGGAAATTGAATGCAAGACAACATGACTTGGCCAGGTAGATTATAGTGGGAGACTCTCCTGAGGCACTTCAACATACATTGGACACACATCATGCAAACCTCACACCTCTACCATAGCCACCATAACCACCTCAACCTCCAACACCACCAACTCAACCCCCACCAACTCACCCACTAATAATGCAAGCACAGTCTCAACCATTCTTACCGCCAGTATTACATTCACAGAATAGAAGGAGAACTCCCACCCCCCAAAATAACTGTGACATTGACCATAAATGTGTATTTTGTCACTAACTTTCACTGCCAAAATTTGGCATAGTGAAAATAACACACTTTTTGGTTCACAAACCTGTGTCAAACTTTCAACTGTGATGAACATTTGATGTTGCAGTAACTATATAGGAAAGTATGGCTTGTTCTTCGTTTGCCTTCAAAATGTAATTCATCTAAAAACTGCTTTCTGATATAGAAATCACCCTCTCAGAAATTTTCTTTGGCTGACATACAATCCATTAAATAGTTACAGATGTAAACACAAGAAAGATATTGTTGTTTGAGTTGTATTTCATTTTTATATGTACAAAAAAATTATAACCAATAGATTTAGGGATGAGGAAAATCAAATCTGCCCTTGGGAAGGGTCCACAATGACCAAAACTGGGATATTTAATCAGACAGGAAATGCTAACTTGGAGGGGTGCGCAAATAAGAAAAAACACGTCAGGAATCGTCAAGGGAAGCAGTCTATATGCAAAGGGTGAAAGCTAAGCCCACTCTCCAAAATAAAGTCCTAAATCAAGAGTCCACTGTACTCTTCTCAAAAAAGTTAGTCCCACAAACCAGAGGGGGTTAATGTATCATGTTGCTGGCTCGGCATGAAAAGTTCTGCGTCATCCTCACTTTCTTCTTTGACCACAATAACATTGAGATCCTCCTCTTCAATTGTGGACATCAACGGCTGCCATGGCAGGACCAGACACCCCATGAGAATCAGGACACATAGGGAAGCAGGGGAAATAGGGACCACAGATGAACTAGGTGACACATCAACAGGCGGTTTGGTGGAACAGGGAGTCAGAGGCAACATTAGACCTGCTATCAAGGATGTCATTAGGCTACATAACTTCTCAGTGACCACCTCTCTATGAATCTGTACCATAAGTCACAGATATTTTGAGAGATCGCTCCCTGATCCTCTCCAATTAGCATCAGGGCATGCTTCAGAGCAGCCAAGGACAGACATTCAAAGCTGCACAAGAGGGGTGTGGTAATTGGGGGCAGAATTGTTCCTCGACTCAGGTTGTTCTCTACAGGTACTGGAAAAACGAGATGATGCCGGGCCAAGGGGCTGGGTGCAGATGTAGGGGTCTTCTCTTGGAACACCACAGCCCAGGAGGAGACCCAATATCTTTCTCCTCATGGCTTGTGCTATCCACATCCCCCAGCCCCCTGGGCTGGGTCTTCAGCTGCTGTAGAGAGCCTCTTGGCTACAGATCATGTTGCTCTTCAGACAGGCACTATACCTCTGTTACTTGTTACTTTCTTCTCTTCACTCGTAGTAGAAAGTCTTCATACCCGCCTCGCAGTTCTTGTTCTTTGCCTGGGGTCCTTCTGGGATGTTCTTTGGCCAGTCTGGCCCACTGAAAAGTAATGTGAAAAGAGCCATTTTGAATTAATTGGGTCAATAACGTATATCTACATATCTTTTGCTAAAAGAAAGGGAACTATTTTCCCATAATACAAGTACTGGCATTGTGGATTCTTTAACAAACATCTCACTATCCTCTGCTTTCATATTCACATTTTGGTATCTACAAACAGTTAAAGAGAAATAGCAGAATATCTGTGGAATCAGCCATTCGAAGGAGTAGAAAGGGATGATAAGGAGCTGGTGTGTGTGAATAATGCCCTTAAGAATGTTGAAAAAGTTGCTTTTCAATATGTTCCACACATTACTATTCTGAAAGTAGATTTAAAACATGGCAACAAAGCATTGCAAAGGATATTGAACTGGTCTATGTATTTTTAAACAAATATTTCATACATTAATAATTAATTGCGAGAAACCTGAAGCTAAATGGTAACAAATATGTGTTGGTTAGGGAATGTGGTAAAGGTACACAATGTCAGCATTGCATCAATTAAAATCAGTAAATTGGAAATGGTACTGAGTTGCAATTCAGAGTTTTTAAGTCCATTTATAGTATGCAAAACTGAGCTGATCAGTCAAAACAAACTTTTTTTATTGGTTTCAAGCATAGACATGCATATACAGAAGTTTCCAAAGTATAATCCAATAACATGACAGGTAATCCAAACTTAACAATAGATATGCATGTAAGCAAAGTTTAACTTGTAATTTTATACCAAGCCTCAGAGGAAGCACATGTGTAAAATTGTAGGAATGCGGGCAGCCAGAATAGATGATGAAACAAGATGTAATGTTATTCTTTAGTTTCAAGCAGGAGTCCTAGGCTACAGGTATTGTAAGTAGTAAGGTAGCAGCCCCACCGGGAGCAGCATCCAGCTGCACAGCCCACACACTCCAACTGACATTCATTCAACCAGGCACACATAAGCATTCTATGACATCACACTCATTTTGGCTGAGCAGCAGGGCACAGAATGCAAAGGAAGAAATACATGACAATAAGAGCAGGATACCACACCATGCCAGGACACCACTGTCAAAAAATGAATGTGCACTTAAGTGATTATTACTAATATACACTCACCATCTCTCTGCTGCTCGAACTCTTCAAGCTGAGCATGGAGGGTTAGCCAGGCAACTCTCGGCACCCTCTGGTACATAGATGTCATGCGGGAGTGCTGAGAATGGGTCTGGGAGGACAAGCCTATAAAGCCCTGGACCCAATGAGGAAGGTCCTCCTATTGCTTATGGCAGAGCTTCTATCGCCGGGTGTGTGCACTGACTGGCCTTTCAGTATTACTCAGCTGGGTCTCTGTGTCCCCATAAAGGTGAAGGTACTTCAGGTATGACAATTCCTTGCCTGATGATGTCTAATTCAGCCGCAGAGAAGGGGGGTTATTCTCATCAAGTCCCTGAGGTATGGTGGGGGCAAGAATAATGCCGGGAGTAGCAGGATGGAACAGGATGCTGTTGTGACAAAGAAAAGACAGCTCAAAATGATTTTAAAATGGCTGACTTCCTCTTCCAGTATGTCATTTTCTGTTTGGTATGGTCGGTGGAGATCCTTGTGTGGCGTCCCTACATTGCAAGCGGGCGGAGACTCCACATTTGGAGCACAGAGCTCCACATACATGAGGCAACCCGTTTATGGAAGGGAACCCTCCACATGCAGTGGAAATACTACATTTGTTGAATACAAAATTAAAAAAATATTGTGTACCTAATGTGTGTGTGACACATCATGTAAGAAGCAGTACAAAGCAATAACAACTTTACTGAACATGCCAAAGATATTGATCCTTTGCCTAAAAAACCTCTCTCTCCTCCTCCTCCTTGTCCACCAGGGTCGAGATCTCCATGTGGTAAAGTATAGCAAACATATCCCTGTACTTTACCATATGGAGACTCCGCAGTCTAGGTAGATATCGCCCTATGGTACAGTATAGAAAAATTCAATTATTTTGAAGAAATTTAATTAAATTAAAATTATATTTTGGAAGTTTAAATTTAAAAACTCCCAACAAAAATACAATTCACAAATTTTTGTTATGTATAAATAATATTAAAGGTGATGTATATAAACAAGTCAAATTAACTTTGTTTTTTTCACAAAAACATTACATTATTTTTACAGTAAAATCTTTTAGATAAAATATGTTAAAATACAATTTAAAAATTGAATTAAAATTTTAAATATGCCTCATTTTAATGTAATTTTTATTATTAAATTACCATTATTTATATTTTAACTTTTTGATGTAATTTGATTTAATTTAACGTGTTGTTCTATAGGGGTCTATTTGATTTTCTTACCTCATTATTTTCCATGGGAGTGTATTGCAGTACCAGTAGTTGCCAATGTGTGATACAGGACTTACTCCAACACTGAGCTGGTGAACATTTACTACTGTTGTGGGTCCTTTTTGGCAGTAGTACCTGTAGAAGGGCAGTTTGTGAATATGAGTGAGGTTACTCTTTTGTGGGTAGGTGCATGTTTCTCCCTGTGCTCTTACCTAACCCTCTATTAATCCCTCCTTATTCCTTCCTATACCTCTCCCCTTCATTCATAAATATTACCCAGTTTTTGGGCCCTGCCCTGTCCCACCTACATTTACTACTAAAACGTATACTTACGTTTGGAGAATCTCCACAGTCAGAGAGGAGATTTCCGCAAAGAAAAAGATAGGAGAAGTGAAGGCGGAACCTCCGCACATAGTATTGTGAATTGCATTTGGCAGTATATTAGTAGTATTATAGTAATACTATTAAACATACTAGAAAATGCAGTTTGTGAATCAGCCCCTTATGATGCTGATATGATGCTGTACTCTTCCAGCAGTGTCAATTTAATATTAAATGTTTAAGAGGTTTTAGTTCAATTCAGAATGATCTCCAAGCTAATGAGGCCAACTTGAAACTGATATGTTTTACGTACGGTATATGTTAGGTTTAACCCAGGAGGTCTGATTGAAAAGATATCATAAAAATGCCTACATTAAAAATATATATATATATTTTCACTGGTTTCCCATCAAAACTATATTTAAAAGAATAAGTAAGGCAAAACAACTACATTCCCATTCATCCATCTCCTCAGTGAGTGTCAACACTGCATTTCCCAAAGTCTATCTGCACAAGAAGTGACATCACTGCATTCCCCAACATCCATCTGTACTGGAAGTGACATCACTAGTTTTCCAGCAAAAAACTCATTAGAAAATGAAGCCAGGCAAAGAGATTTTATGTCCCATATTCCATTTCAACAGGAAGTGATATTATTGCATTTCCCATCATTCATTTGTAAAGAAAGTGACATCACTACATTTGCCAGCATCCATCTGCACAGAAAGTGACATCACTGAAAACCTGTGATGGGATGAGTGTTTCCTATTGAGAAGTGACCTGTTTTGGCAGTTTATGTTGGACATTTGCTATTGGAGAAGGATCATGTCTGATATGCATAAGGTTAGTTCTTTTCTTGAGTGGCAAAGAAGATAAAAAAACAATAAACTGCAATTTAGCCAAGATTACCTATCAGTGGCATCTGAGTGCCCACGCATCATCTGCAAAGAGCTAACACTAACAAGGTCATCACATGTTAGACCAATTATGTGAGGGGAGGGCCTTGAGCCAGAACCGCTTTTCCAATGAAAACTGCACAGAAAGATATAATCATGAGCCTCTCACAGCACGTCATAGTGCCAATACCCACAATCACACCCAGACATAGACATCCATAAATTCTATAAGCATTTGCAACTCAGAAAGACCTGACCTCACATCCCAGGAACTACAGAACACACATTCCAGCTAATGCTCTTTAGTGCTTGCTCTGCATTACTCCATGCACCAGGCATCGCAGACCTCCTCACCAGGATACCCTCACAGATGAAAGTGCATTATAAAAATACAAATAACATAACCTACCCTAAGTTTGATGCCCACTTCATTGCTGAAAAAGGTTTCACCCCACATCCTCAAACATCATAGACATACTTCTTCCCAAAGGCTACAACAACCAGGTGGACTGTGCACAGGAGAAGGGAGGAGGCCTCACTGTCATCCACAAGTCCTCCTGGCTCTGCACCCAAGGCAAGTAAATACATTGAACTTAATAGAGCTGCTTACATGGCATTTCCCACTCTCTGTAACTCAGAATGCCATCTTCCATTTCATCTACAGGCCTCCTAAGCAGAATAAGGACTTCATTGATGAATTATCATATGTCCTCACCAACTCATCCATCTAATATGCCTACATCACCTTCTCGGATGACTTTAAACTCGCAAACAACACAAGCCCTTTAAAAACAAGAGACATCCTCTTTAACTTCATCGACACAGTTAACTTGGTACAGCATGTCACACACCCACCATACATCAAAGGCCACATCGTCAACCTTGTCTTTTGAACATGACCATCAATTCAATGTAAACCACCAATACCCCTGGAGTGGACCAACCACTTTGCTATCCCCATCTCCCTGATCATCATTGTACCAGAAAACCTAGGATACCCCAAAAGAGAAAAACAAACCTTCAGATCCGTCAATACTTTTCCATAGACAATCCAATGCTTGAACTCATCAATCACTCTGTCAACTCCACATCTGATGCCAACACCCTTCTAAATAGGTTCAGCAGGTTGTAGGGAAACTGTGTCAAAATCCACATCCTAAATAACACATGCAAGTGCAAGCAAAAGCTTTCAGCACCCTGATGCTCTAAAAACCTTACTGACAAAAAATGATCCATCCACAGACAGGAAAGAAAATGGAAGAAAAATACAGCTCCCGATAACCCCATGACACCTAAGTCGTTCACTGCAACACACAGACAACTCATTAGATCCAGCCCAAACAAAGAGTGATATCAACACCATTAATGGAACCACCAACAGTAGCTGAATACTTTTCTAGATAATCAATCTCTGCATCAACTCGCTTATTCCTCTCTCCATAGAAGAGCGAGATTCCATCAATTTATTCAGTGAAAAAATACACAAAAGCCAACAGATCATCAACAACAGCAAGCCAGTTTCATTCCTGACACCCAGCTCTTCCTGTAGAATCACACAATAGTCATCATTCAAAGCCCTAGCTCTTGAAAATTGTACTCATACTCAATGCCCTCAAAGTCATTTTGTATTAAGATGATGTTTTACCCCTGTCCTTCAACGGAGCTCTCTCTGCGGCTACTCACCATTGTCAATTCCTCCTTCACTCAAGGAATCTTCCTGGAAGCTGTCATGACAGGTCAGATCCTCTGACTCCTAAATTAACCTACACTACACCCTGATGACCGCACCAGCTACCGACCCATCACGTACCTATCATTCTACTGTAAGTCACAGAAAAAACAGTCTATGTTCATCTCCAAGATCACATTAATGCTAATCATCTCCTGCGGGATTACCAGTCTGACTTCAGATCAAACCGCAGCATGGAGACACCTACTTTACACGGCTGACACATCGTAGATGATGCCTTCCTGACCACAGATAAAGATGACCCCTACATCCTGATATTGATGGACCTCTCAGCTGCCTTTGACACCATCAGCCATCCCACCCTCAAACACACCCTAAAATCTCAAATGCGCATCTACAGGGCTCAAATGATCCTTATAATCTGTGGCGATCCCCAGGATTCCATACTGTCCCCTGTCAACTTCAAACTTTGCATTGAGGCTCTTGATGCTCTACTCACAGATATCTACAACAATTGAGATTCAGCAATATGCTGATGATACACAACTCTATTCAAAAGTCTCCTCTTCTTTAGACATGCAATGCTTCAAACATGTCATGCACATTGTCCAGACCTGGATGTACAGCACCTACATTAAGTTCAACCCAACCAAGACAGAAGTTCTGTTTTGATAAGAATAACAGACAGGAAATAGTATAACAGCATGAACTTTGACAGCTTTGAATGCTATCTTTCTCTGAATGGCAAGAAACTTGGATTTAGTTTGGACACCAACCTCACACTCAGGGAACACATTGCCACAAAAAAAACTTGGCCTTGCATCAGCTCTCGTTTCTAAAGAAAGTGAACCACTTCCTTCCAGAAACTGACTTCAGGACTGATGTTCAAGTTCCCATACTTTTACATCTGCATAGTTGCAATACCTTGCTCTGTAGCCTCCCAGATTCCACACTGGCACTTTTTAAGTACATCTTGCACACCATAGCGCATCTCACCCAGGGCCTGAAGAAATATGATCACATCACCCCCATCCTGATAGAACTCCATTGTCTCCACTTGATGCCCCTCAATGTAAAACCAGCTACATCGTTTATAAATCCATCATGACCAGCAGCCCACTTATCTTGCAGTAGAGCTTACTATCTCTGAGGCTTCTTGATCAAGACGTATAAAAAAAGGAAAAGATCAAGGTAGCAGCTGCTTTGCTTCTGTGCATGCAGGGTGTGGAAAAACATCCTCATATCCATTGGGTTAGAAAAGAGTTGAAGATGCATCACTTGAAACAACACTATATCACAATGCATTACAGTCAACAAAAGAGCTACTTCTCCTATCACTTATTGACATTATGCTTCGGTTTCACACTGTACAGCCTCCGCTGTCTTTTAGCTACGTTTGAGCTATACAAATACCTCATACATAAATACAGACATACATACACAAAGACATAGATTCACCTGCCAATGAGCATCACTAGCTGTATCAACGGTTTGTTTTCACTTGTGGATATTTTTCCATTCTTCGTTCTTCTATATTTGTTTAAGAAAGTTAAAAGGAAATACTGGATTTTTTGTTTGCCTATACCAGGCTTCCATAAGCTGTTCCTTTCTAAAAAACTTTGGAGTTGAATTTTTCCTGATTTAGAGCTGTGTTCATGGAATCCTAGGGCCAGGTTTATACAACATTTTTTAGTGAATTCTACTTGATACAATCACTCAAAAAATCTTTCTTTTCCTTTTAACCATAGTGAGTATGAATTGAGATTTTCAAATATACTGCTTTAAAACTGTTCAACTCTTATTGTGTAGTCACATTGCAGCATTTCAGGTGCAGTTGGGCAATAGAGATGTTTGAAATTTTGCTTTGAACATCTTATGAGTTTTGAAACACTCTGGATTTTTGCTGATCAATTGTCTGCATCCATCATAGAGCAGGTTGGGCAATAGGCTAAAATTTAAAGATGCATTAAAAATTAATTTATATTCTCCATTTCACCTTTCAGCTACACTATGTTCCAAGAAAAATGAAGAGACCATCTTCTAAAACCTACAATGATGCGCAACTTATTGTGCTGTCTGTTCTGCTTAGTGCATGATAGTTGTTCAGTAGACAATGAAAAGAATGAATCAAAGATTACGAGTTTGGTGCAGCGGTGCTGGCTGAACGCCGGCTCCCCGGCGCCAACCCTGTGCATGGACCACCATCCGTATTACGAGTTGTAAAAGAGCAGCTAGTAATACGGTCGGCAGACCATTGGCATTTCCCATGGTAGTGTTTTTAAAACAGGCACCGCAATGGGAACGCCCGAAAAGTTCCAGCAGGGCATGGACGGTGACGTCCATGCCATGCTGGAAGTGGGAGAAATACAGACCGGGGGCACATGGTGTGCCCCTCTGAATGTATCACCATGGCGGGGGCAAATGGGGGCCCAGCAGGACCCCCTTTGTTCCTGCACCGCCAGCCTTTTCATGGCGGGGCTCGGCCATAAAAAGGCTTTTGGTCCAGGAACTCAAAATATGCTGAATGGGATTGCACCAGTCCCTGCTCAGCATCATGCATTGTGGCGCTCCTGCACCACCGCCAGGGAATGACTGTGCCCTAGCGCAGCTGGTGGTCCACCGCCGATACGATTAACAATGACTCATAATCAGACCCTATGTTCGGTTTGGACCTTATACATCATCGACATTACAATGTGTGCTAAGCCCAGGCAATCTCAAGACAAATCACTATTTTGTACTCCATGATATTGCAAATATCTTTGACTTCATAAACATTAGACTTTCGTGGGGTGAAGGAGAGGGAATCACATCCAGCACACTGTTTACTCATTCACCTGTCAAAGTTACAGTCAAAGGTCGAGGAATGTGTACCCCATGCCCTTTTCAACAGGATCCAATTGAGCCCTACTATGGTTGTTTAGGTCTATGCATGGGAACCTAGGTTTAGTTTATTATTTATTTACTTACATGTAATTTATTAGCATGTGACTATGAGCCTCTCCATCATATTTTTTAAAATGTAATTGAATTTAGAGACAGGAGGTCACATATGCAAAACAGGTGGCTATTACTGCAGCTAGCCCGATGTGTGGAGGGATCAATATAATTAGGCTTTGGTGACTTGTGTAAGTTTACAAAGTTACCTGAGGATTGCCTGTATATGGTTCATCAAATTCTGGCTTTCCTTTTTTTTTTTTATAATTTTTAATTTTTATTATTTTATTGCCTTATAATATCCCCACTTCCCCCTCCCACCCTTCTCAGACAGTTTAAAAGAAACGGAATAGCAATACAAAACTTCGTTAGGGCAATAGTAAAACAATACAAAATTCATCTGGTATAATAGTAACAAATAGCAGCTTATATAATAGCATCACCGTTATTTTCACTTTTGGGTCTATAAACTGATTATAAAAAGCAGAGCGATGCGATAGTAACATTTAGCAGCTTATATCGTAATATCACCGTTATTTTCATTTTCGGGTCTAAAAAAAGAGTATATAAAACAGACAAGCAGCTTCCCAGCTTCCTATCCTGTCCCGCTATAACTTTGCATCCATTTTAACAAAGGATTCCAAATTTTCAACCCCCTTTTGCGTTTACTACGCCCTTTTCTTTTATGTATAGCTATTTCTAAACTGCATGTCGCTAATAGTCGGGCTCGCCATTGTTGAAACGCCGGAGGGTTTGGATCCATCCATGCTGATGCAATACATATCCTTAGGACGGCCATTGCCACAAAAATCAATCCCTGCATATTCCCTGATCGGTTTATTTCAGCCGTACTGAGTATTATTTCTTCAACCGACAGTTCTATTCTTATACTTAGGATTTCCGATAGGAAGTCCGATATATCAGTAATTAACTTTTGCAATATGTTACATGATGCAAACATATGCACTATGTCTGCTTTGTACAATGCACATCGAGGACATACAGTCCCTTTGCCTGACCCCCACTTGGCTATCTTATATGGAGTGTAGTACAGTGAAAAACAAGTCTTATAATATTGTGCTTGTAGTCTGGTGGACATCAGCAAGGACTGCGATAATTCATAAGAACAATAAAAGGTATTCGCTGAAACCCCCAGTTTAGCCTGTCATTTCAGAAAGCATTTATCCATATCGTCTGGCATTACAGTATTCATGCATTCGTAAAATTCGCCAATAGATCCTAATCTGTTTTTAATTAAGATTTCAATAGTTTTTACTCTTTGAAATTTAGATCCTCCTCCTCCCTTTTTCCCCAGAAAATCCCTGACCTGGAGGAATTAAAAAAAATCTCTATGGTCTAATATATAATCATTTTTTAATTCATCAAAAGACTTGATCCCTGAAGCTGAATAAAAATCCCCGACCATACCCATCTGTCAATACATGAATCTCCAAAGATCTCCGGGAGGTTATGATTATTAACTATCGGCGTATAAAAGGATAACCTGCCAATACCCAACATTTTACGTACTTTATTCCATACCTTATGGATACTGAACAGAGTTTTAAAGCGTACTTTCTTAAAATAACTATCATATACTTGCCGCCATAGACACCCTCTTGTTTCTTCACCCAATATAAGTTCCTGCGGTGATGGAATCCTATCATGTGTCCAATTGTCTACATTTGTCAGTAATAACTCCCGACTATACCTTAATGTGGTAGCCCAATAATAAAGTTTTAAATTGGGAAGGGCCAACCCACCTCTATCCTTTGGTAGGGTAATTAATCTCAATGCTCTACGTGGTCTCATATATCCCCATATAAACCTCGAGAACATACTTTCTATTGTTTTAAACCATTGAGGTGTAAACTCCAAACAAATTGCCCTAAAAAAGTATAAAAACTTTGGTAAAAAAAGCATTTTTATCATGTTGCATCTACTCCCAATGGTTAGATGTAGATTATTTAACCTTGCAAGATCTCTTTTTGTCTGTTGCATTAGTGGTTCCAGATTATTGTTAATTAGGTTATCCAGTTTTGATGTTATACTCACACCCAGATATGTGGCTCTTTCCACAATCCGATTATCTTCCAGACTAATTTTTTGATTAAGTATTATCTGTGTTTTAGCTTGGTTTAACGCATAGGCAGATACGTTTCCCAAAATGTTGGCCTCCTTTTCTATTATCTTTATAGCAGTGTTGGGATCAGAGGTAACCAGAGCTATATCGTCCGCATAAGCCAAGGTTTTCATAGGCCAATCCCGTGACCATATTGGCGGTATTAATGCATAGCTCTCGAGTCTACGGATGAAAGGGTCGATAAACACGGCGAATAGAAGGGGGGAGCACGGACACCCCTGTCTAGTGTCTCTAGTAATGAATATTTTCTCTGATAATGTCCCATTGACCATCACTACGGCTGATGGTTCGATGTATAACATTTGCACTGCCTTAATAAAATTCTCCCTAATGCCGCTTCTTGACATGGCTCTCCATAGATATTTCCAGGAGACCCTATCAAAAGCTTTTCCAGCATCCAATAAAATAAGTGCCATAGGGTCTCCTGAAACATCGGTAATATCAAACAAAGTGATCACTCTTAGGATATGATTGATGGTAGACCTCCCCGGGATAAACCCATGTTGCCAGTCAGATACTAATTTATGAATAACCAAGTCGGCTGGCTAATAGTTTAGAATAAATCTTGGAATCGCCATTGATCAGGGTGATACGACAATAGGATCCAAGTTCTGTAGGTGTCTTTTTTTTTTTATTTTTAAAACCACAATCTTTGCTAAGGACCATGATCCCGGGGGTCGCCCTCCGTGAAAAATATGTGTGAATAAATCACAGATTATTCCCTTTAGCTGCTGGGAAAATGTAGCGTAAAATTCTACTCGTATACCGTCTGTACCAGCCGCTTTCCCTTTAGCTAGGCTATTCATGGAGAGTAAAATTTCCTCCCATTGTGGTAGGGAATCAAAACCATCCTGATCTTCCTCCTCTAATCTTACAGATGGAATTTGATCTAAATATTCCTCGATCCTATTCTGTTCTTCACCCATATTAGCCTTGTATAATTTTTGATAATACCGTTGGAATGCCTCTCTTATTGCTTTAGGGTCGGTCTTGTGCCCATATTCTGGATCATTGATTTCCCGTATTAGATTAATTGTATTTTGTTGTCTAGTACGTACTGCCAAGTGATGACCGATCTGCTCGCTTAGTTCATAGATTGTTTCCCTGTGTTTTGTTGCCTTAACTATTGCTTTCTCCGTTAAGATATATATAATAGCGGTTTTAGCAATCTCCACATGCCTTTGTTCAATTTCAGTTTGCCGTCCCTCATGTACAGCCCTTATCAGTCCTTCCTCGGTTGCCCCCAAAATCCTCTGCAGTGCTGCCATTTTTTGTTTAGCCTCCTTGTTGAAATTTAGTGAGAATCGTAATGTTTCTCCTCTGATCCCTGCCTTCAGGGCATCCCAGACAACCTCAATTGCTGCGCTGCCCATATTATCCTCCACAAACCCTGGTATCCACTGAGTCATATGTCTACAATATTCCTTATTAAGCAACAATGCTCTCTCAAAGGTCCAGCTTTTCACATTTGAGTTTGCAGCTCCCATTTCTATATTTAAAACTATGGGGTTGTGATTGGATAAGACCCGCAGTAGCTTTTCAATTGAACACTTTGAGCTCGAAGTGCTGGAAATAAACATATCCAATCTCACGTGTGTTGAATGCGGATTAGAGAAGAAAGTGTAACCTGGATCGTTTGGTTGATTCATTTGCCAGCAATCTATTAAACCATGGATTTGGCATAGGTTTTTCAGAGCCTGGAACACTTTTGGTTTCCTTCCTTGGTATTTGTACCCGGGTTCAAGTGACCATTCACAAGGTAAATTAATATTAAAATCCCCACATACTATCAGTGGAAGGGGCCAGTGGGCGAGTTCGTTGGAGTTATAATCCAGAACATTGGGGTCATCACTTATGCTTCCATATATACTACATAATGTCATTTTCTGATCATTATTAACTTGACATTCTGTGATTGCCCACCGCCCGTATTTATCAGATGATGATCGTAAAAACTGTATCCCACTCCCTATGGCCAAGATGGCCACCCCCTTAACTCTAGCTCCCTGTGTTGTAGCAGTGACCAATCTATACCCTAGTGTTTCAAGCAGATGAAGTTGTGACCCCTCGATATGCGTCTCCTGAGCACAAATAACATTAGCCCCTGAAATTTGCAGACCCACGGCCACTCTTTGTCTTTTCTTTATGTCATTAAGACCACATATATTGACGGTAAGAATTTTCAACCTAGCCATATTGGTTCTTGTCAATACCTTGATTCATATCTTTCCTCCTCTTTGCCCATCATCCGCTTAAACAATCTCTGCCACTCTCTGCACTTATTGTTCCCTAAATCGCTAATCTGTATTGCACTCCTTAATCCTACCTCCTGTCTGAGATATCCTCCCCGACCCCCTCTCTCCCTTCCCTCCCCCACCATACCTTAAGCAATCAGGCTCAATCCTGAGCCTGCGTGATAGTGTCTGAACCACTCATCTCCCATTCTCCGCCTCCCAACCCCCGCCAGTGCTCAAATATGATTTTAAACTTTGCATCCAAAACTCATGTAAAAAAGAGAGAAGCACGAAAGGAAGTCTATAGGAAAGAAAGAAGAAGGAATGAGAAACAAAAAAAACATATCACAAGAGGAAAAAAATAGATGGAAAAAGAAAACCCCAAATCAAGAAGAAATGTCCCAGTCTCAGCCAATAATATTGCCTGCCATATTGAAGTCCAGGCTTCTCATTTCTTGCTCCCAGCAGTCCCATCGGTCCCGGCTATGATCTCCTCTAATACCTTCTGCCCTTGTATTTCTGAAATGAAATTATAGTTCCGTCCTTGAAAAATAACTTTCAATTTGGCTGGATTTAGCAAAAAATCTGTAGCTCCTGCCTTTTGAAAGGGGGTTATCAGTTGTCTTAGGCGCCATCTCCTTTCCACTGTGCCGTGTGCGAAATTTGGTCTCGCGAAAAAATAGAAATTCTCAAAATTTCTTTTGGTGTTAGGCCTGGCCAGATCGTACATGGTCTGACGTAGCAGGAAGTTTCCAAAAAAGACCAGTATAGCTCTCATATATGACTGACCAGATAAGGGGTGCTTGGAGATTGTTAAAGGAAACCTATGTACACATTGGATTTCTTTGTCCCAATCCCATTGTGCAAGTTCTGGTAAAGCGTCTTTCAGCATATTAATTGTAAACTTCCTAATATCACTGCCTTCACAGTTCTCTGGTATTCCTAGCAGCCTCAAATTATTACGTCGTTGGTGATTTTCTGCCTCCTCCAGTTTCCACATCACGTCTCTCAGTGTGCTCTCTTGAGATGCAGCCTGAGTTTTCAATGTGTCCACAGTATTCTCCAGTACCTCTGTACGAGTTTCCACCATGCATATTCTTTCCGCTATCTCTGTACATGTTTTCCCGATTTTTCGGACCGAGCCTTGTAATTTTTTAGAGGCTAGTCGTGCCTGTCGGCTCTCAATTTTGACCTCATCCTGAAATGATCTCAAAGATTGTAAAATCAGGGAGAGCGAGCGCTCGGTAGCCTGCTCATTAGTTTTCTGCACGGTCTTGCCCTCTTGCCATTCCCTAGGTGTTCTCCCTGTTTCATTTATATCGTTAGGGGGTAGTAGCCGGGTGGCTGAGTAATCCCAACCAAGTTCCTCCTCTTCCCCTCCGGAGATTCTCTTACAGTTTTTCATTTTCCCCCCTGATGTCCGCTTACTTCTCCTTGGCGACCTTCTTCTCTCCCTTTGTGAGCTATTGTTGCTTGTTGGGGACCCCCCACCATCGTCATCACTGCTGGTTGTCAGGTTGAGGTCCGACTCCCCCGATTCCTCAGTCAGGGAGAATTTTTTTTCCAAGGAGTCAGGAGAAAGGTATCCTGCCTCCTTAACCTTTCTCTGAGAACAACCCCCTGTGGCAGCACTATGATTTATTTTACAAGTTACTTCCGGTGTTCTGATATCCATCTCTGTAATTGCTGCTGAGTTGTTAGTAATTTCCTTGAGGGGTCTGTCTTTTTCAATTTCTTTGTTAACACCATCTTTTGCCTGGCTGTCTGCGGCTACCTCCAAAGTTTCTACAACAGTATTTTCACAGTTCGATTCCCAAGAGGGTCCTGGGGTATCCTCTCCCTCATCCCGCGTCTCCATTGTTGTATCCTGTGATGGATTACTTTGCAAAATTTCTAAATGGCCTGTTTCCTCGCTATTAATTATTCTGTTACGATCTCCTTGTTTCTCCCGCACCCCCTTCTCCTCTAGGGGTAGAATCATGCTTGCAATGGAGGACTGATTTTTCCCCTACTCCCCCGTGCATGGCCCCTTCTGGTTGGCACTTTTACTATGCCCCTCAGTTTTCCCTCTGTCAAGCTTACTCCCCTTACTGGTGCGAGGCTCTCGCTCTTGCTTCTTAGCATCCATCTTCTGGTCAATTTCCTCCTGCCATGTTGGTGCGGGTGGCATATTCAAGCGCGTTCTGCCTCGTCCTCCTCGCGCTACCATTGCCTCCGTGACACGAACTCCGCCTGCGCCTCCGTAGCTAGGCAACCCGAGCCGCCGGCAGCCGTCACAGCTTCCGAACCCGGAAACTGCGGTCAGAACAGCCGCGCCAGGGATTCCCAGCGCGTACAGCAGCCTCTGCCTTTTTTCTCACTCCGCAGATCACCGAGTCTTAGGGATTGATTCCGATCTCAGCTGGAAGCGCACCTAACAGTATTCGTCCGGAAAAAATACAAGCCGAACGCGTGTTTCCCGACCGATTCGAACACTCGTCCGAATGAACAAGTACGATGCGCATAACAGCCCAGATTCCGAGCAAGCCGTACTCACCCATGTCAGCTCCTGTTCCCCGCCCGAGACGGATCCGTAAACGCCGATTCGAGTCGCACGGAAGCAAATACACAGCACCTTCCGGCCGGACGAGTATGATGCGCCTTCCGAACGCGCCAAACCCGTTGCTACGTCCGGCACGTTTGAGCATCCGGGAGAGCCGTACATAAGCTCCGATTCGCGCCACAAGAAGATCCACGGCTACGAGACGAACAAGCCAGCGACGAGTACGAGTCGAAGACACGCGAAACCCGAACGAGATGACCCAAGCATGAATGCCATCGCGCAGGTCCTACCTATACTCTACATCTATTACCGGGACCGGCACGGACGCGTACGGCGCAGACGGTAAGTCAAACACCAACAACACAAACAAACGACACGTACCCGAAATATGTCACACACACATAGGGATGCACAAATGACGTACACCAGCAACAGCATAACCATAGGGGTGGGATGGCCATCACCAATGCCATACACACCCATTGGGGGATGGATGCCTACCACTACCACCACCCCTACTCAGGGGGGCCTGGATGCCTGTCACTACTACCATCCCCACTCATAGGGGGATGGATGCCTACCACTAACACCACCCCTAATCAGGGGGGGCTGGATGCCTACCACCACCACCACCCCTACTCAGGGGGGCCTGGATGCCTGTCACTACTACCATCCCCACCCTTAGGGGGATGGATGCCTGCCACTACCACCACCCCTACTCAGGGGGGCCTGGATGCCTGGCACTACTACCATCCCCACCCTTAGGGGGATGGATGCCTGCCACTACCACCACCCCTACTCAGGGAGGCCTGGATGCCTGTCTTCGACTACCATCCCCACTCATGGGGGGATGGATGCCTACCACTACCACCACCCCTACTCAGGGGGGCCTGGATGCCTACCACTACCACCACCCCTACTCAGGGGGGCCTGGATGCCTGTCACTTCTACCATCCCCACCCTTAGGGGGATGGATGCCTGCCACTACCACCACCCCTACTCAAGGGGGCCTGGATGCCTGTCACTACTACCATCCCCAATCTTAGGGGGATGGATGCCTGCCACTACCACCACCCCTGCTCAGGGGGCCTGGATGCCTGTCACTACTACCATCCCCACTCATGGGGGATGGATGCCTACCACTACCACCACCCCTACTCAGGGGGCCTGGATGCCTACCACTACCACCACCCCTACTCAGGGGGCCTGGATGCCTGTCACTACTACCATCCCCACTCATAGGGGGATGGATGCCTGCCACTACCACCACCCCTACTCAGGGGGCCTGGATGCCTGTCACTACTACCATCCCCACTCATGGGGGATGGATGCCTACCACTACCACCACCCCTACTCATGGGGGCCTGGATGCCTATCACTACTACCATCCCCACTCATAGGGGGATGGATGCCTACCACTACCACCACCCCTACTCATGGGGGCCTGGATGCCTGCCACTACCACCACCCCTACTCAGGGGGGCCTGGATGCCTGTCACTACTACCATCCCCACCCTTAGGGGGATGGATGCCTGCCACTACCACCACCCCTACTCAGGGGGGCCTGGATGCCTGTCACTACTACCATCCCCACTCATAGGGGGATGGATGCCTCCCACTACCACCACCCCTACTCATGGGGGCCTGGATGCCTGTCACTACTACCATCCCCACTCATAGGGGGATGAATGCCTACCACTACCACCACCCCTACTCATGGGGGGCTGGATGCCTGTCACTACCACCACCCCTACTCAGGGGGGCTGGATGCCTGTCACTACTACCATCCCCACTCATGGGGGGATGGATGCCTACCACTAACACCACCCTACCACCACCCCTACTCAGGGGGCCTGGATGCCTACCACTACCACCACTCCTACTCATGGGGGCCTGGATGCCTGCCACTACCACCACCCCTACTCAGGGGGCCTGGATGCCTGTCACTACTACCATCCCCACTCATAGGGGGCTGGATGCCTACCACTACCACCACCCCTACTCATGGGGGCTGGATGCCTGCCACCACCACCACCCCTACTCAGGGGGTGCTGGATGCCTGCCACTACCACCACCCCTACTCAGGGGGCCTGGATGCCTGTCACTACTACAATCCCCACTCATAGGGGATGGATGCCTACCACCACCACCACCCCTACTCATGGGGGCTAGATGCCTGCCACTTCCACCACCCCTACTCATGGGGGCTGGATGCCTGTCACTACCACCACCCCTACTCAGGGGGCTGGATGCCTGTCACTACTACCATCCCCACTCATGGGGGATGGATGCCTACCACTAACACCACCCTACCACCACCCCTACTCAGGGGGGCTGGATGCCTGTCACTACTACCATCCCCACTCATAGGGGGATGGATGCCTACCACTACCACCACCCCTACTCAGGGGGCCTGGATGCCTGTCACTACTACCATCCCCACTCATAGGGGGATGGATGCCTACCACTACCACCACCCCTACTCATGGGGGCCTGGATGCCTGTCACTACTACCATCCCCACTCATAGGGGGAAGGATGCCTACCTCTATCACCACCCCTACTCATGGGGGGCTGGATGCCTGTCACTACCACCACCCCTACTCAGGGGGGGCTGGATGCCTGTCACTACTACCATCCCCACTCATGGGGGGATGGATGCCTACCACTAACACCACCCTACCACCACCCCTACTCAGGGGGGCCTGGCTGCCTACCACTACCACCACTCCTACTCATGGGGGCCTGGATGCCTGCCACTACCACCACCCCTACTCAGGGGGGCCTGGATGCCTGTCACTACTACCATCCCCACTCATAGGGGGCTGGATGCCTACCACTACCACCACCCCTACTCATGGGGGCTGGATGCCTGCCACCACCACCACCCCTACTCGGGGTGCTGGATGCCTGCCACTACCACCACCCCTACTCAGGGGGCCTGGATGCCTGTCACTACTACAATCCCCACTCATGGGGGATGGATGCCTACCACCACCACCACCACCCCTACTCTTGGGGGCTAGATGCCTGCCACTACCACCACCCCTACTCATGGGGGGCTGGATGCCTGTCACTACCACCACCCCTACTCAGGGGAGCTGGATGCCTGTCACTACTACCATCCCCACTCATGGGGGGATGGATGCCTACCACTAACACCACCCTACCACCACCCCTACTCAGGGGGGGCTGGATGCCTGTCACTACTACCATCCCCACTCATAGGGGGATGGATGCCTACCACTACCACCACCCCTACTCATGGGGAGCTGGATGCCTGCCACCACCACCACCCCTACTCAGGGGGGGCTGGATGCCTGCCACTACCACCACCCCTACTCATGGGGGCCTGGATGCCTGTCACTACTACCATCCCCACCCTTAGGGGGATGGATGCCTGCCACTACCACCACCCCTACTCATGGGTGGCTGGATGCCTGTCACTACTACCATCCCCACCCTTAGGGGGATGGATGCCTGCCACTACCACCACCCCTACTCATAGGATGGGTAATGCATGACACAACCAGCATACTCCCACATAAGGAATGTCTGAAAATTACATCCCCCCCAACACCATGACAAGCTTGTGTAGTCTGTGTCAAATGCCTACAACACTGAACATGACATTGAACATACAATGTGACCCCCATCACATGTGTCACACATAAATGTGTGTGGCCTCCACAATGCCAGCCGACCATGACCACTGTGGCAATGAGTTCGAACACCCCATCACCACAGTGACCAAAAGGTAAGTGTGGGGTCCATAGCTGAAGCACATTTTGAACAGTGTGGCAATGGGGCCTAAAGCCCCATCACCACAGTGAACAAAAGGTAAGTGTGGGGTCCATAGCTGAAGCACATTTTGAACAGTGTGGCAATGGGGCCTAATGCCCCATCATCACAGTGACCAAAAGGTAAGTGTGGGGTCCATAGCTGAAGCACATTTTGAACAGTGTGGCAATGCGGCCTAAAGCCCCATCACCACAGTGACCAAAAGGTAAGTGTGGGGTCCATAGCTGAAGCACATTTTGAACAGTGTGGCAATGGGGCCTAAAGCCCCATCATCACAGTGACCAAAAGGTAAGTGTGGGGTCCATAGCTGATGCACATTTTGAACAGTGTGGCAATGGGGCCTAAAGCCCCATCACCACAGTGACCAAAAGGTAAGTGTGGGGTCCAGCACATTTTGAACAGTGTGGCAATGGGGCCTAAAGCCCCATCACCACAGTGACCAAAAGGTAAGTGTGGGGTCCATAGCTGAAGCACATTTTGAACAGTGTGGCAATGGGGCCCAAAGCCCCATCACCACAGTGACCAAAAGGTAAGTGTAGTCATGGTAAAAGCTGCCAAAGCCAAACTGCATGGATGATTCCTGGTCACACAACAACAAACACATCAGTGGCATAGTAGTGCTTGTGTCCCATAGCAACATAGATTGGGTGAGGCAAACAGTGCAGTGGCAATGAAACATCGTTTTGGCCATGTGCATACAAACATCACCCATGGGGGCTCACATTGTCAACATTCACAAATAACACAATGACATAAGTGACCATCATAATGCAGACCCACATGTCTGCACCAATGGACACACAAATGTAGATATCCTGTGGAGACTGTAGATGTCAGGTGAACAAATACCATACCATGGCAGCAATGGGACATACAAACCATGATTATTGTGCTGACTGATGACCTAGGAGTCCCAGGGACATCAGGGGAAAGCCACCAAACAACATACAGCCATTGGCACACTCAAGATATGCCAATGCAGTGGTGCAAATGCACAAACACAAACAGGCAGACTCACACTGCATATCAAACACAACAGGTGATGGGGGTGTGTGCCAGTGTCCCCAGGCAACCACACAACACATGAGGAAGCCTGAATTCCAATTACAGAGATGTGTATACAGTGCCATACAAAAGTAACTCATGGATCGGATTCCCCTAAGTGGGCAAACAGGCATTGTTAGATGAGAGGGGCCCAAATTACACATGTCACACAAGCTTGTAGGAACAGCAACTAACACAGCAAGAGACAGACCCACCACAGCACTACCCCCAGGGACCCCACATTGTGGTGACACTAGCCTGCATGATAATCCCACTGTGATGACAAAGGTAGATGTAATTCACACTGTGAACCACAGCCATGTGTCCTGAGCAACAAACTACCATCACACCTACACAAGCACAAATCAATAAAAACGGCCTGCCAGCCAAGGCCAATATGGAGGTAGGGGTCTAGCCATGCAACAACTCACATTTGCACACACTCAACACCACACACCTTGATCTCCACCAATGTGCAGCAGTGAAGCTCACATGGACTGGTGACATTGCACATGCACCCATGACAATCCCAGGGATGGTGGTGGGAACTAAGGTGCAGAAACCTATCACACATGGCCAGTCAACAAGACTCGTGAATGTCTGACACATTGCACAGTACGCGGTACATGGGCATGACGTGAAATCCACCCCAATCAATGGGATCCCGGCCATAGTCACACACCAATGAAGAAGCCAAGGTGACCCACAAAGAACACACGTAGACAACTTCCAACATTGCAGCTCTGACCCTGAGGAGTGGCAGCAGTCACACACTCAACGTGTCACAATCACTGAAAGCTAGCAGAAACTGTAAATTACATGACTTGTGTAACCAACAAGTGCCAAGGGGAATCCTGACTGTGTCCCATCTGCGTTTGCCCACATCCCCAGCCCTGACAACAAAGACAACTAGGGATGACAACCTGATGAACATTAGTTTGCCATGCACCCACATCCCGGAGAAACCAGGTCCAAGATGCTGGATGAACACAGAACAACTCAGCAAGCATCACAAACAGGAACATCCGTAGGGACACAGCCTGTGTAGGAAAAGGGAAGAGAACACGCACAGACATGCTTACACAACACACAACACGGGCCCAGGCAATGTCACAGGATTACACACTGCCAGGAGGGCACTCCACTCCTGTGGAAGGTCCGCTGTGCCAAACCTTGTCTGTGCACGACTCAAACATGTCAGCAGAACACTCGGTCAGTGAGTCAACAACTACAACACACTGAAGGCTCTGCTCACATCAGCCTGGGTACGGGAGTGTCACGTCAGTCATCTGCATACACCCAAAACACGTGTCAAGCAAGTTGCACTGTATACACAGATGAGTCCTTCAACATTGATGTGCTAAACTGCATGTCCAGTTGAGATGGGCACACAGTCAGGGAAATAGAAACATTGAACAGTGGTAAGCCCACCAGATGTGCATCAGTGTAAGCCAAAGATGTTAATTTACAAATGCAAAACGTACATCCCTGTGTCAAATGCTGAACATTACACCCTCAGACTGCAGCAAAGGATGCTATAGATCCAGACTACATCAGGACACATATCCCATGGACCACATGGAGTCCATCACAGCAACACTTCATTTTCCTGATCTGAACACTATTACAACTGCAAATGCATGATGATACTCATCTACATCATGTACATCAAAGAGAAAAACCACAAGTAAACAAAAAGAGGCTTTATTCAGCAAATGTCAAATTAAAATTTTAAGTCCAAAATGAAACTAAGGCCAATGGCCAGTCCAAATACACAGTCCCAACAGGGTGATATGTGACAACTTGTCACCCATTGCTTGCCTGCACTGGTACAGACAGGGGACATCCCCTTGGAGGGGCATACAAGGGGCAGGCCAGACACCGCAGGGACAGGATCAGGGATGCCAGAGTGAGGCAGTGAAGGGGTGGTGGGTGCAGGAGTGTCACCGGCAACTGCAGTGGAGGTGTCTGACTCAGGGGGCTGGCACCACTGTAGGGCACAAGTCAGATGGTGTGGGTGCTGCAACCACTGCAGTGGGCCGGTCAGATGGAGTGGACTGGGTCCCCACTGCAGTGCCCGAGTCAGACGGGGTGGTTGTGGACTCCACTGCAGTGCATGACTCCAAGGGAGTGGAAGGGGGGCAGATGAGGTGGGCAGGACAGAGGGGGACCCGGTCTCCACACCAGTGGCACAAACAGGCAGAGCATCTGGTTTGGGGGTGGAAGAGCAAGTGGCAGGGCCTAAGCAGTTTGGGGATGCGGTATCGGTGTGTGGGGGAACCTGGGGCAGGGTATGGCGGTGGAACCTGTGGAGTGGTGGCCTGGGGGATGGAGGAGAGAGACTGGGTGGTGGAGCTGCATGGTGGTGGTGGTGGGGTCTTGCCCTTCCTGGTCCGGGGGACTTCCGAATGGGGTCCTCAGTCTGCCTGCGCCTGGGGGAGGGTGTCCGGGGCGAGGGGCACTCCCCTCTGTGTGGGTGGACTTCCTCTTCCCCCGGTATGCTGGATCAGCAGGATCGGAGGGGAAGAGGCCGAGGTCACAGAGGAAGAGCTGCTGTGTAGGTGGGGTTGCAGGTGAGGCAAGGGAAGGGGTCTTGGAGGGAGAGGATTTGGAGGACTGCGGAGTGACTGTGGATGCCTGTGTGTGTGTCTGTTCCCCATCCCCTGTGTGTGTGGTATCAGTCCCCTGAGGATGCTTGTGTGCACGTCTTGCCTTTCTTTTGGGTGTGTCTGTGCTGCTCGTGTCTGTGTGTTTGGGTGATTGTGCAGGTGTGCATGTGCTTTGGACAGGTAGGGTGCCAGGAAGTGTGGATGGGGCAGAGGTAGGAGGGGTGAGGGACTGTTGGAGGAGGGACACTGCTGCCGTCAGGGTGGAGTCCATGGACTTATTGCTCCTCTGTAGGGCAGACATACCCGTCGAGATGCCCTCCATGAACGACACCAGCTGTGTCAACAGAGTGGTGTGTGCATGGAGGACACTCAGCATTGCTGTCTGCCCTACATGGAGCTGCCGAAGTAGGTACATAGACTCCTCACTCAGGGCAGCAGGGGACACAGGGGCAGGGGGTGCATTGCCTGGCACGAAGGAGACATGCTCCCGAACACGGGAGCCTCCACGGACCTCTGGAATCGGAGCCAATGGGAGGGCGGTGGTGGGGCCAGACAGACTAGCTGGGGTGTGGTGGCTGCTGACACCCGCCTCCACAAGGGAGTCATCCTCCGAGCTGCTGTGGTCCTCAGCTGAGGTGGATGGTGCTGAGGACTCCTCGGTGTGGCTCCCCTCGCCCTCCGTGCCACTGGGTCCCTCCGACCACTCTTCGGCTGCTGACCCAGTCTGGCTCTGCAGCTCCTCCTGGTCCGTGAAGCTGTCCCCTCCTGTGGCCGTGGATGTATCTGCAAACAATTAGGGAAACAGACAAACATCAGTCACCTGCACTGACCACACACACCACAGTAAGTACAGCACATTACAGAGCAAGCCCTGGCATCCTTAGTTGAACATTGCCAAAAGTCCTCACACAGATTCGGAGAAGCCAATTGTCAGTCTGGTGGTCAACCATGGAACTCACACCCCTCCTGCCCTTGCACCCATCTGTCTGGTGCCTGTCTGATGGTAATACCCCAGTGTGGACACATGCACCACCTACACAGTTGTTGGACATTGCAGAGAACACGGTGAAGTATGTGAACATGCACACATCACATCTCTTGCCACTGAGTCAGTGCAGGTGTCCGGATAAAGGGATGGCCAGAGTCTAAATAGAAATACATGTGATGCATACCAGCACCAGACACCATGATGCACCCATGTCCGGATAGTCAATGCCACAATGGGGTGCATGTTGCACATGTCACTACCCTGCAGGATCACTCTTAGGAAGTTTAATGCCATGACACAGGCATGCGTGCAAAGTCATACATCACTGTCTCCAGTCACATGGCCATGGCAGCCAGCCAACAACAGTCTGCACTGTGTCACAATCCTAGGACATGGGGAAAGCAAGTTATGTAACTGACAAGTGCACATTTCCATCCCCCACAAACCACATCATCTGAACTCGTATTTGTCCACGTCATACCAATTGGACATATGGGAGACATGAAACACAACTCTCAGAACCTGAGCACCTCACAGTGTGCTGTGAATGAAAAACAGCTGCCTGAAAGTCACAGTCGCATACACCTGTGTGCACAGTCAAGTGATCAAACACCTATAAGTCACAGAAGTATCATCTCTCATGGTCCCATCTCAGATGGCATGCGGAGCCCTAACCGATAAACATACCAGTAGTCCTGACAACGAAGCCACAGCACAATGACACAGAGGCAGACACCTGAGGGAACATTTCACTGATCACAACATGTCAGCTGATACACAGGAGTGGGAGTACAGAGTGCATTGTATGCCCTGGAGTAGGCATGACTGTCCAGCTCCACCTGTAAGAGGGATGAGCCCTGGACAGTAGGCAGGTTGCTAAGCATGTGTGACACACATGACATACATACTCCTGAGGCCCAAACATTGTTCCCACCGGCAGCATGGGGGTGTGCCAAATACCCCAGGGACATGTGGTGATTCAGATTAGCAAGTGGACCATATATCAAAGTTACACCCAGATTACATTTCACGACTTAGGCATTGTGTGAGCAATCGACCCACCCATGAAGCCCACCACAAAGTCACGGGAACAAAAGCTGTCCCCCACCTTGAGCAAAGGAAAATGCAAGGACCCTGTATGCAAGTGACACAATTTCCTGACCGTAAGGACCACACCTGCATATCAGATGAGGAGTGGGCATGTCACAATTGAGGGACATTGGTCCTGGACCACAAGACTGATGTACTGTGGAAGTTCAACCAGGCCAGAGGAGGGCACATAGCATGTCAGACAGAGTTCACAGTGCAGTCATGGACTCACCCCCTCCTTGCTGCTGTCTGTCCTTCAGCTGCCCATCCAGGTCAGGGAAGACCACCGCCAGGATCCGGAGCATGTGGGGGTCAGGGTCCGGTGTCCGCCCCTCCTGCGAGGAGGCGACAGCTTCAGCTGGACCCTTGCGATCCTCCGGGTCCAGCCACGAAGGTCCTGCCACCTCTTCTGGCAGTTGCGGATCCGGCGCTTGTAGACCCCCACGGATCTTACTGCCCGGGCGATGGTCAGCCAGATTTCCTGCTTACGGTGGGCATCAACCTGTGAGGATGACAAAGTGAAAAGGCCATTACTACACATGCAATATATCCGTGCATCACACAGTCGGATATACATGTCTCAATCACAGGGGCATATGATGTACACAGGCAGTGCAACGATGGCTATGAACAGTTTGCCAGCAGTTACTACATGGTGTCATTGCATGGGAAGTAAACCTTGTTGGAATGCACTGTTACTGCACTGTACCTGTTCAGTGCATGTGACTACACACTTTGGGGGTGAGAACTACTCAGTGAGCATGCTAGCCAGTGGTGTGCACACTGGAAGTCTTGCTAGTCAGACAACATGCACAATTAGTAAGGCAGTGGACAGCACACTCACCTGCTCCCCTGGTGTCCCATACAGCTTGCTGTACTGTGGAAGGAGGTTGTCCAGCAGGGCCTGGTTCTCCTCAAGGCTGAAGGCTGGGGCTCTATCCACAGCACGTGCCATTGCAGTAGCCAGAGGATGCAGAGACAGCAGCAGTGTTGGTGGCAGATGTCGTCCTGGAGCATGTAGTGCAGGCAAGTGAGCCCTCAGGGGAACAGCCAGCATTATATGTGTGCTGCAGAGGCAGATACTGTCCCATGTGTCCAAAGTGATAGGTCCAAGTCGTTTGCATCTTCTGAATCTGACCAATCCATGGAATAGCAGCACTAATACACGCCCACAGCATCCTTCAAAACTTCAACTTCATGACACCCATGAATTTGCAACATTGTTGTGGCTGGCCAACTGAATTCACTGCATCAGACTCGTTGAAGCTTCGAAAACACGTCCGTTGCCATGCCAGGCCCCAGCCAATGCGTGCGCACCGTTCGGGCCATTGCTGTACAACACGTATTCCGGGATACAACGCGTACCCGCTCACAACAGATGCAATGGGCCGTGCGGGCACACCGCTCGGGCCATTGCTGTACAACGCATACCCGCTCACAACAGATGCAAGGGGCCGTGCAGGCACACCGATCGGTCCATTGCTGTACAACGCGTACCCGCTCACAACAGATGCAATGGGCCGTGCGGGCACACCGATCGGTCCATTGCTGTACAACGCATATTCCGGGATACAACGCGTACCCGCTCACAACAGAAGCAATGGGCCGTGTGGGCACACCGATCGGTCCATTGCTGTACAACGCGTATTCCGGGATACAACGCGTACCCGCTCACAACAGATGCAATGGGCCGTGCGGGCACACCGATCGGTCCATTGATGTACAACGCGCATTCCGGGATACAACGCGTACCCGCTCACAACAGATGCAATGGGCCGTGCGGGCACACCGATCGGTCCATTGCTGTACAACGCGTACCCACTCACAACAGATGCAATGGGCCGTGCGGGCACACCGATCGGTCCATTGCTGTACAACGCGTACCCGCTCACAACAGATACAATGGGCCGTGCGGGCACTCCGATCGGTCCATTGCTGTACAACGCGTCCCTGTACAGGTCACACGCATATGTCACCATGCTTGTCACTGGTGAACGTATGCCAGCCACATATACTTTCCAGGGACTCAGGGGCACCCCTACAACACCACACCCAGTCCACACTGTATCTAAGGCATGTAAGGCTGCATTACCTTTTTTGTGTATGGGGGTAAACATGTGTTTTTGGGGTGGCACTTGGGGGCAGCCACACCCAGGCTGTGCACGTGTTCATGGGGACAGGATCCTTTGTGTGTTGTGCACCTGACCACTGTGATGTGCAACTGTTCATTTTGGAGCATGTGGCATGGTCACATTTCCAGGTTGTGTATGTGTATGACATGTCACATACCCCCAGGCTCACATGTGGGAAGGCATGTACGTCACAGGGTGACCCATTGCCACAATAGTGATGGCCCTCCACAGTCTGTGTGCATGTTGTGTTTCCGATGTCTCTGACTCCATGTGCACAATGGGAGACAGTCTCCACATCCACGTTGTTTGTGCATGAACTTTGATGTTGTGTGTGTGTGTGTCACAGACATCCATGTCTGTCCTGCAGAGGCAACAGGGGCCACTACCTGTGGGAGTCATGTTTGTTTTTCTGATGTGTACATGATACGCCATGTCATGCCAGTGTCCATGTGGCAAGACAGGGTCCCTGGGAATCTACCTGTCAATGAGCTGTGATGCCTGTGGCGCATCTGTCCAGACACGTCACTGTTGTGTGTGTGTGGAACGTGACAGCAGTAAATGGGTACTGTGACACAGCCTAATGGTTTCCCATAGCACACCCTGGAACCTGTTATCAACACATGTTGAACTGAGATGTTAGATGATGTCCATGTAGGTGCCATATATGTCCAAACAGAACGGCACACACATCAAGTACTTGTGTCTCGTAATGATGTATCATGTGAAATTGAGTATGGTGAATGGCACTTATGTGGGGTGACTGACAATCTTTCTTTCTTCACCTATGCACTGCAGTGCTCCAGCTGTCCATTGACCATTCCCTGACCTGGCAACGATGGTGGAACGTGACAGCATCCGACGGTACCGCTTCACCAGGCAGCTGATTGTGGATTTGGCAGTGCGCTTGGCCCCACATTTGCAACCTGGCCGGCCGTACCCTACAGCGCTGACCCCCAAGGTGAAGGTGATGGCAGCCCTACACTTCTTTGCCACCGGTACCTTTCAACACACTGTGGCGACTGCTGGTGGGATGTCACAGACTATGTTGAGCCGTGTGCTACACAATGTTTTGGAGGCAATGTTGAGATGCCTGAACCAGTACATCTATTTCCCAACACGTCAACAACTCACTGACGTCAAGAGTGACTTCTATGCCCTGGGGAGGATGCCACATGTCATTGGCTCCATTGATGGGACACATGTGGCTTTGGTACCACCACAGGCACATGAGCAGGCGTACCGGAACCGTAAACATTACCATTCTATCAATGCTCTGGTGGTATGTCTTGCAGATATGACCATCACACATGTGTGTGCCCATTTCCCCGGTTCTGCACACGATGCCTACATGATGAGGAGTAGTCGCATCTCGAGGATGATGTCACAGATGCAAAACCAGCGTGCCTGGCTTGTCGGTGTGTACTGACTTTGTACCATTGTGTGTGTTCTGCTATGTTGTATTCCGCCCACTTTTCCAACTCAGCTAATGTGCAATTGTCTGTCTGTAGGTGACTCTGGATACCCCAACATGCCGTGGTTGCTGACACCCCTCAGGAACCCTGTGACACCAGCCCAGATGCGCTACAATGAGGCACATGGTCGGACCAGGAGAGTGATCGAGCAGATCTTTGGTCTCCTGAAGAGCCGCTTCCGCTGCCTGGACAAGACAGGAGGGGCCCTCCCATATTCCCCAGCAAAGGTGTGCAAGATTGTCATCGTCTGCTGCATGCTACACAACCTGGCAGTGCGGAAGGAGTTGCCTCTCATCCTGGATGACGATGACCAACGTCCGCCACCTGTGGAGGATCCTGGCCGGGCCACGATGCCAGTGATGATGATGATGATGAGGGTGATGTCCGCACACAGCTCATCACCAACTTCTTCATCATCCCCATGACAGTAACCACGTTGGAATCACAACAGAGGCAAGTATGGTGTAGTGGTGATTTTATTTACAGACATGTGTGAGTATAGTGCACAGGATGGTGGGTGCTGTACATTGGGATTGTGATCCGAAGTTCCCAGATGAGTTGGAAGTCTTGGTAGCAGAAATGTCCTGAGTGAAGTCCACAGTCATCTGATACATTAGTCCAACTTAGACTCCCCATGTCATGTGGGAGAGTTGTGTTGCATTCTACAGGGTGAACAGTTTGCACACAAAGACTTTCCAGAACAGGTGTTGGCTTCCTGGGGGATGTACATGGCCATCAACCTCTCAGTTTTCCTTCCTCGGACGACCCCTCTTCTTTGGGGGGGACCCTCACGTGCAGGCTGCTGCGGTGCAGGGGACTCTCCGCCAGAGTCCTCCTCCCTCCCTGTGGCAGTTGCAGTTGTTGCAGCACCAGATGTTGTGGGCACACAGGGAGGTGTGGCCATGTTGGTGCTAATCTGGCGGAGGCATGTCAATATGTCCCTATGCACCGCTGTCAGTTCTGCCATGTGTCCCACTTGGACTCCATGCGAGACATGTGTGTCTCCACACGGGACATGTGTGAGTCCAAGCGGGCATGATGGGCAGCCTGCTGATGTTGGATGTCCTTGAGGATCCCCACTACCTGGCTGACCTCTCCGGTGCTATTCAGGTACGCATCAGCAATGTTGCCAGTTGTGGGTCATCATGCAGTCCAGACCCCTCTGCAAACAGCGACCTCTGCCTACCACCCCTCCCACCACCCTGGCGACACGTGCGGGACCTGCGGTGGCACGCCCAGGTGACCCTAGGCCCCCTTGGGGGTTGTTACTGGGGTCGTTGTCCGTAGCTCGACGTTGGGCCAGGGTCCCTGTGCTGTTGTCATTGGTGGTCCTTGGTCTGTCCGTGTCGGTGGGGGTGGTCTGTGTGTTGGCAAGTTGTTGGAGGGGTGGGTGCAGGGGGTGCAGATGTTGGTCTTGCTGGTGCTGCATGATGACTCGCACCGGAGGGGCCAGGTAGGTCTTCGCCATCCGAGGAGTGCAGAGGCTGTTCCACACCAGTGAGCTCAGTGTCCCCCGGAGCCTGGGACAGGGACTCCTCCTCGCCTGCTGCTGTGCCCCCATCATCACCTGTTTTTGGAAGAGACACACAATGTATGTTATATTTCTACAGGCATCAATGGTTCACACACCTGACAGTTGTGACTGTACCTCTGGATGCGGGCCTGTACATTGCATTGTCCTAAGTTGTAACAGTAAGAGGTTGATATTGGTGTAGCACATTGTCCCTCAAACCTGAGGCTTTTCAATGTGAATGTTGAGGTGTGTGCATGGCCAGCATTGGTTGTATTTGGTGGACATCCAGCCCTCCTTCTCCCCCCAGCCCAGTTATCCCACCATGAAGCATGCCACCCTTACAGTGTGTTCAGGTTGACTCTCAGGATGTCATTCAGTGATGTCCTGCTGTTGGTTGGTGCACAGGTCCCAGCAGGGCCTGGTACTCCCCACAACAGAGCACCATTGTCAGACATCTTTGAAGTGGCTTTTCACTCCCTGTGAGGTGTTCATGCTTCAGTGCTAGCTTGCTGGGCCATGTGGGTGGGGGATGTTGAGCTATGACTACCACTCCCATCATGCTTTTGCCTACACCCCCCTTCCCAGCATGCCCATACTTCCTTCCTTTTGACTCTGCTTCCCTGTGGGGTAGTGTGCCTGTGCTGACAGGATGGCTGACAGTGTTGTCCTGGCGGTTGTTTGGCTACAAGTCCCAAGAGTGTCCCTGTGCTTCACACAGCATAACCCAGGGTGGTGGTTCTTTGTGGGATCTTCAATTAGGGTGTGAGGCATTGCATTCTCCCAGGTGGGTTATGTGTAGTTAGTGTTGAGGGGGTGTGTGAGGAGAACTGCTTGTAACTATGGTCAGTGCTGTGAGTCTTCCTTCCCACCCAGCCAGATATCCCACCATGGAAGGTGCTTCCATTGCAGGAGTGCAAGTTGGCTTTCAGGATGTCAGTCAGTGGTGTCCTGCTGTTGGTTGGTGCACAGTTCCCAGCAGGGCCTTGTGCTCCCCACAACAGAGCACCATTGTCAGACATCTTTGAAGTGGCTTTTCACTCCCTGTGAGGTGTGCATGCTTCAGTGTGAGCTTGCTGGGCCATGTGGGTGGGGATGTTGAGCTGTGACTACCACTCCCATCATGCTATTGCCTACACCCCCTTCCCAGCATGCCCATACTTCCTTCCTTTTGAGTGTACTTCACTGTGTGTGAGTGTGACAGCAATGGCAAGATGGCTGACAGTGTGGTCCTGTTGTTTGTTGGTGCACAGTTCCCAGCAGGGCCTTGTGCTCCCCACAGCAGTACCCAGTGTCAGCCATCTTGTCAGTCCTTTTCCACTCCCTGTGATGTGAGCATGGTTCAGGGTGGTGTTGTTGGGCCAATTGTGAGGGTGACCAATATCTGTGACTACAACTCCCATCATGCTATTGGCTACACTGACTTCACCAGCATACACAGAATTCCTTCCTTTCAGTGAGCTTCCTGTGAGGTGGTGTTCTAGTGGTGGCAAAATATCTGACTGTGTTTGTTGGTTATATTTGTGCCACTGCCTTGCTGTATTTGTTGTTAGGTTTGTACATGTCATGACACAGTTACATATCACTATGAGATGGTAGGTATTGTGTTTGTCTGACTAGCATTCACATCTTGGGATGATTATCTTTTGGTTGCTGTGGATTTGCTAAGGGTGCATGGTTTGACTATCCCCTTGACAGTGATGTGTGTGTATTGTCACACCATATTGTGTATATTAGTTGTGAACTCACCAGGCTCTGGGATGTTTGTTAGTATGCCCAGACGTGGGTCCCTTGCTCACTTTGCCACTGGCCTCAAGCTAGCCTGGCTGATGACGGCTGATTAGCCAGAAACCAGTCCCAGGATGGTTGTTTCCGGGCCAGGGAAGACATGGCTTGGCAGTTCGGGCTGGACTGTTCCCATGAGGCACAGGGTCAGACTGATTTGCATATGGCCATGTCTGAACTGGGGTGGTGGAGTGAGCTAAAGCATGATGATGGATTAAACCCAGATCAGTTGACTGGGGGTGAGTGTACATTTATTCTATTGGCCCAGTGGGCCGATTTTATTTAAAAAAAATTAATTCTGCCTCCACCCAGGGGCAGACAAAGCCAAAATGTATGCCCTCAAAAGGAGTGACCCTTGCCCAAGGGGCCACTCCCACTACATTTACTCTATTGGCCCAGTGGGCCGAATACATTTTTAAAAATTTAAATCTGCCTCTCAGGGGCAGACAAAGCCAAAATGTATGCCCCCAAAAGGGGAGCGACCCTTGCCTAAGGGCCGCTCTCCCAAACAAACCTAACACCATGGGCATACTAAAATGGTCCCCAAAGGGGAGTGACCCTTACCCAAGGGCCACTCCCCACTACATTTATTCCATTGGCCCAGTGGAGCCGATTTTATTTTAAAAGAATTAAATCTGCCCACTTCAGAGGGCAGACACAGCCAAAATGTATGCCTCCAAGAGGAGTGACCCTTGCCCAAGGGGCCACTCCCCACTACATTTACTCTATTGGCCCAGTGGGCCGAATACATTTTTAAAAATGTAAATCTGCCCCCCAGGGGGCAGACAAGGCCAAAATGTATGCCTCCAAAAGGGGAGCAACCCTTGCCTAAGGGGCCGCTCCCCCAAACAAAACCTAACCTCATGGACATACTAAAATGGCCCCCAAAGGGGAGTGACCCTTGCCCAAGGGGCCACTCTCCAGTGCATTTATTACATTGGCCCAGTGGGCCGATTTTTTTATATAAAATTATATGCTGCCCCCCCCAGGGGGGCAGACAAAGCCTACAGTGATGCCTCAAAGGGGAGCGACCCTTGCCTAAGGGGCCGCTCCCCAACCAACAAAACACTGGCCAATGCAAAAAAAAAAATCCCTGGCGCCAGTGGGCATTCCTGCTGCACGATCGCACGATCATGCAGCAAGAATGCAAAGAGGGCATCGAGGAAAGGAAAACCCTTTCCTTTCCCCCGATGCCTCTTTCGTTTAAATCCCCCCCTCCCCAGCCCCAAAACTTACCTGTTTGATGCCCAACGCGCTGGCAGCAAATGGCTTCCTGCGCGTCGGGGAACAAAGGGAATCCTCCAATGACGTCAGCGCGCCTCGCGTGCTGACGTCATTGATGACGTGGAGGGGGGCGGGGGGAGGCAGGGGAAGGTCTTCCCCTGCCTTCCCCGGTACAAACACTGGGATCGACCGCCCACGGGGGGGAGCGCCAGCGCTTCCCCCGTGGGTGGGTGTCATGACGAGCTGGACTCGTCATGAGCACACGGCGACTGTGTGCCATGACGAGTCCAGCTCGTCATGAGCACACAAGGGGTTAAGCATCACTACCCTAGCCCTGATAGGTGTTTTCCTACCATCGCAAGATGGAGGATTTGCAAAGGTAGTGACCACATCGCCTGCCACACCTTAGGGGTGATGCTGGCTGAATGTGGGCACACCTCTAATCTAATCAATTTTCCTGCCTTTCCTCCCACCAAAAGTAGAGCAGGAAAGGGGGGTTGGCATCCTCCACTATCTGGGTATTCCTGGGTTGCATTTCAAAGGCAGCTTCACCTTTGAAGCTTCCTGCCTTGAAAGGCCATCCTGTTCTGGGAAGGTGTGAAGCACATCCACCCAGAGCAGCATTTGCTTCTGGCCTCGGAGACCACTGGTCCTCACCCCATGAGGTCAGAAACATGTCTGGTGGTGGCAAACTGGCTAAAACCAGTCAGAATCCACACCACTGCTTGGTAGGTTTTCAGGGAATCTTTTAAATGGTCTCCTATCTGCATTTGTTAATAAATCTGACACTGGCATCAGTAAGGATTTATAAGTACCAAACATTTGGGTACAGTGAAGCCATCATAGCCATCATAGAGCTAGGAAACTCGTAATGACAAGTATCCTGCCCATGTACTCTCTCTGACTTACCTGTGCACTTACAATATCCAAAAATAGACTTGATATTGTAGGGCCCTATCTATTCATACAGATATGTCCACTCATGAGATATAGTGCACCCTGCCTTAGGGCTGTAAGGCCTTCAGTAAGGATGGCACACAGAGTTGTGTGTCATGTCGACTCTTTAGTTTTCTCTGCACCAAGACAGGCAGCCTGCAATGGCAGTTTGCATGGTCTTAGTGAGGGGTCTCTGGGGTGGCACAATTTGTGCTGCAGCCCCAGGGGACCCTCTTCAGTCCCAATGCCCTAGGTATCAGGGGTACCATTTACTAGGGACTAATAGTGGTTGCTGAAGTTGTGCCAATTGTGTACAGTTTTAGGGAAAGAACACTGATACTGGGAACCTGGTTTGCAGGGACACAGTACACCTCAGTCAAAGTTGCAAAAAAAAACAGGCAAAAAGTAGGGGGTAGGGGTACTGCAACAAAAACCCAGTTCCTCACAAGAACCAACCCGAATTGATGAACTATAAACAGTACACCTAAGGCTTAAATAGGTGAAACTAACAACAAAAGTGAAGTGCTTATCATTTGGTGAGTTTTTAATGCGATAGTTGAATAGTCAGCCTTGATGTGAGAGAAGTAAGCCATTACAAGCTAATTGTCTATTGTTTACTGTCTTTTACGTCTACCAGTGTGTATGGCCTAGTGAAGTGGTAAAGCCAAAAAAAACCTTAAGAATTCAGGAACCCAAAAATCATGTGAGCCTGAGCAGAGCCAGAAGTAGGAGTACATTTGACCACCCGCCTATCTCTATGTCTCATCTGAAAAAACCCTTTCCCCTGGAGGTTATTGCATGCACCCATTCCCATCAACCTGTTTGTTGAAGGTTAACCTTAAGGAGATTGGAAGGGCTCACTTTGCTCCTGAAGAACCTGGAATTTTAGATGAATGGACTGTCACAATACAATAGGGTCAAACACATAATTCCAATAATCTAAAACTCAGCTCAACCCCTGGTAGCTATGGCATAGATCAGGCAGATAGTAATGCCTTTAAAGTATTTAGCTACACTAAAATCAAAACTAAAAATTAAGAAAAATTTATTAGAAAATGACACCAAAACTTCTCAAATCTAATAAAAGGGACCAGAGAGGTGAATTTTTAAAGCATAAAGGCAAACAAAGATTTGAAAAATGAAAGCACCAATCATAAATCATTGTTCACAATTGACTTAGACCTAGGTGAAATTTCAGGTGGACCGTGATGGACTGGAGTGTAGTTACACCAAGCGTTTTATCCTGGTCAAAGTTTTTACCTTCTCGATTAGTCTTTTTTTAATGGAAGTCAAAATCCAACAGCAGGGCAACGAAAAGGCTGAATCCAACAAAGTCTTCTTGGAGCTAGATAGCTGCTGGACGAGGTCTAATTGAAGCTGTTGGTTGCTGTGGGAATCCCTCGGACTGGAAAAATTCATTTTTCGTAGCCACTGAATCCTGTTGCAGCATATACTTCTCACTTCTTCGTCTGGTCATGGTTTCTATCTTTAGACTTAGTCTCCTTTTTAAAGGCCAAAATTATCCAGTGGGGCAAGCCTGGCACTATGTCAGACAAAGTAATCTCAAACTTAACCACCTTTGCTGCAAGGTGTCGCTGAAACTCTACAGGTCTTCAAAGGCCAAAAACGTTCTAAGTCCTTACTTTTCGGCTTTCTGCAGCACTTCCTCTTAGTCATTTCTAATGGTCCCAGGACATAAGATACAAGACTTAGGGGGCAGGATGCACTGTAACAGAGGCCAGCAGTCCTCTAGGTGTCCACACAGGTTTCAGTTCTCTTCTGGCCTGCCACAGGTACAGAAAGATTTGCTGAGGAACTTGAGGTGAGATAACTCTTTTGTGCATTTCACCAGCAGTGGGTGGGGAAATCTTCTATACACTCAACCAATAAGCAAAATGTTCCCAAGACAAATCCTTCCCACTTTTGCAGCACATCCTTTTTGCCTCAATGGAACTATCTCACAGTGAACCATTGTCAATAAAACTCCAAGATGACAATTTATTTCCACCCTTGAGGGAACTTGTGGCACACCTACTGGTGTGTTTAAGGTAATTGTTAGAAATTGGGTTGTTGGTTGACTGGGGTGTGAGCCCTGGTCAAGCAACAGGCACAGTTCCGAGCAGGGTGAATCACAAAAAGTCACCAAATCAACATGTGCTTAACCCTGGGTAGTTTGGCACAAAAAGCAGTCAGGAGTAACTTAGAGGCAATGTGTAAAGTATTTTTGCAGCACACAAGAAGTAACAAGGTGAAAATATAGCACAAGAAAAATCCCAAACCAATTTAGAAAAATAGAGTAGATTTTAATAAATGATTTAACACCAAAACAACAAAAATGCAATCAGTAGAATCAGCGTTATGATTTTAAAAAAAAGATTTTAGTGAAAATAACAGCAAACAGCACACATCGTCAACTATGGATAACTGGTCGCACTAGACCAGGCCAAAGTCACAAGTTCAGGCCAACTGCAAAAGAGCACAGGTCGGCTATAGTCACAAGGTAGGCACGCTGAATTATACCTTCTCAAATCTGTGACAAGAGTCCCGTTCACGATGGAGGGGGCCACGAGGAGCAGGGAGAGAATTGAGGGACGCTGCCTGCATAGTACAAAAAGCAGGCCAGGTGTCACGGGCATTGCTGAAGAATCGTGTTGGCGGTCCCCATTAGCAGTTGATGCTGCAGTAAAAAGGGTCAGGTGTTTAAGTAGCATCGTGTTGAATCATGGTGCAAGGTTCTGGTGCGAACGGGCCCATTTGCGGTTGCGAAGAGCCAAAAAGCTTGAAAACAGCTTTCTGTGCCACAACAAGCGTCCCGGACTTTGGGGGTCAGGAACCCACTTCAGCTAGGTATAGGTGCTGGTGCCGGATGTTGGGGAGCATTTCATGTCCGTGAGGCTCAGATCAGGTGGCCAGCAGACTAGACCTTGTAGTCACTCTGGTATACTGGATTCAAGGGTGAGGTTGCAGGTCCAATTCTCTTCTCACGCAGGCAAGAGGGCAGCAGGTCAGCACAGCAGGGCAACAGTTCCTTCAGAGCAGCAGTCCAGCAGAGTGGCAATCCTTTCAGCAGCACAGCAGTCCTTCTTCCTGGCAGAGTATCCACAGGTTCAGAAATGTACTGAACAGTTGGTGTCGGAGGTCCCTTTTTTATAACCTGGTGCCTTAGTTCTGGAAGATGGGAGAAGCTTCTAGGCAGTGGAGTTAAAGTGAATGGAAATTATTGACCCTCGTGCCCTACCTCCAAGCTGGCTGCAGAGGCAATGCAAGGTTGTTAAACCATTTTTGTGAAGGCAGACCACAGGCTATTCATTTGCAAGAGGGGCTGTGCTCAGCCAATTTAACCATGTTTCAGGAGAGTGAGCACAGACACTTAAGCACTGGATATCAAGGGTAAAGTGCACAGAGTCCTAAGGCCAACAAAAATGAATTCAGCAAAAAGTGGAGGGTAAAAGGCAAAACATTTGTGGGTGACCCTGCAAAGAGGACCAGGTTCAGCAGTATTGTGCAGTCCCCTTCCACTTAACCACTCCAGACTGGTTCTGGTGCCATCTCCCTCCTTCACTGAAACTAAAGCTAAAGGCTAAAGTGTGTGTTTGAAATAAAAAGACCCCTCTTCTCCATGCTTCTCTTATCGCTAATTTATAAAAGTACAATTCTCCCCTGGTCCCTTTTATATTACTGGAGTTCCTTGATACTTCTAAACCTTGCATGGGTTTCATTTTCTATACATTTATCAAAACTCTGACTTTACCATTTATTTGGATTTTACTAGATATTAAAAACAGTGTTTAAACCATCTCTGTAGTATATTACAAACCAAAGTGCGAAATTATGCTATTGACTATACTTTAGCTTCTACTTCATAAAACAAGGTACATAGGTAAATCGCTTTGGGGGGCTTAGTCACTATAGGAGTATGCAAAGAATACATTTTTATATATTTCAGTTTTAAAAAACAGATACCCTACCTTGTGGGGTGATTTATAAATATTTTAAAATTAGTGTTTGCCTCCTGCCAAAGGGTTTATTTTGACAGGTCTGCCTACAGGTTTAAAATCTGCAGGAGTTAGGTTACACATGTAGACCAGAAGCCATGATTTCCTTGTCAGCCTAGTGAATGGTATAATAGGTGCAGAAGTCCACAGATGACATTTAACCTTTCATACCATTGGTGTGTTTTCTTAAATCATATACTATTGCCTTACTAGAAGATTAAATAGGTCAATTGGGGATTAACCAATTTTACCTTGCTTTAGGGGTCAAAGCACATACACTGGGGACTGGACCGCAGTACCACAGTGCACAGAGTTAAAAAAACTAAAAGCAGTAGAAGCCCACAAAAATGCTGGTGACCACACAAAAAGAGGCACTTTCTCATGCCAGTCCATTAACCCCTTTGGTGCGTCAGATGGCCGGGGGCTGTCCGACGCACCAGTGCTCATGTGCATCGGACGGCCCCTGGCCGTCCTCGCACATGGCACAGGGAATCCCTCTGGTGCGGGCACCAGAGGGATTCCCTTTCACCCCCAACAGCCTCGGGAGCTGGGGAAGAACTTCCCCAGCTCCCAAGGCTGCAGCTTTGGTTTCCCTGAAATGACGATCAGCGCGCACGTCGCGCTGATGTCATTTCTGTGAAACCGAAACTGAAATGAGCCAAGAGGCTCATTTCAGTATTGCTTTCTATGTGCTCAGGGTGCTATCTCAGCCCCCTGAGCACGTAGAAAGACGGGAGAGGTATCATTGGAAAGGGGAGAATCTCCCCCTTCCAAGGGTACCCCTCCCTAGTGGATCTCTACTTGGGGATCACCTCAGTCTTTCTGCCCCCCCTGGGGCGCAGATGGGAATTTGCCCCCCCCGGGCGGGGGCAGAAAGCCCACTAGAAACCAGTGATTTTTTATGGCATTTTCAATTAGGGGTGGGGGCTTCCCAAAACGGGCATGGCAATGCCCCCGCCCCCGCAAAAATTACAGTCTTTCTGCCCGGGGCAGGAGCCCCCAATATGCCCCCCGGGGAGGGGCAGAAAGTCCACTAGACGCCAGGGATTTTTTTTTTGCCAATTTGAATTAGGGGTGGGGGCTGCCCAAAACAGGCATGCCAATGCCCCCACCCCCCGCAAGAATTACAGTCTTTCCATAGCAGCAGCCCCCAATCTGCCTCCCTGGGGGCTAGAAAGCCCACTAGACGCCAGGGATTTTTTTCCATTGAATTTAGGGGTGGGGCTGCCCAAAATGGGCATGCCAATGCCCCCCTCCCCAAAATCCCACAATCTTTCTGCCCCCCAAGGCAGATGGGGCAATAGCCCCTCATCTGCCCACCAAGGGTGCAGAAAGCCCGCTAGGCCCCAGGGATTGTTTTTTTTTATACGTAGAGGTGGGGGCTGATCAAAATGGGCATGCCAGTGCCCCCACCCGCCCCCCCAAAAAAAATTGCCACATCCTTTCTGCCGGGAGGCAGATGGGGGCAATAGTCCCTAATATGCCCCACCGAGGGGGGGAAAAGCCCACTAGGAGCCAGGGATTTTGTTGTTTTATTTATACGTAGGGGTGCTTGGCTGGCGGTGTGTGTGGATGGCGCTTGGCTGGCGGTGTGCATGGATGGCACTTGGCTGGTGGTGTGTGTGTGTCGATGGTTGTGTGCATGTACTGACTCTTGGCTGGTGGTGTGGCTTGCATGGTTCCCCCAGCGTTTTCTTACCTAGAATCCCCCGCAAACTTCAAATTTACTTACATTTCTGTGTGGGTAAGCTGTAGGATCACCGTGCAGGCACAAATGTCCTACTACCCAGCATTCCCCTTGGTCTCCCAAGAAAAATGATGCCTCACTTGTGTGGATGCCCAAAGTTGCGTCAGCCAAAAAACGTATAAACCTACTGACCTTTTAGAGCCGCTTTGGGCCCCCCTCAATTTCTACATGTTTTTGGCCCTTCCATGTCATAGGCACTTGGCCAATCCACACAAGTAAGGTATCATTTTTATCGGGAGACTGAGGGGAATGCTGGGTTGTAGGAAATGTGTGCCGTGCGGTGATCCCACATCTTTCCCACACAGATATTAGAGGGAAATTTGACTTTTTAGCTAAATTTGAGGTTTGCAGCACATTTTTGGAAGGAAACTGTTGAGGGATCAACGCAAACCACACCTCCCTGGACTCCCACGGTTGTCTAGTTTTCAGAAATGTCTGGGTTTTTTAGGTTCCCCGGGACCAAAAACACAGGTGCCCACCTATCTATCACAAACCTACCTGGTTTTTCAGGGGGTCACCTGCGTTTTTGGTCCCGGGCTCAGCGGTCATTTAAGGAAACCTACCAAACCCATACATTTATGAAAACTAGATACCTGGGGAAGTCCAGGGAGGTATGGCTTGTGTGGACCCACCAACGTTTTCCTACCCAGAATCCCCTGCAAACCTCAAATTTAGCTGAAAAAAATCACTTTTTTCTCAAATTTCTGTGTGGGAAAGTTGTGGGATCACCGGGCTGACACAAATTTCCTACCACCCAACGTTACCCCACTTGTGTGGTTGTCCAAGCAGAATTGGCTAAAAACTTATTTTTTTTAAAATGTAGCTCTTAGAATTTGCGGCGCTAAACCCTTAATCCCTATGTTTTTGCTCTTCCCAGTCACAGGCCCTTGCCCCACCCTCACAAGTGAGGTATCATTTTACTCGGGAGAAAGAGGGGAACGCTGTGGGGTAGGACATTAGTGCCGGCATGGTGATTCCACAGTAAAATATGTGGAAAATATGTTTTTTTCAGCTAAATTTGAGGTTTGCAGGGGATTCCGGGTAGGAAAACTTTGGGGGATCCACGCAAGTTATACCTCCCCCGGGTGTCTAGTTTTCAGAAATGTGTGAGTTTGGTAGTTTCCCAAGATGGCCACCGAACCCAGGGCCAAAAACCCAGGTGACCCCCCTTGCAAAACCAGGTTGTTTTGTGATAGGTAATTTTGATGTCTCCTCAAAACGTTTTGGGCCCTTGCCTGTCGCGGGTACTTGACCCACCCACGCGAGTGAGGTATAATTTTTATCGGGAGACTTGGGGCAACACTGGGTGGTAGGAAATTTATGTCAGCCCGGTCATCCCACAACTTTCCCTCACAAATTTGAGAAAAAAGTGATTTTTTTCAGCTAAATTTGAGGTTTGCAGGAATTCTTTGTAGGAAAATGTTGGGGGATCCATGCAAGCCATACCTCCCTGGACTCCCCTGGGTGTCTAGTTTTCAGAAATGTGTGGGTATGGTAGGTTTCCCTAGATGGCCACCGAGCCTGGGGTCAAAAACCCAGGTGACCCCTCTTGCAAAACCAGCTTGTTTTGTGATAGGTAATTTTGATATCTCATCAATATGTTTTGGGCCCTTGCCTGTCTCGGGTACTTGGGCCACCCACACGAGTGAGGTATCATTTTTATCGGGAGACCTGGGGGAACGCTGGGTGGTAGGAAATTTATGTCAGCCCAGTGGCCCCACAACTTTCCCACACAGAAATTTGAGAAAAAAGTGATTTTTTCCAGCTAAATTTGAGGTTTGCAGGGGATTCTGGGCAGGAAAACTTTGGGGGGTCCATGCAAGCCATACCTCCCTGGACTCCCCAAGGTGTCTAGTTTTTAAAAATATGTGGGTTTGGTAGGTTTCCTGTAAGGTCGAAGTTCACCAGGAAACATTAAATATAAAAATAGGTTTATTTTTCAGGAGAACAGCACAGCACAACCGCTCTGGTCTAAGACTCTAGAGATCTTACATAGAATCCAGAATACTTCCATGACAACTAAAACAACAAAGAGCAGGGAGGAGAATTCTAAAAGAGGCCTATTAAAGAAACAATGCATATAAGTATATAAGGAATATAACACATCCCTCCCCTTAACTAATTAAACATAGTCTTTCATTTTAACAGGAGGTTTAACACATCTACCACCAGTTTCAGTTTTAATTCTGGAAGCAACAGATTCAGACTCAGTTGAAACACCAAGATCAATTTTACCATTATTGATCTCAATAGGAACATTCTGATGACACTTTACAACACGTCTTACATTCCATACTCTTCCATCTTGTGTCACAACACTATTGATGTTAACTTTAGCTACTCTAATAGGAGGCCCATACTTAGAAGTCCCTTTTGTGTTTCCGTATTCTCACCCAGTCCCCAACTACAAAAGAAGGCACTTTCACATTCATTTTAGCATCATAGCACTCTTTCATTTTTTCTTGTCTTTGTTGAACCTTAAAAGAAACTTGTTGTAGATCATTACCTACAAGATCATCTGACATTTGTTTTTAATCCACCAAGGACAAAGTTTGGATGTCGGTTCTCTCCCTCTCAGAAGGCGGAACGGGCTTAGATCTGTGGTAGAATGGGGAGTAATACGATACATCGAAAGTCTTTCTCTCAGAACAACTTTCCATTCTTTATCTGATTTCCTAGCTATTTCCACACCATCGTTAAGCACACAGTTGCATCTTTCCATTTCATGAGATTTCAATTGCACACCATTATCAGTTATAAGAACTTCAGGACAACCTTCCCTAGCAAAAATCTCTTAGAAAAATTTGATGATGGTTTGAGTGGTGGCATGTGGAACAAACTTAACCTCAGGCCATTTTGAGTGGTAATCAACGATCACCAAAGCATCAACGAGCTTCTTGAGGTAGACAATAAATACCCAGTTGACCCCTCTTGCAAAACCAGGTCGTTTTGTGATAGGTATTTTTGATGTCTCCTTAAAACGTTTTGGGCCCTTGCCTGTCACGGGTACTTGAGCCACCCACACGAGTGAGGTACCATTTTAATCAGAAGACCTGGGGGAAGGCTGGGTGGTAGGAAATTTGTGTCAGCCCGGTGATCCCACAACTTTCCCACACAGAAATTTCAGAAAAAAATGATTATTTTTCAGCTAAATTTGAGGTTTGCAGGGGATTCTGGGTAGGAAAATGTTGGGGGGTCCATGCAAGCCATACCTCCCTGGACTCCCCCAGGTGTCTAGTTTCCAGAAATGTGTGGGTTTGGTAGGTTTCCCTAGATGGCCGCTGATCCCGGGGCCAAAAATTCAGGTGAGCCCCCTTGCAAAACCAGGTCGTTTTGTGATAGGTAATTTTGATGTCTCCTCAATACGTTTTGGGCCCTTGCCTGTCGCGGGTACTTGACCCACCCATGCGAGTGAGGTATCATCTTTATCGAAAGACCTGGGGGAATGTGGGGAGGGTGGAATTTTGTGGATCCACGCAGATTCCAGAACATTTCATCTCAGAAATGTGGGGAAAATGTGTTGTTTTTTTTTTTTACAAAGTTTGGGGTTTGCAAGGGATTCTGGGTAACATGACCTGGTGAGAGCAACACAAGTCACCCCCTCCTGGATTCCCATGGGTGTCTAGTTTTCAAAAATGTATAGGTTTGCTAGGTTTCCCTATCGGCCGGCAGAGCTAGGGTTCAAATTCTAGAGCTAGACGCTTTCTTCTGCAGCACTTTTTCCCCATTTAAAAAAAAATTATAATAATTTAGCTGAATTTTGGCTAACTTCTGGGTCACCTCCAGGGGAATCAACAAACCCTGAGTACATTTAAAATCCCTATGATGTTGGAAGTAAAGGGCACACATTTGGCGTGGAGACCTTAAGTGGTCAAAAAGTTACAGGCCTAAGCGCGAACTACCCTAAATAGCCAAAAAAAAGGCTTAGCACAGGGGGGGAAAAGGCCTAGCAGCGAAAGGGTTAAGATGATTGGCTCAGTTTATTTTGTCAACTGTCTGCCCATTTTTCCAGAGATTAGAAGTTCTCTTTACTGTGTTAAAGTTTGGAGGATATTTGATACATTTTGACTTGCAAGAAGTAATCTACACCATGAAAGCTCTGCAATCTGCAAGGTAAATTCTGTTACCTTATGTGAAAGTTTTATTTACTCCTTAAGGAGCAATTCAGAAAAACTTGTTTTTCATATCAGAAGGCAATTCGGAAGGACCTTTTCCAATGTCAATTTGACATGTGGTGGGCTGGGAAAGACAGGAAGGGACAGGGTAGAAGCCATGAATTGGGAAAGTTGACCAATTGCTCTGTGAGGGCCTTTGATGGGTAAAGAAAATTAAGACCCTCTTACATGATGTTTATATCCACCAAAGTGAGCAGTATGTCCTGGCTCTAGAGGAATTACATATAGGAAGTCGTGTGTAAGGTGCTGAATGGGGCTAAATAGATGAATTGCTAATTAAATCTGAAAAGGGATTTGGAGCGCTCACATAAGCATTGGAATAAGGAAACAACACATTGATTGTTCATTGAAATTTGCATGAATCGATATGTTAATTGCATTGATTAAGATAATGCCTAATGAAATGATCCATTTAAGATAAAATCAGTGCTCTTTTTCATTGTCTCTGCTCCTCATACACCATGAGGAAGGGAGAATGCTGTTGAACAAAACATACACAAAAAAGCGCTACAGTGCACACCGTGTTTACTCTTCTCTTTACCATAATGACGATCTTTTCATCAGTTTAAACTGTTTAGCGTGCAAAACATGCCATGCCAGTATGGGGCGAATGTTAACTTAAGTTTTTTAACCTAAGCTTGAAAATACCAAACAAATTGTTTTTTCAACTCTTTGGATTCTGATTTGAACAATTTATTATTTTCCTCAGGTATTTGCAGTGAGAGAGACAAGTGAGATTTTGGTGTTTGACAAGTGCCAGCTTAAATGTTATAGCCAGTCCATAGACAAAAGCAAGTCAGATGGAAAAGGGCCACAATTTATCAATGAAATGCTCAGGATCCCAGGTGTCAGTGTGAGCAGCTATATAGCCCCTCCCCTTCTCTACATCCCACCAGACGTTGAAACACAGTAAAAACATTTTTATTTTACCCTGCTACTCATGATGAAATTGGTAGAGTGTTGAGTTAAGAAGGGGAATCATTATTGAGCTGTATTCTGAGCAATAAAACAGAGTAACATGACATCACAGCCAGTTAGGCAAGCCCCATATCTCACGATAGGGAGCTTCACATAAGAACCAGATTATGACACCACACTCCAGACACAGGTGTCAGCAGTCCCTGCCACTCAAATGCACAAACCATTCCCCTAATTCATTTTGTTGCAGGCTGCTGAAATCTCAGATTACTGCTTTACTATACTGCACTGTTAGAGAGATATTTAGCTTCCATCGTAGTTTTTCCTTTTCATTAGCATCTTTTCAAGATGGTAGTTTGAACGTTCTTTTCACTAACACGAGAAAAGGTCATATACGCATTTATTTTTGGTAGACATTGTTGTTTTGTCTGCTCTGTTAGTTCCAGGAGCACACATATTAGAATGCAATGTCCTTGCTCATAGGATATTACTCTTTTTGTCCAGTCCTAACTAAAGATTTATTCTGCATTTCTAGCAGAATGAGATACAGTTGGTGTTTTATTATTTAAATAGCCTCCGTGTTGAACTCAGTGAGGGGCACTTCACACCGGAGTTTTCATGGAATCTGTTGAGGGCTGTGACTGAGATGCAGCTCTGCAGGCTCTGGCCTTCCTCCTAAGGAAGATAACCACACAAGCAGAAATGTGTAGGCCTGCACACTCAGATGGGGACCGGATTCCTGAGATATTACACCAAGGTATGGGGTTAGATAATTCCAACATAGACTGACAGAAAGGTACTCCTAACATGCTCTCTCTAGTGTAGAGGTATTAGTGATAGATAGGAGTAACATTAGAAACAATTAACATTGTTGAATTTTCACCAATCTCATAATGCTTACAACACTGATGTGTTACATCTGTCCAATAATCGCAGTTCACTTTTTATTAACAAGGATTAGATCTTTTAATAAACAGTTGAAAATGTATTATTCTTTTTTTCTGTGTGACACCCTGGGCGTGCAAAAGTAACAAATGAAATGGTTAGATCTGTTTCCACAAATTCCTTGGGAATGAGAGTGGTCATGTTCGAGGTTACCAACAACATCTGCAACTCTGGAGGTTTAGAGGTATAAATATAGTACTGCGAGCTAGTCGTACAAACATTTACTGATGATATAAGAAGACTTATTCTCTGTATTATTCAGTTTTGTTGTCCTACTAAATCTATAGGAACCGTATAACAGCACTCCCTTAGATAAATATTAGACATCTTTCAATCTTCTTTTTGTAAAGATGTGTTGAAAGCTCTCATCACATCTAGGCGTGATAATGCCAATTCTCTTTTCCTGTGGCCTCCAAAATATCTTATAAGGAGACTTAAATTGGTATGAAATATGAAGGCCTGCCTGATTTTGAACAGAATTTTAAAAATCAGGCAGGCCTTCATATTCTGTGCCTACAGCTCATTTAAACTAAGCTCCATAAACTACACTGCCTTTCTGTATATATGAGAATCAAATATAAAGTTCTGGTTATTACACACCAAGCCAAACAGAAACAGGTTTGTAGTTTTTTTGCATAATCTGATTCAAACAAAAGTTATTCAGCAGATTTCACATTCTTCTTCAGCCAGTCTAGCCATGCCCTATTTATTTTGTCAGGACCAGATCATTTAGGGTTCTAGCTATAATGTTCTAGGACAATCTACCTCCTGACCTTGAGATCCTCCTTTGGTGGCTCAATCCAGCAAGCTAGCACACACAGGAACATCTGGGTCTTAGAAGAGTTAGAGAACCCTAGCTGAACAGGAATGTTCCTTCTTTAGGATGAATTCCCTCACTCATCAGAGGTAGCATGCTTCCTCATTGGGAATCTCCTCACACCATGTCAGCTGATCATGGTGCAGGCTACAACTCCCTCCTGTACTGACTCCAAGGCAAGCGTCCAACTTTATTCATGCCTGCCTGGGTCAGGATTAAATAGAGAGAAGGAACACTGCAGTGGTTAATTGACCCTGCTTACGTGTGTCACTGAATATAGGCCAACATGTTTCTGCCAACTGGACCCTCAGAAGAGGTGTATTGGCATTCGTCAGGACCTTTAGATCACTTCTGCTCATATAACGTGCTCATAAAAGAAGAAATACCAAACCAACAAGAGGTCCACAATGAAAATCAAGAGTGGATCCACACATGAATAAAGTTGTACTCTTGCCTTGGAGTCAGTTTTAATCACTTTTCCACTTTGGCCGCGAGGAAGGAGAAGGAACGGCCTCCCGATCTGGTCTTTCTGGTGCGGGGGACCACGGCATAGTGGGCTGATCGTAGGGTCCTTTGGGGTGCGTGGAGGGCCTTGTGTGCGTGGGTGAGCATCTTAAAGGTGATTCTCGCCTCGATGGGGAGCCAGTGGAGTGTGCGCAGGTGCTGGGAGATGTGGCAGTGTTTTGGCAGGTTGAGGACCAGTCTTGCGGCGGCGTTCTGGATGTTCTGTAGCTTGCGGGTGAGGTTTTTGTTTATTCCGGCGTAGAGTGCGTTGCCGTAGTCGAGTCTGCTGGTGACCAGGGCATGAGTGACGGTCTTTCGGTGTTCGAGGGGGATCCATTTGAAGCTCTTACGAAGGAGGCGGAGGGTGTGGAAGCAGGAAGACGAGACAGAGTTGATCTGGCGGTCCATTTTGAGCTCGGAGTCCAGGATGATTCCTAGGTTGCGTGAGTGGTCTGTGGGGGTTGGCGGGTTTCCGAGGGCGGGGGGCCACCAGGTGTCGCTCCAGGCATCAGTGTTTGGGCCCATGATGAGTACTTCTGTTTTGTTGGTGTTTAGTTGTAGGCAGCTGTTTTTCATCCATTTGGCGACGGCTTCCATGCCTTCTCGAAAGTTGCGTCTGGCGGTGTTGGGCTCGTTGGATAGGGAGAGGATGAGCTGGGTGTCGTCTGCGTATGACACGATGTTGTGTCCGTAGGTTCTGACGATGGGGGCAAGTGGAGCCATGTAGACGTTGAACAGCGTCCGGCTGAGGGAGGAGCCCTGGGGGACTCCGCAGGTGGTAGGTGTGGGGTCTGAGAGGAAAGGGGGGAGTCTGACCCGCTGCGTCCTGCCAGAGAGGAAGGAGCGGATCCAGTCGAGGGCCTTGTCCTGGATTCCTGCGTCGTAGAGTCTGCGTATTAGGGTGCGGTGGGAGACTGTGTCGAACGCCGCTGATAGGTCGAGGAGGATGAGGGCTACTGTTTCTCCTTTGTCCAGTAGGGTGCGGATGTCGTCTGTTGCGGCGAGGAGGGCGGTTTCCGTACTGTGGTTTTTTCTGAAGCCGGATTGGGAGGAGTCGAGGATGTTGTGTTCTTCAATGAATGTGGCGAGTTGGCTGTTGATGGCTTTCTCGATAACTTTCGCTGGGAACGGGAGCAGGGAGATGGGTCTGTAGTTTTTGAGGTCGGTGGGGTCCGCTGAGGGTTTCTTTAGGAGGGGGTTGACCTCGGCGTGTTTCCAGTCGTCGGGGAACGAGGCGGTCTCCAGGGAGCGGTTGATGGTGTGGCGGAGCATGGGTGCGATGGTGTCGGTGGCTCTGTTGAAGATGTGGTGGGGGCAGGGGTCCGTGGGGGCCCCTGAGTGGATTGACTTCATTGTCTTGATATATGAACTTGAAGTGAACACCTGCAGGTCTCTAAATCTCCCCTGGTCCTCTTTTTTGTGTTAACACTAATTTCAGCAAGCACAATATCATAAAAAACTCGTCTGTTCAGTGCACTTTAGGTGGTGCCTACTTATTTCACCTCTCAGACTGCCCAAAGATCGCTCTTCTCCAGCTCTGGGACACCTGAACACGTGCAGCTTTTGGTAGTCCACAAATCGTTGACTAATTCATTCATGTTCTCATGGTAGGAAGTAATCTACAAAAAAATATTACTAAATTTAAAAGGTAGCCGCTTTTTTGTTTCTGTGACATATTTTTAGATACATACATTTCGGTCTACGAAGAAGCCTCAAATGCTTTGTTATTGTGGTTTTAATTTTTTGTTAGATGTATCTTTTCAAAGTAATGTTCCAGCACAAAGCTGTGTCCTGCATCTGAAGCAACTGCCTGTGCTGAAGCAAGATCCATTCCTTATATACTGGTGTGAGAAGTTGGCCTGGTATATGATGTACACTAATTAAAGTGGGCACCTTGCACCAGTCCAAACAACCCTTATGGTGATTTAAGAGGTCAAAGATAACCTTAGAAAGCTATCCAAGTGGTAGCTGTGGAGAGCAGCCTTCAGGCTTAGTCTTGAAGGAATGTTAAGCAGCTTGTTTTACCAGAATGCAACCTTATTGTGTTGGTTAAATGAAAGGAGAACCACACAGTAGTTATAAAAATATGTATTTGTTATTATAGCATACTTTAAATACCTCACAGTATCTGCTACACGCAGATAAACACAAAGCACACAATACTGTAACACAGAAACAGTCGTAAGTAGCACTAATACACAGTGGGCTCCGGGGGGAGACCAAACCATATACTAAAATAGTGGTATAAGGAGCACGACTCAAGTCAAGACAGTGTCTAGAGGATGTAGAATCACTGGGACCCCAAGGAACCACCCAAGGTGAGTAAGTAGGGACCCCACGGAGGACGGGTGCAGTGTGTAAACACGACTGCGTGCTGCGTACAATTCAATGGGAGAGTTGCGGTTGCAATTTTAAAGTTTAAGGACCCTCCCCAGTGGATTATGAGGAAACCCTTTGGAACATAGAAGGTTGGAGAGCCACCCCACCCGTGGATACCGAAGTACCAGAGTTACCTATCCAAGGGAAGCCGGGTGCATAGGGCTGAAGTGGCGTCGGAAACCGCTGTCATTCTCAATGGGAGTCTTCAAAGAAATGCCACTGCTGGAAAGAAGAAAAGTGTCTGGTGGAACCCACAGGTGGATAATTGATGGAAGGAACCTGAAAGCAGAGAGGACACAGTCTGGGTCACTCAGGAGTGACCAGGGGCTCGGTAGACGAATGCCCACCGATGTCGGGTGCTTCAGGTGTGAAGATGGAGACCTTGTCTTTACAGCTGCAGGGACCGGGAAATGTTGAGGATGAACAGGAGCCAGATATGAGCTGTCCCATGAAGGATGTCGAGTGCTGAGAGGTCGGTGTCCGGCGGGAGCACCAACAAGACTTGGCAGCGACAACCCACGAAGAAGGTCAAGGAAGGTTACAGTCTTGCCCAGCAAGGACCAGGGAACTCACCACAGCAAGGGGAGTCAGGGCAAACCTGGAGCAACCAGGGGAGCCCAAGAAAAGCAGTGTTGTTCCTCAAGTGGACCCACAGACCGGAGGCACAGGAGTCGCAAGGGGATCTCTAGCAGTTTCACAAAGTAACAGCTTGTAGGGCACAGAGTACATGGAGGCCAAAGTCCTTTGTACGAAATGTGCGCAGAGGTTGGGTCTATCGATAGCCCAATGCACTTAGTTGGGGAATGCCAACAAGTATATGCATTTGCAAAAGTACGCGATGCACAGGGTTTGGGTTATGCAGTCTCCATGAGGGATACTGGCCTCAAACTTGGTGAGAGGGCAGCTTAACCTCAAACAACATAAGAACCCACTTCCTGTGTTGCTGGAGCCTTTGGAGTCTACAGGAGCTCAGGATCAGCAGACCAGTCAGTTGCATTACTGTACCTGCGAATGCAGGGGAGTGACTCCTTCACCCCAAGGGAGATACTTCAGTTGTCCTTGATGCTTTACAGGTTTTGCATGGAACCTGTAAGGTGCCTGGGCACAGACGATGCTTTGGACAGGTCGCAAGACGAAGTCGGGCCCAGTCGAAGTCCAGCGAAGTCCAGAGTGTCCAGACGGTTGAAGGTCAGTGGTTTCTTGTTCAGAATCTTGTCCACATCAAATCTAGGGTCCTACAACCATGTTAGCCCTTTTGTACCCGCGGGAGAGGGTTTAACAGATTCAGGGGACCCTCCCAGGGGAGGGTCAGGACAGTGGGGAGGTTACTCCCATGTCCTTTGTCCAGTTTCGTGCCAGAGCAGGAGCCAATGGCTCCCAGGACTGGTTTGAATTGGACTATGCACAGGGACACCAAGGGGCATATTATCAAGAAACGGCGTTAAAATTATCGCTGCTTTAGCGGCAGAAAACTGCCGCTATAGCGGCGATAATGGGCTTGATAATATACCCTTGAGAATTCCAGTAGAAGCCCATGTTCTGGTGTCAACATGGGCTTCTATTGGAATTCTCAAGGGCATATTATCAAGCCCATTATCGCCGCTTTAGCTGCAGTTTTCTGCCGCTAAAGCGGCGATAATTTTAACACCGTTCTTGATAATATGCCCCCAAGTGTGCCCCAGGTGCAGACTTTCAGGCACTTTGGAAGTGCACCCACCCAGCCCCAATACACTAAATTGTGTCGTCTTGGAGGTGGTCTCACCTTCCTGTGACAGGATGCCTATTGTCGTGCCTTCCCCTGCTCGAGCTTGGCTCAGCAGCAGGAGGGCAGAAATGTGTCTTTGGTCGGCAGCAACCATTTTGTGCTGCCCGGGTCAAGAAGGCTGGTACCGGGAAGACCAGGGACCCCACAAAGCTCACTTCAGAAGGGTGGAATCATACCTCCCACACCGGTTACAGGTGACTGGTAGGTTTTAAGTGTAGAGACCTATAGATATAGTAAACCTATATCTAAAGTAAGTGGTGCATGCACCATCTTACACAAGCTGCAATGGCAGGCCTGTAGTTCCATTTTGCATGGCCTCTCATGGGAGGCATAATACATGCTTCAGCCCATGGGAGGCCTCTGGGGTACCTATGCCCTGGGTACACGTGTAACATATACTAGGGACTGACACAGGTACCCCAGTATCCAATCTGGAGTGTACCTAAGTACATGGCATAACATTTTAGGGAGAAAGCAGATAGATTGGGGCCCTGATTAGCAGGATCCCAGTCAGACTAGTCAAAAACAGTGTAACATCAAGCAAAAAGTGGGGGTAACCATAAGAAGCAAATCCTACTTTCCTGCAACTGGTAAATGGCGTGTTGTTGCACTCTTAGAATCATTTTAAAATGTTACTGTTTAAGGCTTATTTGTTAATATTTTATGTAGTTATTTAATTTTTCTTTAATCTTTGCATCATGATATAATTGCGTGCTGCCATGGTACAACTGTTAGCCACTTGCATGCTTTGTTCGTATTAAATAAAATAAAAACAAATTAGGGATAAAAGTTGTCTTCCCTCCACATGACCTACTGTCTCTGAGAAATACATTTTACTCTTCTGAAAATCAGTTTAGATGTTCAAACTATTGTAGTGTGCCTTCACTCCCAGTCCCTGGTTTGACTTCCTGCCAAATAGTTCTATCAAGATTCCTAAGACATTTTGTTCTTAGTGCCACTGCAATAAATTCTCATACATAATTACAGATAATAGAATTTCTGCCTCTACAATCTATAAAGTGCCATTTTGGTCTTTAGTAGAGAGTATAATTGCTGTCGTTAGTAACATGCCTTTTGATAGAACTAGGGGGCATATTAGCAAGACCGGCGATAAAATTATCGCCGCTTTAGCGGCAGGAAACTGCCGCTAAATCGAGCGATAATGGGCTTGCTAATATGCGTATGGAATTCCAATAGAAGCCCAGGTTAAATGTCCTGCACATCTAACCTGGGCTTCTATTGGAATTCTATAACGCATATTAGCAAGCCCATTATCGCCGCTTTTAGCGGCAGTTTCCTGCCGCTAAAACGGCGATAATTTTATCGCCGGTCTTGCTAATATGCCCCTAGATTTTATGAACCACCCAAGCAATTTCTTCCAGTGTTCCAAATACTGCAGGGAAGGTGATTCAGCTTAAGACCCTTTAAAACATGACAAGTCAGCCATTGTGAAGTTCAGCTATCTCTCATCAATCGTTTCGGTTAGATAGGAATGTGCCTGCACTGATTCATGCATTACTAGTAGGATCCCTTGTTGACTTACAAAATAATCTGTAGTCAAAATGGCAACATAATAAACAAGTTGTACATTTCAAGTGCCCATAATCAACACGTTTCTCCGAACGATTCTGTATGCATTTAAAGTGACAATTGCCGTGTAGGTGTTTTTGTTCCCAATACAAATGCAAAAACATATGTGTGTGCGTCGACATGGATTCGATTCTCCCCGACGGGATAAACAATGCTTTTGAAAAGTGGATGGACAGCAAACCTTTGAAAAAACTCATCATCTTTTCCAATAACAATCAACTTCTATCGTACAGTTCTCTCATTGATTTCCTTTTAAAAGTAACTGTAAAAAGTCCAGTAGCTTGTGCAAGTACAAATAGTAATTAAAGAATTTTTATTTGCTAAGTGACTTGTGTGTTTGTAATAAACGTTTATTCATCCGGAAACAGAAGGTCTATTGAGGATGCATTTGACCTATAAACTCTGCTTGAAACAGAGGAGTAAACATTTACATACAAGAAAGCCGTCTTTACAATTTAGGGTTTCTTTTTTAAGTGTATTCCAAAAAGTCTCAGCCCTCGGCCTTTAAGTCAATCCCATCTTTGCCAGTAAAATACCCACAAATATTGCCAATGGGGCAAAACGAAGTAACTGCACCATTCTAGAAGACATATTTGCATAGAAAACGGTTCAATTTCACATTTAGTGGATACCAAATTTTCTCATACCTAAACCTCACGGATTGTATTTAATTATGCAAATTTAACAAACAACGAAACGTCTGCGAAGCTTAGAATAAAATGCCACAAAAGCAGTATTCAGCAAAAATCAGGCAAACCCAACATTTAGTGGGAGAGAACCTATACTCCTTTCAAAGATTTACAACAGGTGAATTTTTGAGCACATTAAAAAAAAACCTTGTAATTACTACTAGGTAAACACTTAAAAACTATATTTTGCACAGTCAGTTAATGCAATTGGTGCAAATGTTATTGCAATATTGCAGATGGTCTAGTGAAATTTGTGTCATGCAGCATCTTTTACTTACATTCTTAAGCACAAATATAATTATTGATTTAGCCGTTTAAATTATCTTTGCATTACATCTGTACTACCTTTTTATTGGGATTATATCTACCGAATAGTGGTATTTGTTCACATTGACGTTCTTGCAAAGGAAACAATGGGAAAAGGTATTTCCCACACTACCATCCATGAATACCACCCCTTCCTGTTGGAATTTATTCAGATGTAGATCATCAGTTTTCCATGTCGAGCAATTTCTCTAATCGAAATATGCCTATTTTGATGAACTAAAAGATAAGTTTGGCCAGTGCTCAATTTGAGCCGTTGCTTTCCGGTGCTCCGCACCGGCACCATATTGTCAGCACCGGGGCTATGACAGTCAGCCACATGGTAGCACTGTCCTGCTAATTTAGGTATGAACACAACAACAGCGGTTTATTTGTTCAATTTACATTAACAATGACTAATACATGCCTCCCAAGCCATTCTTCTGGCTTTAGGGGCCTTGAATAGTCTGACTTGTCACACTTGTAGGAGTGTGAAGTTTAGTAGCTGTGTATGTACTGTCAATGGCAGCGTTGGCATGGGTTATGTGAGGTGCAAGCTGCAGTGGCCTCCCGACGAGTGCCCCTGCACTTATCCTTTTACAAATTAAGCAATGGGTTTGGCATTTGTTGCAGAAACCTTATACAGCCATTAGCAATGTGCAAAGTCCCCCTTAAGCACTGCAGCCAGATCAGGAAAGATAATTTGTAATCTCCAAGCCTCTAGTTTATGAGAAACAGCCTGCGTTACTGCTGCTTTAATAAAAGACTCTTGGAGCTATTCTCAAATTTATCTTACACTTGTGAGTAATTTACACGTGTAAATTTAGACTCGAATTTTGTGAATAGCCCAAAGTAGTTAAGTTACTACAAAGTCTAGACTTAAATGTCCCCATTCCATGAAAAAGGGTGGGGGTGCATTTATGAAAGCAAAGTATTAGTGCCAAACAGGAGCAGTAGTAAGCCCAGCACCACACATGACCAACCATAGGTACTCCAACACCCTCCCATACAAAATAACAGAGGTAAGGACCTAACATATACCTCCATAGTAAATAATGAATACTTGCATTCAATTATTTCAATAGTTGTAGCATATTGAAATAACCTGTTATCAATTAAAAATAATTTATTGTTATTTATATCAAATATAAATAAATTAGCTTTAATTATTTTAACTGCACTTTAAATAACTAATAATACATAATAAACGTATATAAATCTAATTTACATGAACATTTAACCTAAAAATGTTTTTAATATTTTTTTCCCAGTTTAATAAACTTAAAAAAAAAAATCTGAAAGGCATTTGGCAGGACATTGTCCCTGTTGAGAAGGTTATGGAGTCTCCTGTTGCAAAATCTAGCATGGACTGATAGTGGCAGTTAGCTGGTCTTTTTGAATCCACTCCCTGTTGGAGAAGCAGTGAGCAGCATATATTGAGCTCACTTCTTGGTGGGTGTACCCCATTACAAACATTGGGGAGTCAGAGAAATGCGACGTCTATCTCAATAGCTCAGGGCAGGACCCTAGCTACAAAGACATGATTAAATATGGCACTGACGCGTCTTCTTCAAAAAGAAGAATGGAAAAGGACAAGTAGGAATTAAAAAAGGAAGACAGGTTACAAGAGAACTTCGAGAAGAAGCCTCACCTATTCCCCACAAAGGGCTATGTAAAAAAGCCAATGGAGGAAAACTGGAAAAGTTTTAAATGAACTGAAGAAAATTGCATGTAAAGCTGGAAGAACAAATGAATATGTCTATGGGTAGGAATCAATATAGCCCATCACGTGAGGCTCAGAATAGTAAAGCTGGTATTATCAATCAATCAGAGATTTGTAGAGTGCTCTTGTAATCAACTGAGTCCATTAGTCCAGGTGTATATTGAGTAATATGGTTTATTAAATAGTTATAATGAAGAGCCCCACCAGGAGCAGCCTTCCTGCTGCTCAGCCCATAATCCAAGTGACTCTCACAGATATCCAACATTCCACTGCATCACCATGCACCAACACTCCACACCACACTGGCTGAGCAGCAGGTATAACACATCTCCCTTCTTTACAGGGAAAAGGAACACAATGTGACTGACCAATGGAAAATACACATTCGCACATGCATCATGAAACAAATTAGATGCAATAATTAAATAATGACAATCAAGCGAATAATAAATGGACATATTGTTATCTGATAAAGAATGCATGTAAACAAATTAGATGTAATACAAAAGAAACCATGCGTGGAAAAACACAAAACTAAAGAAAGACAATTTAGCAAATAACAGATGGACATATCGCTATCTGATGAAGAATGCATGGAACCAAATTAGATGTAATACATAAGAAACCATGTATGTAAAAACACTAAGGGGGCGATTCCGATCTCGCTCGGAAGGGCTCCGAATGTGATCCGGCCGAGAAAAGTACGAGCCGTACGCGTGTATTCCGACCGACTCGTCCAGCTGTACGAGCGAGCAAGTACGATGCGAGAAACGCAAAATCGTCGACCGAATCGTTTCCAGGTCCGACCCGCTCCGTACGTCCTGTCCGTAAGCAAACCGTGCATGCAATGGAGGCGATTTCTGACCGAGCCAGTACGATGCACGATTCGGACAACTGGATCGAGTTGGAGCCTCCGACATGAAAACGCTCCGGGTAGCGGACTTCGGGGGTCCGTGCCGGACCCCCCTTCACCCGTAGACTTACGAGTCTTTCACAGGGGGGAATCAAGGGTCCCCCCTACACATGCATGTATGGTACGGGTGGCACCGACGCGTCCCCACTACAGGGGGCGCCCTTGTGCGCAACGTAACTTTTTCACCAATGGGAGCCTATGTATGCGTTGTACAACAGACTCCCATTGACTTAAATGGGGCTCCGAGCGACCCGTGTCCGTCAGCGCTTGTTCGCATCGTACTTGGGCGCTCGGAGCCCCGGAGCACGAGTCGGTCAGAAAGCCCTCCGGATCCGAGTCGGACGGAGCCTTCTCCCAGCGAGATCAGAATCGACCCCTAAGTGTGAGATGGATACATAAAAGACCACACATAAACCCGCACTACATAATAAAAGTAACATCACCACATCTCCTCCCCTTCAAAACCACAGTAGACAACATTGCACTTTACCATGCCCACATCTCATACCAAACCCCACCTGCCACAGAGCACACCAGTTGGCCAGACTAGCACGAAAGGCAGCACACAAGGAAACAAACATCAAAGCAGCACAGCAGGGAACAACAAAGATCATAATTACACATCAAACATGAACAACAAACCAACACACCATCAAAACAATACTACTCTCAATTACCCACCAAAAGAAAAACTCTCACACTCATACATAAAACCATGGGTGACTTAACCACGCACTGTCATCCCAACAGCGAACACCTCTGGACGGGTGACTTATCCACGCACAGTCATCCCACTAACACCTCTGGATGGGTGACTTATCCACGCACAGTCATCCCAACAATGAACACCTCGGAATGGGTGACTTATCCTCATAAAGTCATCCCAACCACAACACCTAGAAATGAGTGACTTTTCCATGTGCAGTCATCTTACTTAAAACAACAGACCAATGAGTGACTTAACTCCGCACAGTCATCCCATACTCAATACACCAAGAAATGGGTGCCTTACAATCATCCCTCAACCACACAACAGTGGTAGACATTAGTGACTTATTCACGTACAGTCATCTAAACGATAGCACCAAACAATGGTGATTTACCTACAATCATCCCACAACCACACAACAGTGGTAGACATGAGTGACTTATAAACGTAAAGTCATCTCAAACATAGCACCAAACAAGGGGAGATTTACCTACAATCATCCCACAACCACATAATAGTGGTAGACATGGGTGGCTTAACCATGCACAGTAACAAGAGATGGGTGACAAACTCTCATGCACCTCACACATCAACAAGAACCGGGAGACTTACACCATAACCGTCATCCCAAACAAAAACAACACATTAAAAACCATGGACAACCCACCCCCATAACTGTCCTCCAAATTTAGCAGACCATGGCATACTCAGCACAACTTTATGTAGTAAATACCCCTCCACTATGGCAGATTAGTCTACTTCCATGAAACCATTTCGGCTATTAGGAATGGACCACAGACATCTGGATACATCAGAAGCAGCGCCTGACTGGCCAGCACTCAGCTGTGCAACATCCACAAGGTGCGCAAGAAGTCAAAGTTACGATGCACCCTACTGGTACCTAAATACTGAGCAACTACCAAACCAGATAACAAGCCAGGAAACTGTTCCTCCTCAAAGCTAGGATAACAGCGCGGCTCTCACACTAACGATTAAAACGCCACCGAAACTTGGAGGTTCTGTCAATTCTCCACAGTCCAGCATAGCAACCTGCAACGCTGAAAATTGGCTCCTGTGCGCCTGCAACACCTATATTCGTGCATGCATGCCCTCTCGGACAGACTCCGATGTTCACGAATACCAAACCGCACTAAGCAAAATGGCGTCACGCACATGTGAGGAGCACCGGGTGGCTCCGGGTACGAACGTGTGCCAAACATTGCTGCACCACGATCTTCTATGCATAAATCAGGTGACATCATCAACAGTGCTGTGACACCTTCACGTGCCACCACAGCAGTGGCAAGAGAAACGGGCACGTGAAGAAACCTGTAGGCTTGCGCTCTGGACTGAATCCAAAACACTGTGCGCATCAAGGCAACAGCTTTTTTTTGTAGAAAGATGAACTGAGTGCAGGCCAAAACAACCACACCGTAGTCCACTACCAAGGATTGGTCACTGGCTCTGTGCCTCCCAGATAATTGCAAAGCATGGTGCCAGATCTCCACTCCATAGTATGTGCACCTACGTCCCTTTAGGCTGCCAACAGGCTGAAACTAACTGCTGGGCTGGGTTTTCCCTGTAACCACTGCCAACTCCCGTCAATATCTGACATAGTCTCCACACCAACACTTGTAGATCCCAAAGCACACCAGGTTGCTGGAGAGCAGCTGGGTATAAACATCTCACAAACTTCTTAGTTTTCTTTACATTAAAATTGAGGCAGACAATACACACTGCCCATAGGCTGTCTAATGTGGCAAGACACTGGTAGGGCTGCAGGGCTTACTGTATTTTCCTGTACCTTTAGTGTCTTTCTCTCCTTCTGGTTTCTTCAGGTTACCGGTTCCTTCTAATCCTGGTTTTAAAAGTTTCTTCTTTCAATCAATTAAACACACGTAGGTTCTTGTTCACAAAATCGTCACCAAAATGTTGTAATCAAAGGTCCAGATGTGGATTGAGTAAGATGGTTTATTAAGTAGTTATAATGAAAAGCCCCACCAGGAGCAGCCTTCCTGCTGCTCAGAGCATACTCCAACTGACTCTCACAGACATCCAACATTCTACTGCATCACCACGCACCAACATTCCACACCACACTCACACTGGCTGAGCAGCAGGTATAACGAGCATGCTAATCACCCCATCCAGGCACTTGCCTGAGGTGGAGCTACTCAAAAAGCCAGGTCTTGAGTCTACTCCTGAAGTCGGTGAGGGGGGTAGACGTCTGGAGGTGGATGGGCACTGAAGTAACTATGTGCACCTGGACGTCTCCATGGTACACACATTAATATCCACAGAGCATTAATATCTTTCTGTGTACATATACAATAATTACAGTTCCGCACTCTTCCTTTACAGTGAATTGTTTTTAATGCCCTCCATTTGATGAATTCATCCATACATCGTACCTTTAGGTCAGAAGACTCATCATATCTGACAAGGTAACATTCCCCATTAGAACATGGCATGCATAATAGGTGTTTGAGTAACACTAGTTGTCACATTAGGTCTTAACATCACAAGCATGGTTTATGTGCCCGTAGCTTACTGGTGACCTATGTTATACATATAAAGGGGCTCTCTTTGTATATACACTATTCTCTTCCTATCTCAGTGCTTTTATCATCCACGGGCTTCACATTCTTTTTCCTTTTTTCAACAACTCACAGCATTTCGGTTATTTTAAGGACTTCTGTTAGCATTATGATTTAGTCCATTCTTTCTTTTTAAGAAGAAGAAGACCTTTCCCTTCAATTCCTTCATTCTCTGGTTTTCCTGTGACAAGTTTTAATTCTTTCTCATATTAGACCTGACTCTCAATTGAGCAGACAGTCTGAGTAGGACCCTCAATATGTAACTTACAAAGTTTTCTTCTTTAAATATATCCTTTTAGGTTCATTATATACATGGCTACCTGATGAAGGCGTAACGCCGAAATGCGCGTAGGATACGAAAAACTTTCTTCAGCCATGGCAAATATGAATGCTCTTCTGAAACCACGTGTTAAAAACTGAATTGTAGTCACCTCATTGTTTAGCCCATGTTTGGTTGTAAACTACATATAAATGATTTATGATATTCTTACAGACAAATCTATGTGGAAATAGGTAATGTATGAGTGCGTGAGTATGCCTGCATACCTACAGTAGGGATCATGGACTAACAATGTGCTGAATATTGAAAATGTACATTGCACATAGTGTAAAATTGTTTTTATAATATTTTTTTCATGTTTGAACAAAAAGATAAAATAATATATATATAAAAAATATCTTTGTTATAAATAAATATGTATTTTTGATACTCAATATAATTTGGTTGTTTACATATTGTTCTTGTATATCTGAAGGTCCACGTGTTATTGCATTTCCTAAATGATTTTTTCACACTTGGAACTTAGACCCTGATTTAGGAAATTTAGGGCCAGATGTAGGTAATTCTGAAATACCGATTCCTTAATAGCGAATTTTACCGAATCGCTATTAAGAACTCGGTATTTCAGATGTACGTAATAAATCGGTAAAAATTACCGAATCGGTAATATTCGGTAAAATGTTAACGAATCGGTAATAATCGGTCAAATTTAACCGAATCGGTAATAATCTGTTAAAGAATAACGAATCGGAATGAATCGGTAAAAATATTTACCGATTCCTTATTACCGATTCGGTAATTAGCGAATCGGTAATTTAAAAAACGGTAATTGTCGAATCAGCCAATCCTGTGCTTCCTCATTACCCCACAACCAGGAAGTGGCCACACCCATGCACCTGCACTGAACCTGAAGCTGTTTGAGAGGCAGGGAGCACAGCAAACAAGCCAGGAACAACCATACAAACATTTTGCTGACCAGACTGAGCAAATATGGACAACCAGGAGAGGGAGAAGGATGCAGCTGAAAGAAAGAGGAAGCATAAATTCAGTGAGAGGGAGCTGGAGGTCCTTATTGAGGATGTCACAAAGGACCACGACAAACTGTTTGGGAAACAGTCTCTGCACATGCCTGAATCCCAGAAAAGGCAGATTTGGCTGGTCATACAAGAAAGAATAAATGCCATTGGAGTAACCCAGCGCTCCATTGAGGACCTAAAAAACGCTGGTATGACCTGAGGAAGCGTGCTAAGGAGAGGCTGGCAGACAGAAAGCAGCAAGCCAACCTTACAGGTGGAGGGAGAAACACAGCACCTGCACCAGCTGCCCTGGATCTCCTGGTCGAGTCCACCCTCCAGCCGGAGAGTGTGAGTGGGATTGGGGATGCAGACAGCTCAGCCAGAGCTGGCAACAAACAAGGTAAGATGCATGCACTGCTTGCTGTGCCCCCCACTCCCTAATCCCAATCCCCAATGAGGCATTGTGAATCCCACTCCAGTACATGTTTTACTGAAAACCAGCAATGCATTATGGGAGATGTAGTCAGAAGTAACACATGTCAGAACAGTCAGTCCACTGAACCCAAAGGGATGTGACACACATCAGCAATTAGCAAGCAGAGGACAGTCAGTTTGATTGGCAGGCATGAAATTTATTATCACGCAAATGCTGCCAGATAAGTGAGCAAATGTACATTCTGTCTTCACAGGCGAGCCAAGGCGCAGGGCTGCAGAGGGGAGCAAACGAAAGGCACCCAGGACAGAGAGGACACAAGAGGAGGAGGTCCTGTCACCTGCAGGGCACACCACCCCACCACCACCACCACCATCACCACCACCCCCACCACCACCACCATCACCACCATCATCACCAGCGCCACCATCAACGCCACCACCACCAAGAGCCAGGAGGAATGCAGTGGCCAGCCTCCAGCAGATGGAGTTGTCCGAGGAGGACAGCATAGGAGGCCAACAGTCCACGGTGGCTGAGGATGCCAACGGTGCAGGCTCACAGTCCCCCACAGAGCGCACCCACACACGTGCCAGACGCCGCAGGGCAAGGGCAGCCAGTCCTGCTTCACAGGGCGAGGACGAGAGTGTGTTCGCCGGTCTTGAGGGGAACATGCTCAAGGTGCAGCGCCTGCAAGGCAAAGCCATAAGGTCAGTCCAGCGGCAGATGGTACAGATGAATGGGCACATGCTGCGCATAGAGAAGGGCATCTGTTCCATGAACAATACTGTGGCTGAGGGCATGAGGGACATGTCCGAGGCAGTGAGGCTGCTGTGCAGCAAATTTGATGAGGACCGTCTGGCAAGGCGCAGGGAGAGGCAGAAACTGGACAATTACACCAAGGCGGTGAACCGCCTCTCCACTGCCGCCTCTCTGCTCTGCAGGCGCTCGGTGGCCATGCAGGAGGAGATGGCCCACTGCAACCGTGATGTGGCAAGGGGGCTGGTCACAGTGACCAGTGCACTAGAAGTGCTACAGACCAACCAGGTAGCCACTACAGGTGATGGGGGGGATAGAGAAGAGGCTACTAGCCGCAGTAGCATCACGCCACCTATCACAGAGTCCAGGAGGCGCAGCGAACGGCACAGCGCTGCCACAGGACAGACTGGCAGTGAGGACAATGTGCCCAAGGGACGCAGCAGTGCAGCGCGTGGGCGCAGGTAGTAATGCCAGCCATCACATGGCTTACCGAAATGGGTGGTGTAACCCATTTTGGTTTTGGAAACTGCATTTAAATTAGGCCTGGCATGTGACGCCCTTCATGTTGTGGTGGTGTGCTATGCTAATTAAACACCGTCACTCACTTACAGTAACTGGCTGTGTCTCCTTACTTACTCAGAAATAGTTGCATGTTATCTCTGCCCGTCTGTGTCTCCCATCTGGTGCTGCTGCCACACCTGCTGCACTGTGCTCTGGCTGTGGACAGTGCTCATCCTCGTCCTCAGAGTCTGTTAGTTCCACTGCTGTTCCTTTCTTTGTGGCAAGGTTATGCAGCATGGCACATGTTGCTATTATTCTACAGCAGATGATGGGGCGGTACTGACGTGCACCTCCACTTTTGTGGAGGCAGCGGAACCTGCTTTTTAGTAGTCTGAAGGTGCGCTCCACAACGTTGCGCGTGCTTTTATGTGCCACATTGTATCTTCTCTCACTTGGTGTGGATGGGTTGAGGAATGGCATTAGGATAAATGCCCGCACGGCATATGCGCTGTCACCTAAGTGAGAAAGGAAGTGCCATTAATATGAGTCACCCACACATTCATCCAAGGTATACATCAGGGTGTGTCACATTGATTTACCTAGCAGATATCCTTCTCCAAATTCACCCCCAGCCAGACGTGTGTAGATCCCACTGTTCCGGAATATGTAGGAGTCATGGGTACTCCCTGGAAATTTGGCCACAATGTCAGTGATGATGTGGTCCGCATCGCATATCACCTGCACGTTGTTGGAATGCGTAGATTTGCGGTTGCGGTATATATACTCTGTAGCTGCAGGTGGGCAGATTGGTATGTGTGTCCCATCAATGCACCCTATTACATGTGGGAACTGTGCCTTTTGGTAAAAATCCAGCTTTGTCTTGTGCAGTTCCGCCTGTGTGCTGGGGAAGCGTATGTAGTGATGCATTCTTTGCATCATGGCATCCAAGAAAGAGTTGAAGAAACGGGACAGGCAACTCTGTGACACACCACCTGCCACAGCTATCACCCCTGGTAACTTCCTGATGCAAGTAGGTGCAGGCTACAGAGCACCTGAACATGTGTTGGTATTGCGTGCGCCCTTGGTGTCTGATGCTCCAGGAGTGGGTGCAGGTCCCGTATCAGGTCTAGGATGGTTTGGGGGTGTAGCCTGTACCTCTCATGGATTTCAGCCTCAGTCAGTTGGAAGAGTATAACGCGCAGTCTATACACGCGCTCCTCCCGTCTCCAGATCCTCAGTCCTGCTGCTTGCAAACGTAGCCGCCTTGCAATTACGTAGAGGGCCGCCATTGTGTTCACACTGTTGCATTTTGGGGCTGTTTAAATGCAGTGCATCTGATTACCACCTGCTTTGAGTAAGTGGTAATTAGCGACTCCTAAATACCGAATATTCGAAAATTCGGTATTACCGATTTTTGGTACATCGGATTTGCGATTATTTAAGGATTTCTTATTTACCGATTCGGTATTTAGCGGTTTCGGTGTCTGCTAATCGCTAATTAAGGAATCGGTAACTGGTTTCCCTTATTTTTACCGATTCCTTATTTGCGATGGCGTTCGGTGTTTCCTACATTGCACATGGCTAAATACCGGTCGGTAAGGCTGAAATTCTGCGAATTTCGGCGTTACCGACCGGTATTTAGCCACCTACATCTGGCCCTTAGTCAGTTGTCCCCTATCTTTGCAAATATATTCTCCACAGCCTTTCTGTGCGGGGTTGCTAACAGGTTTTATCCACTTCTTGCCTTTCTTTGTCACAGGCATCTGCCTATACACCATTGATCTATACATCTGAATTTCACATTATTTGCTTTGCCAGAGCTCTTGTTTTTAACCAATTCAGGTACCACACTAACAGCCACCAACATATCTATTCACCAATAGAATAGTACTTCATTGTGTTGGTAGTGATCTATCTTTGTAAAATAGTTGAGATTACCATCTCTTATCTCACCATGGACAAATTACTCACTTTTGGCTTTTCAGTCGAGGATTTTGCCTCTTTGGTAGGTGATTCAGCTTCTGGGAGCACTTTAACTACCACCACTATGGCAGGTAATGATGATATACATAAATTGACAGCTTTGAGGAAAAAGGTAAAATGAATAGAACTGCATGGTCATTTCATGCTTGAATACCTCAAGGCAGGTGTAATCCTGCAGGGGCTACGAGTAAAGAACATACCAGGCCTATTTGTACAAATTCGTAAATTCCTTGAACGTTGGTCCCTTATAGCATATAGATGCTCCCGAGATCTCATGATCTTAATCATTGAAACAGCAAAAGTGCTAGTTCAGACTCTTCTGGAGAAAGTACAGGAACTAGAAGCAAAGATCAAAAACAGCCAGACTTTGGAAGAAGCCAAAAAAAAGTTAGAAGAGGTAGAAAAAGATATGACCTCTTACAATGACTATTTGCTAAAAAGGAAAACAGACAAACTCAAGAAAGACGTGAGATTTGCTATTCAAGAGAAGGTTTACCCATACTTAGCTGACAATTTTTACCAACAAGAGCCAAGTGGGGACGATCAATATCAATCTACACACAACAGACCCCCCAGAAAAACAGCCACTTTTTCAGACACCTCAGATTCGGAGGGAGAAGGTTATAACTACTTTCAAGATCAGGGCCTGGGCAGGATTATGTCCGGTGGCCCCAGGGTAGATCGCCCTCCTTTTTTAGCCAGGCGAGGGACCCAACGAACCCGATGGCGTACGAGATATCAGCCAAGGTTCAGAGGGAACCATCAACAACCTCAGAACCATTACCAGCAAGGACAGATTCAATACCAGAGCGAGAACCAATATTTGGTGACGAGACATGGCCAGTATTGGCGCGACTAAATGAAATACCCATTTTCGATCTGAGTGGCCAAACTATAGACTTTTTCACTGAATCTCTTCTTACTAAAGGCCTGTCCTTTGTCCCTCATACTAAAGCTAATAGATTTGAAATCTTTCAAGATTTAATAATCTTTTTTCGTAAAATAAGAGTTCATGCTTTTTTTGAAGGACAAGACGACCATGTGCAGATCTATGATAACAGGTCAGGACTACTCTAGACCAGGTAGGTCCGGAGATAGCGATCTTTGAGCATGTAGTTTTTAACAAACTAACAGCAGCCATGAAATATATTCCTGCCCCTGGATTTAATATATCTCAAGAAGAACACACAGCACTCCAGGATCTCATTCACAACAAAGACTTAACCATCAAAAGTTGTGGTATAGTTTTATTAGATACTGATCAGTATGTTCACCAGATGGAAGATATGTTACAAAACAGAACACACTATATACCCATCAAAAGCGACCCTACGAAAAGAGTTCAGAAACTATTGCTTAATATAACCACACAGGCACTCAGACAGAATGATATTTGTGAGAAAGAATGGGAATACCTAAATATTGACAAGTCTAGAATGGCTGCCTTCTATGGAGTCCCCAAGATCCATAAACACACCACGGACCCGCCCTACAGACCCATAGTCACCACCATTGGCTCTGTCACAGAGCTTCTTTCAAAATATGTAGACACCATTTTGAGACCTCATGTCCCTAATATACCATCTTATGTTCGGGATACCCGGGACATCATTAGTAAAGTAGAACACTTATCATTCAATGCCAGGACACATACCATGGTTACCATGGACATTGAAGCACTCTACAGTAATATCCCCCAGACAGGGGCTATTGAGGCAGTCATATGGTTCATGGACACATTCCACATTGACGGTCATCGGACGTTCATTGTGGAATGCCTAAAGATAGTTTTACAAGAAAACACCTTTGAGTTCAACGGGTCCCTATATAAACAAACTAAGGGATTCAGCATGGGGGCATCTTGTGCCCCCACGGTGGCAAATATCTATATGGCCCTATTTGAACACAGATATATTCACAATGAGATTGCTCCATTCAGTGAATCTGTCCATAACTGGTCTAGATATATAGACAATGTCTTTTTTATCTGGATAACTAATCAAGAAGATATTCCAGTATTTGTATCCTCGTTAAATCTGTGTGATAGTAACATCATGTTCACAGCCAACTCTAGTAACAACAAAGTAGAGTTTTTAGACATCATGATTTAGAATAATGTTGACCATCTTGAAGTGGATCTTTACACTAAACCGACGGCTCGCAATACACTATTACATTTCAACAGCTATCATACGCAGTCACAAAACACTAGTATCCCTTTTGGACAGTTCCTACGTCTTCGTAGGAACTGCACCAACCTTCAGGATTTTGACCCTAGAGCCATTGAAATGAAAGCTACATTTTTGGCCAGGGGTTACCCTAGGTGACTACTGCGTGACTCTTATAAGCGAGCACGTTATTTCGACAGGCAACACCTTCTGACACAATGAGACACCAAACAAAATTCCAGATTGGTATTTGTGACACGTCATTCCACTATGAATGAAAGAATTCGTCACATTGTGAATTCAAATTGGCATATTTTAAATGCCACCAGAGACAGAGAAACCTGCATACCTAAACCGCTGTTTGCACACAGAAAAAATACATACCTAAAAGATCTTATAGTACATTCGCGGATGACAAGCACCTCAAAGGGCACCATTCAAACATCTCTAGTGGACAACAAATTCCTTACTGGGAACTATACATGTATGTCCTGCATTGCATGTCAATTCGCCATTGAAACCAATACATATACCGTTAATGGAGCTTGTTTTGAACTTAAAACTCTCACCAATTGCAAAACTTCCAATATCATATATCTTATTCTGTGCCCCTGTAATCAGGGATATGTGGGGGAAACTTCACGATCAATGGCAACTCGGCTTACAGAACATAGGTCAGCCATCCAAACCAAAGAAATCAATGCCCCATTAGTCAAACACTATATGGAGGCTCAACACAGCACTCAAGAAATAAGATGGTTGATTCTGGAAAAAATACGTATCAACACAGGAAGCCTCAGCACTGAAATACGCAAACGTAGAGAGGTATATTGGATTTTTACTTTGGATACATTTAAAAATGGGATGAATAATGAGATCCCATGGGATCAAGCCATTAGGTATAATACGTGAGGCAGTTGTCAACACACTGAAATTTGATCTTTCCTGATTCCCCCTTCACCGAGGATGCATAAACATTTTAAGATGGCCGCTACTCTAATTAATTTTCTTCTTAATTGTTTTATTCTTTTTCCTCTTTTTTCATCTCCTGACGATTGTCAAGGCTAAGGTTAATTGTCCTCGTTAAACATAGTTTTTCATCTGACCATCATGCCAGTTCATAACGCCCATACCTCTGTAGTGCATTACTATTCGCTACAATACATTCACTGTTCATCATGAATAGAGTAGTGCTTTTAGTTTAATAATAACGGCTGCATACTTCTTCACGGTCAGGTCCAGTTTGAACATATTGTTCGTCATTGTCCATTACATTTTGGATATCAGTCAGTTTCAGTTTGCCTTGTATTCCATCATCAGCAGAAACCATCCAAATATGGCAGCCCCAGTTCCATTATATTCCACCATCCAGGTCGACATCGCTGGCCGGGTCACGTGACTAAATATCAAACAATCTTGGGAGCCGAGACACCCTCACGTGACAGCCTTCAACTTTGGCGCGCTATCTTTGGGGCTTTAAATCCCACAGCGTTACGGCAACATATTGTCGGGCGCAAAGGACACTCCGGAATCACGTGCACAGCACATTATCCTGTGCCTCTCACCTCCAAGCATAACGGTTGCATACTGCAGGGAGACAGACATTTTCTGTGCGCATGCTCGGCGTGCAGCGCACTTCACGTTTTTGATAGACTCGTCCTATGGCTCAGGACTGCAGCACTCCGACCCTTACGTTATCCAGTAGAATGTTCTGATCTCAGCGACTTATCAACGCTCAGGTAGGAGCAATATATAGGTGGGCACTGTATCTGCACTCATTCCCTATATGCACAAAGTATTCTGTGCCAGCAAACTTGAATGTAGATAAACCAGTCCACCTATCTAGGACCGTTTGTCAGTAACCATGATTCCCTAATCTCCTTTTCAGTGTGGGACATTCAATCCGTCATCATCTGTTTTAATGAAAGTGGCAGACGTGTGGATATATGCACACACCTCCTAGAGGGGTAAGTTGCCAGCACTGAAGTAACTATGTGCACCTGGGCGTCTCCATGGTACACACATTAATATCCATAAAGCATTAATATCTTTCTGTGTACATATACAATAATTACAGTTCTGCACTCTTCCTTTACTGTGAATTGTTTTTAATGCCCTCCATTTGATGAATTCATCCATACATCGTACCTTTAGGTCAGAAGACTCATCATATCTGACAAGGTAACATTCCCCATTAGAACATGGCATGCATAATAGGTGTTTGAGTAACACTAGTTGTCACATTAGGTCTTAACATCACAAGCATGGTTTATGTGGCCGTAGCTTACTGTTGACCTATGTTATACATATAAAGGGGCTCTCTGTGTATATACACTATTCTCTTCCTATATCAGTGCTTTTATCATCCACAGGCTTCACATTCTTTTTCCTTTTTTCAACAACTCACGGCATTTCGGTGATTTTAAGGACTTCTATTAGCATTATGATTTAGTCCATTCTTTCTTTTTAAGAAGAAGACCTTTCCCTTCAATTCCTTCATTCTCTGGTTTTTCCTGTGGCAAGTTTTAATTCTTTCGCATATTAGACCTGACTCTCAATTGAGCAGACAGTCTGAGTAGGACCCTCAATATGTAACTTACAAAGTTTTCTTCTTTAAATATATCCTTTTAGGTTCATTATATACATGGCTACCTGATGAAGGCGTAACGCCGAAACGCGCGTAGGATACGAAAAATGTTCTTCAGCCATGGCAAATATGAATGCTCTTCTGAAACCACGTGTTAAAAACTGAATTGTAGTCACCTCATTGTTTAGCCCATGTTTGGTTGTAAACTACATATAAATGGTTTATGATATTCTTACAGACAAATCTATGTGGAAACAGGTAAAGTATGAGTGTGTGAGTATGCCTGCATACCTACAGTAGGGAGCATGGACTAACAATGTGCTGAATATTGAAAATGTACATTGCACATAGTGTGAAATTGTTTTTATAATATATTTTTTTCATGTTTGAACAAAAAGATAAAATAATATATATAAAAAATATCTTTGGTATAAATAAATATGTATTTTTGATACTCAATATCATTTGGTTGTTTACATAGTGTTATTGCATTTCCTAAATGATTTTTTCACACTTGGATGGGGAGGTCGTTCCAGGCTTTGGCTGCGAGGTGGGAAAAGGAGTTTCCTCCGGTTTGGGTACGAAGGATGTGGGGGACAGTGGGGAGGGCGAGGGTGGCAGACCACAGGCGTCTGGTGGGCTGGTGGAAGGTCAGGTGGTTGTTCAGGTATTCTGGGCCTGTGTTGTGGAGGGCTTTGTAGGTGTGTGTGAGCAACTTGAAATGGCATCCCTTCTAGACGGGGAGCCAGTGCAGGCTACAGAAGTGCGGGGTGCTGTCAGCTCGCATGGGCAGGTCCAGGATGATTCTTGCTGCTGCGTTCCGGATTGTTTGGAGGCGCTTGAGGAGGAGGGTGATGGTTCTGGCATAAAGCACATTTCTGTAGTCAAGTTGACTGGTGATGAGGACTTGAGTAACAGTTCTTCTGGTGTTGGTTCCCTCTGCAGAATTTTTTGAGCATTCTGAGGGTGTTAAAGCAGGGGGAGGTGACTGAGTTGATCTGACATCTCATGGAGAATTCACTGTTGAGGATGATTCCAAGTATGCAGCCTGGGTGGTGGGGGAGGGTGGTTAACTGAGGGTGGGGGGCCACCAGAAGTAGTCCCATGGTGTGAGGGGGTCTTCCGAAAAGGAGAACTTCGGTTTTCTTGGTGCTGAGTGTAAGCAGTTGACTCTCATCCAGTTGGCAACATTAGTCATAGCATTCTGGAAGTTCGGTCTGGTGAGGGAGAGTATGGACTGGGTGTCGTCAGCGTAGGAGCTGATGTTTAAACCATGGCTTCCAGAGATGGGTGCCAGCAGAGTCATGTAGATGTTTAACAGTGTGGAACTGAGTGAAGAGTTTATGGGTACGGCGCAGATGATGCTCTTAGGGTCGGAGGCGGATCCTCTGAGTGCATCTGATGAGAAAAGAGGATAGCAGCTTGAGGGTGTTGCCGTACATGCCAATGTGGTAAAATCTTAGGATGAGGAGGTAGTAGGAAACAGTGTCGAGGGGGGCTGAAAGGTCGAGGATGATTAGGGATGTTGACTCGCCATGGTCAAGGATCACTCTTTCGTAGTCCGTGGCGGTTTTAAGGGTGGTTTCTGTGCTGTGGTTTGGGCAGAAGCCAGATTGGGAGGGGTCGAGCTGGTGGTTGGACTCCTGGTTGTCTGAGAGTTGGTTTTCTCCAGTACCTTTGCTTGAAAGGGGAGGAGAGAGATGGGGCAGTAGTTCTGGAGGTCGCATGGGTCCGCTGTGGGTTTCTTCAGAAGGGGTTTGACTTTGGCGTTCTTCCAGGTTTCCGGGAAGGTGGCAGAGCTGAATGCTGCATTGATGATGCTGCTGAGCCTGGGTTTGGTTTCTTTGTGTCAGAGGTTGAAGGCGTGGTGGGGGCAGGGGTCGGTCGGAGCTATGGAGTGGATGGAGGACATGATGGATGTTGTGGTTTCGGTGCAGAGAGGTGTCTAGTCAGTCAGGAAGTAGGCCAGGAGGTTGGTGGGAGGGGTGGGAAGGTCCGGCTTAGGCAGTTGGGGTTCAAAGCTTTTGTAGATGTTGACATTCTTGATGTGGAAGGAAATAGCGAGTGAGTTGCAGAGGGACTGGGAGGGCTGGATGGTGTTTTCGATGACAACTGGGGAGGAGAATTCTCTGACGATGTTGAATAGTTCCTTGGTGTGGTTGATTGACTGGAGGCGGGTGGCAGGTGCTGCTTTCTTAGCTTCTCCGATGGCTTGGTGGTAGCATTTGAGGGCTTTTTTGAAGGCTGTATGGTCGCCTGGGTGTCTGCTGGTGCACCGGCATCTCTCCAGAGGTTTGCATTTGCTTTTTTCTGCTTTGAATTCGGGGGTGAACCAGTTGGCTTGCTTGTTGGTTCTTCTGTTGCTGAGAGTTTCGATGGGTGCGATGGAGTCGACGCTAGTGGTGATCCATTCAGAAAGGTGGGAGGCTGCTTGATTGACGTCGTCGGGTGTGTAGAGGGCGGCAGTGTTGAGGGCAGGCATCCATTGGGATCCGGTGATGGTGTTCCAGCTGCAGCGGGCAGCAGGGAGTGGGGTGGTGGTTGCTTGTCAGGTGACAGCGATGGTAAAATGGACTATGCAGTGGCCCGTCCAGGTGCGCTCGGTTGTGTGACTGAAGCAGATGCTGTCGGTGGACTTGAAAATGGGGTTGATGGTGTGTCCAACGATGTGCATGGGGTTGGTGACAATCTGTTAGTGGCCCAGGTTGTCCATGGAGTCTAGCAGGGTGGCCGAGTTGGTGTCTGAGGGGTCTTTGATGTGGAAGTTGAGGTCACCGAGGAAGAGGTAGTGTCTGGATTCCAAGACGAGCCGGGCGATGATTTCAGAAACGGTGTTGCAAAAAGGGGGTTGGGGTCCTGGTGGTCCGGAGGCGAGGGTTCCTCTGACAGTTTACTTGGCGTTAGCTTGGAGTTGGAAGTTGAGGTGTTCCATGTCGGGTGAGGGGGCTCGTCAGAGGTAGTGAGCCTGATGTGTCCTTGTAGATGATGGCAATTCCTCCTCCGGTTCTGCCTGGACAGTCTTTGAGGTCATTTTGTAGCCATTTGGAGTGGCTGTGGCTATGTCAGGGCTGAAGAGTGCTTGAGCCAGATCTCGGTGATGAACACTACGTCAGGGCTGGTGATGGTGATGGTGTCCCAGAGTTTGATGGCGTGCTTGGCCAGGGAGCGGAAGTTTAGTAGCATGCATTGTAGTTTGAGATGGAAGTCGGCGGCCTTTGTGGGGGTCCGTGGTTCTGTGGAGTCGCAGCTGAAGTGGCAGTGGAGGCAGTCAAAAGCTCCTTTGGTGTCTTCCAGTGAGCAAGTGCAGCAGAGGGCGCTGTCAACTAAAGCAATAAATAGAACAATGCAAGAGAGCTACCTATTTGACCCTGCTGCACCCGAAAGCATTTAACAGCATTTCTGTTTAGTAGTACCCCAGGAAAATATCAATAGAAAATGAGATGTTGAGTTCTCCTATACTAGGACAGCAGCTGTATGCGGAGGGCAAATATGCTGGTAGGATTCAAGTCTGTGACACAAAGACAAGGGCATTATAACATTGAAAGTTTGTGAAATAGATAAGATTTTTCATAAGATCTCAAAAATAATTATCATCCTCAAGAAGTGGGTTCAGAGAAAGAGCTTGAGGGGTTTCTGAAACAGATTAGGATTTGCTCATTAACAAATACACAAGCCAAGCTTCAGTTTGCCCATTTCCAGGGGAAGAAATTGCTGAAGATAGCTTTTCATCAGAGTAATAGTAGCAGTTTACCTCTGATCTAAAAGGTCCACAGAATAATTTTTCATTAATATCTAATCTGTGGGAAAAGCTCTGAGTTTTTTTCTTAAGGGCATATTGATATGCTTTCCTAAGTAAGATAAAGATTTAACTGATCCAAGCTCATATTGCCTCATAACTCTACCAAATGCAAATGATAAAATATCACTAATTTACTTACTATGTGAAAAACGCCTAGTTTTCTAGATTTGATACATATAGATCAAAATAACTTTCTTTTTACCCATCAGTTATATGCTAACACACATTTTCTAATTGGAGCCATCAATTTTGTTTTTCCCAATAAATATACAGCAATGATTATTTTTACTGTTGCTGAATAGGCTTTTGACCCTGTTAGTCGGATGTTTTAGAAAGTTTTGAAATTTATGGATTTATCAATTACTATAGCTTTACTATATTAAGGAGCTTCCGTATCATAGTATTGTACAATAGTCTAGTTCATAAATTTGAGGTATCATGGGGGATAAGGCAGTGTTGACCTATGGCATCTAAATGTTTTGTTATTTTTATTTAACCTTTTGCCATTTCACTGAGATCAAATTATTCCATCAAACAAGTCCTACATAGTCTCTCAAGGGCTTAAGCTTTATGCCCATGATAAAGTATTATTCTTACATGCAAAAATTAAACATTTGGAAAATGCTTTGCAGCCGATTGTTTCATTCATGGCATTAGAGGGCTATAGAGGGAATGCACCCAATACTAAAGTTTTGCTTTTCAATGCCGCACCCCAGGTATTTCCTAATGGGTTAAGTCAGAACTACAACAAAGACTACAAAAATATTTAGGGATCTGGGTTACAAAAAATGATACAGATCTATATGATTTGAAATATATCCCACTTTTAAAAAATAATGTAGGATCCTGTGTGAAAAGATGGAACTTATTTCCAGTTATGATTGTTGGTTGAGTGTCAACATTAAAAATAAATACTCTCCTTCTTCTCACTTTTTATTTCTCTGTGCTGCTTTGTATTTTGTATGACACATTATTTAAAAACCTTAAGGCTAAGGCTCCTCTCAGTAACTTTATAGAGAATGGACATCAACCCAGAATTAGTCTGAAAAAGTTGTCAGTGTCACATGGGGAAGAAAGACTGACTTTACCATTCTTTCCTTTTATTAGTTATTGCTGTCTATTTGTTAATTAATACTAGAATAGTTAATTGTCACAGTACTAGAATTGTTGACAACTCTTTCTCTTTAACTGATACTATGTATTTCAATTTTCTTCTAACAATTTGTGTATCTAGAATCATATGTATATGGCGTGCATCCAATGACGGAGGCCTCCAGCCTGTCGTCGACCCGTATCAAGGGGGAACTGAAATAAATTTAAAGTAATAAGGATTAAAATCTTAGTGGACATATAAGAAGGATTACTACATGCCCTAAAGGAATCAAGGAGACAACTGCAAAAGCCTAAATTACCAGGGAGATGACACTGCAGTCATTGGATGCACGCCATATTTGATGTATTGCTAGAAATTTCTACGCCTATCCGCAGATATATTTTTGATGTGGATAAAGTTACGACTATTATGTCCTATTATCGACAAAAAGCTCACACGTCCGTTTAATTTCGGAATTGTGAGAAATTGTTTACATTTATCTATGAGGGAGGTCTTCTTTCTTGCCGCATAGAAGTTACTAAAGATAGTTTCATATGAAAGGCCATTGATGATATTGGATTTTGAGGCCCATCTTATACCCAATGCGCTTAGAACCCTTGAGATATAAGAGCCCTGATGAAGTTCCCCCTGGCAAAGAAATGGGAACGAAACGCGTTGGTTGTGCGCCAGTTTTTAAAGCTTGATTGAATAAAAGAACACTTTTTGAATATACTATTGCCGCAGATTGACTTTACTTTGAAACGATTGCACCTTACATTTTCTGTTTAAAATTGGCCCCTGCATCACACCTTTGGACGGCGGGTGTGGGAAGCGATTGCACCACTGTACGAATTACTAGTACTCATGGACTGAATGTGCTTGACCTTGGTCTGCCGTTTGTTTTTCCTTTTACCTTTTGGAAGAGGGCAAACAGCATGGTGAAATGAAATGTCCCATGTTTATTAAATGTTCTACAACACCACAGTAACACTACGGTTTTGATTCTTAGACAATTCTGCTATATTTCACAGGTTTTAGGTGGAAGAGCTGATGATTTCAAAAGACTGACAGGTTTATTATGCAAACTCTTAATTTGACCTTAATGGAAGATCCTGAACATACTGTTTAACATCTACAAAGGTGGTCACCAAAATACTAGGGTAGAGCCAAATGTGCTGAATTCGTTGTACAGTAATTAGGGAAAACAATCTCAAAATTATATGAAATAATTCATAATTATGTGAAATGCATTGCACAATCAAAAGAAATTACCTGAACTGTCCGTTCGGGTGAAAAACTCAACTGAAAATTAATTTTGAGTTGATTTTCATTTGCTTGCATTCAAAACACTGCTGCTCACATTTAGATTTGCACTCTTGTGCTAAAAAATTACCTGAATGGTCTGCTTGGGGAAAAAATCTACTTCAAATGTTTGTTGACCACACACGTAAGAGGAACTGCTGCTCATGTTTAAAACACTGCCACTTGCACTGGGATTTGCAATAGGCCTGGGTGGAGCTCGTGGAGTTCTGCTACATGGACTTCTGGTGAGTGGGCCAAAAACTCTGCGAGATTCCGCTCTATTCCACAGACAGGCAGAGCTGCTCGACATGCATGTTCATGCTATGTTTCTGACATTCAGTAGCGTGATGCGCATTCTCTTGCTCGAAAGTGCATGCAAATGGCACCACGTTGTTCACATGGGTGTGGTCATTTTGTTTTCTGTTCTCTGCATGGTGCTGGGACCTGTTTTTCAATCCACCCGTAATATTTTCAATCCGCCCCCTATCTGACTCATCTACCCCTCATTTTCCTTTATTGTATCAGAGTGTGTCTTTCTGTTTATATATTTTAAGTTTTTGTCATTTTTTTGTGTTTTTTGTGAGTTTTTTGTACTTTTTTTGGTTTTCACTTAACCTCTTTGGTTTTCCTTTCTTCCTTCCTTTTCCTATTTCTTCTCTTATTTTGACCACCCAGTGCCATGGCAGAGCAGTGTGAGATGGATGAGAGAGGGGGCTAGCCGCACACCTTGTGGTCATCAGCGCCACCAAGGGGTGCAACCCGTGCCATTTGTTCTAAGGCAGAGGAGGCAGCACTTGTTCTTTTATATGCAACGCCACCTCCCGCCCATGCTTGCAGCAGACGGTAGGCCTGGAAGTGGTTATGTCCTGCAGGAGCATCGGCTGCATTGGGGGAGGGTGCGCCAGTGTGTGCGCCACATCACTCAAGTCCAGCACACCTAACAGCAGTTGACGCACTGCTGGGCCAACATTAAAGACCATGAGCAGGACCTGCACGGACTGTAGGCATTGAGATTGTGGGGCTCAGTTAGTAATTATTTGTTGTGTTTCTGTTCTACAATGCTAATATTTTTTTTCAAATAACATGCTGCTCACACTCAGAGATAAGTTACGTTTATGTTATAAATATTATGTGATCCATTTGCTAGCCAGGTGCTTGCACTACCTAATCGTACTCGTACGCGCTTGCTTGGCTGATTATTTAGGAAGCTTTGCAGACTCCTCTGTCCTGTCACAAAGATAGTGATATCAGTGAGTTATCATTCACTGTGACTTTATTTATGTAGCTCATTCAACCCCTAAAAAATATCACAATGATGTGTAGTATGCATCTATGCTTCAAAAAAAAGGGAGACTAAGTTGGCCCATCAAGGGGGAGAGAATTGAGAATGAGATGAGAATGAAAGATCATTCATTGCAATGCATTAGTCCCAAATGTAGTTTAGGTTCAGTAAATATGGAATAGGGCTTAAGCTTAACGACAATTAGGATGGTCAACTCGATAGATACTAGTAATATAGGCAATCTGAAAAGTACAATGTTACTGCGTTGTCAAAATATTTTTGGAGGAGAATAACTGTACCTCTAATCGATTTTTTAAAGTGATAGATGCCCAGAAAAGCAGCAGAGAATGATTGAGAAATGCTCAAAAAGCAGCAAAGAATAAGTAAAAGAAAATTAGAAAAGTACAGACAGACGGCAGAGACAGAAAGAGAAATGCAAAGAAAGGTGGAAAACAATGAATGTGAAAAAAGGAGAAAAGCACAGAGAAGCAGCACAAAAACATAAAACAATTGACAAGGAATATACAAAAAAGTGGCAAGTTATGAATATGAATGAGACATGCAAAAATACGGCAAGGAAACGGTGAATAATGTTCAGAAAAGGTGCAGAGAATAAAAGTGGCAAAGGGCAAAGAGGCAGATAAAGTGGTCAAATGAGAGGTAGGCAAAAACTAAATGAGATAACATGAGAAATGAACAGAGAAGCAGCAAATAAAGACTGAAAAATACACAAAAAGTGCCAAGGAATGAATGAGAAAGAATGAGTGATAAAGACAGTTAAGGACTCTGAATAAATGATGTGCTCTTCTAAAATAAAATTTTGTAGAGTAGTAGTCTAGTAGGACAGATACCAAATACCAGGTACCAAAGACAATGGATATCAGTTGTTAACTGAAATCCAGTTAATTGTTCTACAATTTATATACATTGTTGTTAGCTTGCCTGTCTTCCCCGTATCCAAAAAATGGAGAAGAGGCAGGAGATTGTGTTGATCTGAAATCATTTTTGGCAAAGTTTTCATTTTTATGCTTCCTAGGGTGTTTGGTTTCTTATTCTGTGAGTGCATCTTTTAGACTACATTTAAGGGCCCACCAGGTTCTAAATAAACCTTAAATTCATAATGTCAGTGTGGAGGTAGTACACTTGTAAATTGAAAAATAAGTAATAGGTAGTTGCACCAACCAATAACACAAGCTGTCACTGTTGATGCCTTGGAAGGACAACTGTTGGGTGTTTCACTAGATATCAGACAACTGGTCATACAATAATCAGAGTTTAGTTGTAGGATTCTCTCTGCCTGGTCAATACTGGAATTATGCAATATCAATACCAGCATTCCAAAATTACTCTACACTGAGGTTCATAAATTATATCAAAACAAATCTTTATATGATGGTTCCCTAAATAGATCTAAAACGTTTTATGTATATGATAATGTATTGGACCCGAAGACAAAGCGGAACCATCATCTGCTTTAACTTCTTTAGGAACTATTTTTTTAACCACTGATATCTGTAATTATTGAGTAATTGTCTGCGTCTCCTGGGCATTGATTTCCTTAAAATATCCTTCCCTATCCTAACCTACCATTCATCAAAGCCATATTTATTGGCACATACATATGAGTGACCGATCACTTCATGGTATTCATCACCTAATTTGCAAATGACTTTTTTCACTTGACAAAGCAGTTCCTTTCATTGTCAAGAATTCCGTTTTCTGTGGGCTGGATTTTTTCTTCATGTGACATTATAGAAGCTTAACTCTTGGGCATTCTAGTTTTACTGCAACTAGTCATTAAAAAAAGGACCAGACAGTAAGACCTTTACATTTACCCTCCCTCAAGTCAGGTTGGTGAGTGTGCTTCCTTTTTGATTATGACTATTCTGAAGAGGCACTCACAAATATTCTTCCAAACTAAATGTCTACAGTCAACCAAGTAGTGCATTGTTCCCCTCAATACATTGGAGTATAAATTGGCCAAATTTCAAATACAAGTTTGTAAGAATTTTAAAGGAAATATGATTCCCCTTTCTATTAAATGATGTTTTTCCACTAGAATCATGGTGCATCCCTCTACTCGAGCAAATCTACTATAAATCAAATGATATTGTGTGACAAATCATGGCAGCCAAACAAACAGATTAGAGAAAACCAATGCATATTTTTGTGAAATTTTGTCTGAGCAGCCGTAGCACATATTATAAGATGATGATGAATTTCCTTAGTTACTAAAACCTCCAGGAGTGTATCCAAAACCCCTGTATGTTATTTTATTCACTAAGATATCCTTCTAACCTGTGATCATGTTCCATTTGCAATACTTGTTTTAGGTGCATCATTGATTTAAAAAGAGTGGGTTGCTAGAGAATGAAAGAGTAACCTTTTCTCACCTACCGGGACTTGTGGCTAACTATTCCTCCTTAAAAAACAACAATAACAACTGTGCCTGTTGTGTTTATGTGTTAAAGACATGAGGAGAAACCATGGATGCACAATGGTCCCTCCCAAGGATAAGATGCTGTTCAGGAACAGCTTAATCAAATACAGCAATATTGTGCATTCTTGTCAATGAGACTACTTTCTCCTGGTTGACAATACGTAATTACATAATCTAAATCTGCAAAGATGACTGCCAATTGCAACTGTCAAGCAGAGACTGACCTAGCAGACTTCAGCATTTGCAAATTTCTCTAATTGTGTAAATGGTGATCAGATCATTGATTCCCACTAAGGACCATTGCCATTTCCTAATGGACCTCCTAAATAATGATATATCTGTAAGGGAAGGATGTCTCTCAGAGGGGGCTAACTCCTCATAAAAATAGGCCACGGGGTTGAATTGTCTTGTTAGATGTTGCTTGAGTAAATTCCACCAGTTTAAAATGCAAGGCCTCAACCTCTACAGTGAATACAAAATCTGCATTTGGATGTCAAGGACTGAAATGAACATGAAACTTTATTTCAGAGATTTGGCTGATTATTTAACTTCAGATGCCATGGCAATCTCTTATGCAGCAGCTTGATCATTGTATGGATGTATGGGGAACACTGTGAGATAGACATGCAGTAAGTGTATGTATGTATTGATTCTTTATTGCTTGATTAACAGAAATCATTGCAATTAAAACATTTTAAAGCAACATGATAAAAAAAAAAGCAAAACACTATTCCAATTTCATTAGACAATAAGCACCTATACAAAAAGTGGATCTAAGATTACATGCCAGACCGGTACATTAAAACCACTTAAATTCTTCCCTTAAAACAACACAATACAGTCTATTAAAAAATTATAATTGCACTCAGGAATATGCGATAGAAAAAACTGTTACTCTTTTGTTACATTGTGCAAATATGCTTTAAAATACATCTGAACACAAGCTATATCATTATATTTTAAAGTGCAAATGAGCAAACTGGGGTCTCAGTATATTTTGGAAACCTGTCTAATGCTGTCCCTGTTCAAAATAGATTTCATTGTGCAAACAAGCTATGAAGGTGCCTCATTGTTTTCATAATTTCTCGTGGGTCAAGTTACTGTAGCAGCATAGGCACTAACTCGTTCAGGATGACCACATTGTGCAAATAAGCTGTGAAAGTGCATCAGAGTTTTCACAAATACTATTGGGACTCATTTTTATAGTAGCATAAACACTAGAACATACAAAATGTCAGGGACCATAAAACAACCTCAATGATTCTTAATTCATTAAGGAAGCCCTTAAATAGCAGATACCAAGAGTTTTTCAGCAATAGCTAAAAACGTTATCAATTGACATAGCAGTGGAATAGACTCACCCAATAAACATAAAATAAGGGCCTGGCGAGCCGATCTTACCCCATGCTTAAATGTGCAACGTATTTTAAGCAATTTAGGACACTCACATACTATGTGCAATAGAGTTTCACATGTCCATCCACACAGTCTGAAATTAGTACTTAGCCGCTGCTGAATCCAAGTCGGCATACCTTACTTAGGGGCTCATTACGATGGTGGAACGATCGCCACCGCCGGGCCGGCGGTGGCGATCATTCCGCCATCAAACTGAGATTTACCCACCGCCATATTAGGATGGCGGTGGGTATCGCGGCAGACGGAAAGTCCGTCCGCCGCTTTTCCGCCGGGGGCAATCGCACCGATTGCCTGGCGGGCGGAGCAGGGCCACTAATATGGTGGCGGTGCCTAGCAGGCACCGTCCGCCATATTAGGATGTGGGTTTTAGGAAGCCTTTCCATGGCGATGCCGCCATGGAAAGCCTGGCAGGGATTGGGTTTGGGGGCCCGTTGCGGGCCCCCCTTGTGTTGGGGGGAGGTGTGGGTGCACTGGGGGGTACCCATGGTACCCCCCGCATTTCACTGCACCATGTGGCAGGCACAGTGTAGTGCCTGCCACGTAGTGCAGTGAAATGCACAACATGCTCTTTTAGACATCGCGGCGGTGCTGCTGTCTGCAGCCACCGCTGCAATGTTAACGGTGCGGAATCAGACCGAAGCGGTGGCGGTCCCATCCTAATCGGGTAGACAGGACCCCCGCATGCATTGCGGTCGGTTCCAAACACTGCTACGATGGCGGGCGGATCAAGTCTGCCTGCCATCGTAATCAGCCCCTAAATTGGGTTTATACCCAATCTAATTTTTAAAAAGTATTTTTTATTTGAGCCAAGAAATTAGCGTTCGGGTATGGCTGGATTCACAGAGACTGATGTGATTTAATCACAGACCAAGCATGAGTTTTTGCGGCTAAAGCTGTTTTACCCACATTTAGGGAGTTGACCTTGATTTGTTTTTTTTAACTTTGTTTACAATTGGGTATTGTCGATTCGGTGAACCCTGTCTGCAGACCAAAATTCTGAAGGCAGGATGAAATATAGGCTCGCCAAGAGACACTATAGGCAGAATTGATTATTTCATGCCAACAGATGTTCGCTAGGAAAACAGGGTCAGATGTAAACATAATGTACATGCATTTCAAAAATGATCTTTGCGACACCATAGACTGTCTTTGGAGTCCAAACTCCAGTCTTATTTCTGCTTGGCTAACTGACCTGGGGATCCCAAAATTGTTTTATATGCCTTGATTACTAGTAGATTCAGTAATTTTGCGTCTTTCCCCTGGTGATAGGCAAGCCATATGTAATAGTTGGCTGCAGCTTTGCTCTTATAACTTTAAGAAGATGATCATATGATTGACATCTCAATGATTTATATAGACATTTGAAGGCATGGATTAGAGTTACAGTTTTTGCCCTTAAATCTTTAAAATGATTTTTTAAACAAAACTATATTATCAAATAAAATGCCTAGATATTTATATGTCTTTACCACTTCAATTTGCACTCCTCTATCGCATATTCCTGAGTGCAATTATAATTTTTTAATAGACTGTATTGCGTTGTTTTAAGGGAATAATTTAAGTGGTTTTAATGTACCGGTCTGGCATGTAATCTTAGATCCACTTTTTGTATAGGTGCTTATTGTCTAATGAAATTGGAATAGTGTTTTTCTTTTTTTTTTATCATGTTGCTTTAAAATGTTTTAATTGCAATGATTTAGCCTGGCCAGTTTTCATGACTTGTTTTTTTTTAACATTCAATTCCAAGCCATTCATTAGGATATAATCATCAAAAGCATTTATCAATCTTTGTAAACCTATTGGGGTTTGGCTCAGCAGAATGGTATTGTGTGCATATTATAAATAGCTAGGTTGCACCTCACCTAATGGATTCCAAGTGCTGGAGAAGATCTGACAGAAATAAATCAAAAAGGCAAAGTGCAAGGATGCATCCTTGCTTTAGGCCATTGTGGGTTTTGATTTTTTGCGATAGGGTATCACCGACACCTAGCTAGACCCGGACCCAAGTATTGGTATAAAGAAGAATAATAGCATCTAACATATTCCGTGGAATGGCCCAGCCAACCAGTTTTTCCCACAATAAGGAACTGAATCAGAGGCTGCCTTTAGAACTATAAAAGCAATATATAGAATTAGTTTTTTTTAAACTGACTGTTCAGCTAATAAGGTGAGGGCCGACCAGTTGGTAATAGTAGATTGGCCCTTACGAAAACCTGTTTGATTGAGTGGAATTATACCTAGCTGTGCTGCCCAATTTCCAGATCAATCAATAGACGTGAGGCAAAAACCTTAGCGTCAACACCAGTTAAGGCAATTAACCGATAATTAGCAGGGTTGTCAACTGGGCCGCTTTCATAAATGGGTTGCAAAATGCTACCTTGCCAGGAAACAGGTACAGTTTTCAATACCAGTACCTCATTGAACACTGGGGCCAACAAATCGGCCCACATATTGATATTGGCACAAAATAAGGCATTGGGAAACCCATTAGGCCCAAGAGAACCATTTGATCACAGGCGGCCTAAGAGAATGGCTATTTCATTAATGTGTATACAATCCAGATCGTTATTCAAGTCAGAGCTGCTGATTTGCTCTGTATGTGACTCTCTAGGTTTCACAATATTATTTATACCCAGGCTCATGACACTTACTATCACTGTATATGGTTTGCTAATTGGTAAACAGCGTTTAGTTTGCATGCTAAACAACGCATGCCATAACAACGCGGTTGTTACAACAACTGCGTTGTTATTTCGCATACCGTTACAACGCAAGTCGGAACAACGACTTGCATTAGGGGCAGAAGGTGTTGGATTTAAAATCCAACACCTTCCCTAGTGTCCGCACAGACTGGAGTTGGAATAGTAAATTATACTATTCCAACATCCAGCGCCCCTAAATGCAAGTCGTTGTTCCGACTTGCGTTGTAACGGTATGCGTGAATAACAACGCAGTCGTTGTAACGACCGCGTTGTTATGGCATGCGTTCTAAACGCATGCGAAAAATGTCATATATTCTTGCTAATTTTATCACCATTGAAACACAGATCGCCCATGCCATATAGGTTGGTAATAAAGTAAGTGGCAAAAAGGAATAACATGTATAGCCCTAACATGAGATGCAAAACATGTATGTGACACATATTGATTTATATTAATCAAGCAACAACATTGGTTTAAATACGTAACGTTGGCTGTGTCTGACCTTTGTTGATTTGTATGCACTCTGCTAGTTGATATACAGTAATGTTGGTTTAAAGAATCACTATGTTGGTTAATCTAAAGATAAACTATGGAAACACCGATAAAGCACATTGTTTACCCAAGAAAGCATATTATTTATGGTGTGTAGTTTTTAAACAAAACAAATTCGGGAGCTTGGCATAGAACACACTTGTTATTAGGCTGTAGATATTAGACTGCAGAGAACATTCATTACTAAGGGCTGGTCCATGTGCAGAGGCAGAGCTTGTTCATCTTCTGCCCCGTTCCCAATAAGAAGCTTTAAACAGGAGAGTGCAGGATCAAGCATACCTCAGCTTCTGAATAAGCAGAAGTGTACAGACCAGGCTGGAACAAACAGAGACTGTCATTCTTCATAGCTTCTCTTTTATCCTCCTACTATGCTAGTTATGAGAGCTTGAGACATTTCAGTGTATGTGCATGCATGCATGTGTGTGTGTGTAAGCCTGATCCAATTAGTTTGAGTTTATGCGTGTAGGTCTTGAATTGGAGAATGTGAATGTGATTGTTGGGGTAGTAAGTGTGATGACATAATGTTGACCATCCTCCATGTATCAGTGGCATTATAGACCTAGCTTAACTGTTCAGTGCTTGCCATATTGTGGGTACACTTGACGCATGTGTACCTATCTCAATCAAAATGGTATCTCTGCCCAAATGTTGGCCATACCAGACAAAGTGGGAACACTCTGGGCATACTTTTGTCTATCATGGGTATAATTTTGGGTCTGGCATTATGGCAGTCATCCATGAAAAATTGTGACGAGTTGGTGACATACCTTTGTCTCTCAATGGTATCATAGGGGTCCTGTCATTATGTTCCCTTCAATGGCATTGTGTGCATTCAAGGTATAAAGTAAATTACTTTTCTGTAGCTTAATTATTGTATATTTTCTACTGAATCATGTGAGTGCCACCGACTTTGACACTCAGCGTTCTATGAGTATATTTAAACAGTCTACAGGGTCATGAGAGTGCATTCAAAACATGCATGCAGAGATAAATCACTTATTCGATTTTTCTAAGGCGATGGCCTGCAGACGTCAGAGATACTGAGCTCAAGCACTGGCTTTAAATACAAGCAAAATACCCAATTTTTTTAAATACTGCGAGTGTTATTTACAAAGGTTTTAACTAGTGCCTGCATATTAGAAAGGAAATGCAAAGCATTGCATTGATTGGCATACCATTATCAAAGACAGACCATGAGAAACAATATTGCACAGCATTCTGGAAATGCTGTAGTGGTAATCCTGTGAGACTTACACATTTCTTTGCCTTCACAGTGAGAACTTCAGTAGTCGGCATAGTGTTGCCTGTTTCGGCAACATTGCAACAGAAGTGTTGAATGGTTCTAATAGTTTCATGCCAGAGGTGAAGCAGAACTTTGGACAATGAAGTCTTTATTTCTGGTGCACTATAGAATATGACCATTTAATTCTCACCCAATTTGCTGTCTCCACCCCTTGGCCTGTACCATGGGTGGTGGTGATACGAGAATAGGGGAGATGCAGGACTCTACATCATTTTTACAACATTCTGGTTAGACATACACACATTTCATAAGGAATTCAATATAACCTAAAACAAAACGCAGGGTGTAGGAAAGTAGGATCTTCTTCTTATGGTTACCTCCACTTTTTGCTTGATGTGATGCTGTTTTTGACTAGTCTGACTGGGATCAAGCTAATCGGGACCCCAGTCTATCTGCTTTCTCCCTAAACTGTTGTGTTCAGTACCTAGGCACATCCCAAATTGGATACTGCGGTACCCTTGTCAGTCCCTAGTATATGGTACCCATGTACCCAGGGCATAGGTACCCCAGGGGTCTTGCATGGGCTGAAGCATGCATTATGCCACCCATGAGAGACCATTCAAAATGGAACTACAGGCCTGCCATTGCAGCCTGTGTAAGTTGGTGCATGCACCACTTACGAAAGATATAGGTTTACTATATCTAAGGGTCACTGCACTTAAAACCTATAAGTCACCCCTATAGCAGGCCTTTACAATACTGAGGGCAGGGTGCTTGGTTCTAAGTGAGAGGGTGCCCCTCCATGAGGAGGACACCCCTGCAGCCTACGGAGTCCATTGTCCTGGGTTGTCAGTGAAGCAGCCATATACTACATAGAGGGGCATCACGTAATTGCGCGATGACCATCTCGAAAACGGCTGCAATGAAACCTTTCATGTTTGGTATCAAACATGTTGGAATTATACCTCCCACACCATAAATGGTGTGGGAGGTTTGATTACAGTGTGGGAGGTATGATTCCAAGCACCAGGAGAGCCCTCTGTTAGGCTTGCAGTGTTCCCAATACCAGCCATCTAGTCCCGGACAGCACAAAATGGTTGCTGCAGACCAGAGACAAATTTCTGCCCTCCTGCTGCTGAGCCAAGCTCAAGCAGGGGAAGGCAGAACAATAGGCATCCTGTCACAGGGAGGTGTCACCACCTCCCAGACAGGATTTAGTGTATTAGGGCTGGGTGTGTGCATTTGCCAGCGCATGAAAGTCTACATGAGGGGCACATTTTGTGTCCCTGTGCATAGTCCAGTTCAAACCAGTCCTGGGAGCAGTTGACTCCCACTTGGGAGTAATCTCCCCTCTGTCCAGACCCTCCCCTGAATCATCCCAACCCTTTCCTTAGGGTACTTAAGGGCTTACCTGGGTGTAGGTCCCTAGATTTGTTGTGGGATAAGATTCAGAACTGAAACCACTGCACTTCTACCGCCTGGGCACTCTGGACTTCGCTGGACTTCGTTTGGGCCTGACTTTGTCTCCCTTCCAGTCTGCTGCATTGTCTGCACCTGTGACTCATACAGGAACCTACCAAGGCCTGTGAAGCATCAAGGACAACCAAAGTAATCTCCCTTGGAGTGAAGGAGTCACTCCCCTGCATTTGCAGGCACCATAACAAAGACAACTGGTCTGCAGATCCCGAGCTCCTCCGGACTCCGTGGGCTCTGCACCACAGGTGGTGGTTTTAATCAGCTTGCGAGGCCTGCTCTACCCTTTCACCAAGTTTGCGGCCAGTAGTCCTTGTGGGGGTTGCAATAACCAAACCCCTAGGTACCGGTTCCCTTTGCAGTTGCAAAGGCTTGTTGACATCTTTGCAAGAAGATATTCGGGCTCCAAGTAGCCCCAACCTCGAGCATCTCCAGTGACCAGAATCTTCAGCCACACCACATTGTGTGCATCGTGGCCTGCATCTTTTCGTGAGCTGCTTGAGGTCCTCATGCGACTCCAGTGCCTCTGGCCTGTGGTCCACTTGAGGGTCACACTTATTTTTTTTGGGCTCCCCTGATTGCTCGGGCCTTCCTTGACTCCCCTGCTTGTGGTGAGTCTCCTGGACCTTGCTTGTCCCAACCGAGCACCTTCTTGACTTCCTGTGTGGGTTGCATTTGCGAAGGCTTGTTGGTGCTCCCGCTGGTCACCGACCCCCTCAGCACTCGACATCCTTCGTGGGGCAGCTTGTATCTGGGTCCTCGTCATCCTCGACATCACCTGGTCCTCGCAGCTGCAGAGTCAAGGTCACCGTCATCCTTCCTGAAGCACCTGACATCGGAAAACATTCGCCTTCCAAGTCTCCTGGTCACCCCTGAGTGGCATAGACTCTGTCACCTCTGCTTCCAGGTACCCCTCATCAAGAATATATGTTTGAATTCCTACGGACACTTTCTCCTCTTCCAGCAGCGGCACTTTCCTGAAGTCCTCCGTTGGGTTAGACGGCGGTTTCCGACGCCACTTCACACCTATGCACCCTGCTTCCCAAGGATATGTAACTTGAGTACTACGGTATCCACGGGTGGGGTGGCTTTCCAACCTTCTGTCTTCCACAGGGTTTCCTCAGGGTCCACTGGGAAGGGTCCTTAATCTTTAAAAATCCAAACCCGACTTGCACATAGACTTGTACGGTCCACAAGAATGTGTTCTTACATTGCACACGCTCTCAGTGGGGTCCCTATCTACTCACCTTGTGTGGTTCCTTGGGGTCCCAGCAATTCTACATCCTCTCAACATTGTCTTGACTCGAGTCGTGGTTCTTATACAACTTTCTTAGTATATAGTTTGGTCCCCCCCTGGGGCCCACTGTGTATTAGTGCTATTTACTGTGATTTCTTTGCTAAAGTATTGTGTGCTTTGTGTCTATCTCCGTGTAGGAGATACTGTAACATTCTAGAGAGTGTTATATAATAAATTCATATTTTTATAAATACTTTGTGTGGTTCCTTTTCATTTAATCTATACTATAAGATTGCATTATGCTAAAACAAGCTGCTTTACACTCCTTCAAGACTAAGCCTGAAGGCTGCTCTCCACAGCTACCACTTGGATAGATTTCTAAGGTTGTCTGAGACCTCCTAATTCACCATAAGGGTTGTCTGGACTGGTGCAAGGTGCCCACTTACATTAGTGGACATCATATACCAGGCCAGCTTCTCGCACAGGGCTTCTATTTGAGTTTGATGGGTGGGTCATCATGCAGCTGGGGCAGTGGAGACAGGTGCTCTAAGATGAATATATATTTTTTGTGGGGTGAACCTTTTTCTGACATTTCTCTACACCCCTATGAGTTCTGTACTATGATGGAAACATATTACAACAACCATATAGAGTATGTTTACTTTGCATGGCCACGTCTTTGAAACACCCCCTTTCCCACACGAAATCCTAAATAAAATATTGTGCATCATTTGCCAAATTTCCTGACTTTCCATGGTCCTACGTTTTGTCTATTAGTGTCAATATATACATATGCTGATTCATAGAATCAGGACCATGCATTGTATAACTGGTGATGGATTTCTACCTAAGTGATGCTGAGGCAGAACGTAGCATTCTAGAGGAAATATACTGGGCGAATCTCACAGCCAAGTAGCTTGGACTGGAGAGATGCACTGCCCTGTGAACCAAAACTAAGGCTTTAAACAAAATCCATTTCGTAATGGGCAGCAAATGCAGATCTTTAAGAGTAGCTGCGGTAGAAAAATGGTGTGGCAGGCGAAGAAGTAGCCTGGCTGATGTATTTTAGGCCACCTGTAGACGATTCACCTGAACTTTCACTGCTCCAAAATACAGGGCATTTGGGTAATCCAAATGCAAAGTCATCAGGGCATGGATCATGACTCTTCTTGCCTCCAAAGGCAGGAGGGGGAGGAATTTCTTGTTTGGCCTACCGTAGCAGAGATCTGCAACTTCATGGAGAGTATGGTATCCATCTTCACCTCTAGATGTTTTACCACTAAAGAGGGAGGAGGCAGATCAGGCAACGCAGAGGGCCAGAGATCTTCCCACCAGTTGGACACCTGTGACCCAAATGGAATAATGTCTGTCATACCTACATTGCTGATATTTCCAGAACTGCCATTTTGAACTATGTTGGCGGTGAAAGCCAGATTGGCTAGAATGTATCATCTTGCCTTCGTCAAGATACTCAGACAGCTGAGCATTGACCAGCTTTTCCAGTATTTTTGTAAAGGCTGGAAGAAGAGAGATAGGCCAATACTTACAGAAAATGCTAGGGTCAAACGCAGGCTTCTTAAGTAGAGGGATCACCTTGGCAAGTTTCCAGGTGGCTGACAGGATCCCTGAAGCAAGGGAGAGATTGAAGATGGAGTTGATTGATAATTCTACAGCAAGCAGTGAAATATAGTCTCACGAGTCATCCAAGAAACTCTACTTCATTTATCCTGAAAGTGGTTCTTCTCCTTGCGGAATGCAAGACTATATCTTCTAGAATACAATTTTTAGCTAGTAAGCAGTAGCTTTTGAGAAACATTTTATGTAAGGGCAACAGTGCATATGTCTTCTTTTGTAGCCCCATACAGGTGTTCTCCAACCACACTGTATCATTTGATTCCTCATTCATTTTTTTCCCAGAAGGATAATTAATATCCTTAATTGAGCAATGTTTGTCCTTGGACAGTACCAGATGACCTGGGGCATTTGGAATGAGTATACCTGCTTTGTCCTGTTGGTATTTCTTCATATTATCGATGTATTTCTGACCTTTGTACATTCTGCTCATCTGCGATATAAATGTTTCTCTGGTATGCTATGCATTTTCATAGACATGCACTCTTATTTGTAGGCAGCAAATGTATGGACTTACCTGATCCCTTGTAATTATATACCACGTATGATTCCTTTTTTCTATTATATTTTGCATTATCAGATATGTATTATCTTTGGTTTTGGCATTTGTTGTGCAATAAAAATGCACTAAACTAAGGCGAAAATGTGTGTCCCATTTCACCATATTTAACCATTTTTGTAGATTTTTAAAGCTCAATTCACAGATGTAAACATAAGCTTATAACTTAATCCACCTTTTGCATCTATTAGTATGGATTTTCCTCTCATGAATGTGGTGAAATCTGTAGGAGAGTAGGATCTGCTTCACATGGGTACCCCCACTTTTTGCTGATGCTTCAATGTTTTTCGACATTAGTCTGGCTGGGGCGCTGCTAATCAGAACCCCAGCCTAGCTGCTTCCTCTCTAAAATGGTTTCCATGTGCCTTAGGCACATCACTGATTGGAATCTGGAGTGCCCTTATAAGTCCCTAGTATATGGTATATTTTGTACCAAGGGCATAGGTACCTCAGAGGCCTGCCAGGGGCTGCAGCATGTATTATGCCACCCCTGGAAGGCCATCCAAACTGACACCACAGGTCTGCTATGCAGCCTGGGTAAGGTGGTGCATGCACCCCTTACTGTGATATAGGTTACCTATATCACTAAATACATACACACATATAAACCTATAAGTCACTCCTAAGGAAAGCCTTATCAATCCTAAAGGCAGAGTGCATGGTTCCTATGTGAGAGGGTGCCCCTGCATGAGCAGGGCCCCTCTGCAGCGTTCGGAGACCCTTCTCTGATGCTGTTTGTAGTGCAGCCTGACCATATACTCTTAAGCGCATTATAACCTCGCGTTAAATGCTAACTTTGGAATGGCTGCACCTAAACATGTCGTGTTTGGTGTCAAACATCTTGGAATACTACCCCCCGCCAATTCTGGTGGCGGGGGTAGCATTCCACCCTTCTAGAGGGAGAGACATGTTAACCCTGGCCTGGCCGGTAACTTCTTTCTAAAGCCCTGGCATCACAAAATGGATGCTGCTGCCACAGACACGAGTCTGGCCTCCTGCTGCTGGACGAAACTCCGGCAGGGGAGGCCTGGACAATAGGTTTCCTGTCCCAGGGAGGTGTGACCACCTCCCCAGACAGGATAATGTGTATTGGGGCTGGGCGGGAGCACTTTCGGGTGCTTTGAAGTCCTGCACTGGGGCACACTTGGTGTCCCTGTGCATACCCCAGTTCAAACCGGATCAGGGGCTTGCAGCCCCTGCTTTGGCGTGAACTGGACAAAGGGAAAGGGGTGTAGCCACCCCTCTGCCCTGACCCACCCATAGGTGGGGCCACAGAGTAGTCCAACCCCTATACTTAGTATAAGTATAGGAACCCAGTCCTTAGGACTTTAGATTATCCCTGGATGAAACTCTGAAACTGAATCCTGGACCTTTGACGCTCTACTCACGATTAGAGGACAGAAGAATCTCCCTTGGGGTCAAAGAGTGACTCCCCTGCTTGGCAGGCACCAAAGAAGCATCTGTCTGGTTCACATTTCTGAAGCTCCCGTCGGACGCCGAAGTCATCGCATCACCAGAGGTGGATTCTCAGACTTCCCCGAGGCTACCCTGAGTCTCCAGCAAAGCTGAGGCCCGTAGCTATCGTGGGTGACTTGAGACCGTGACCCCTGGACACCGAGCACCCTTGCAAGTGCATCCTCTTCTGGGTCTCCCACGAAGTCATGCTTTGGGCTCCGAGTAGCCCTAGCCTCCAGCACCAACTGCACCGAAGATCACTGGCCTCCACTCCACGAGTGCCCTGTGAGCCAGATCCACGTGCGACGTCTCGAGGCTCCTTCGCGGTCGCTAGCCCGTTGGCTAGTAGCCCTTAACGAAGGCCAATCTTTTTCTTACTTGGCATCCTGGTTGCTCCAGGCTGCACTCACTTATCCTCACTGGGTGAGTTCCCCAGACCTTGCTGGTCTGCACCATCGACGATCTTCCTCTGCATCGAGACTTGCCGTTGCCAAGGCTTGTTGGGTCCAATCCGGTCGCCGACACCTCAGCACTCGACAGACATCGTGTACCAGCCCGAATCCTGCTCCTGGTCGCCGACAACGCCTCCTGGACCTCGTGGCTGAAGAGTCAAGACGACTGTCACCGCACCTGAAGCACTCGACATCGGTGGGCATCTGTCCATCGCCTTCCTGGTCACTGTCTAGTGACCCAGACTCTGTCCCCTCTGCTTTCAGGTTCTTCAGAACTCCGATCCACTCTTGGATCCACCCGGACACTTTTCACTTGGTCGCCAGCAGCACTTTGCAGCAGATCGCCATTCAAATCGACGACGAAACCCGACCCCGAAAGGCACCTATGCAACCGGCTTCCCTGGGTGAGGTAACACGAGTACTCCGGTGCTCCCGTGGATAGAGACTCTTCAAAGTCCTAGATCTCAAAGGGTTTGCTCCAAGTCCTCCTTTAAGTGTCCCTTTTCTTTAATTTCCCGATCACGACTTTCTCCATAGAAGTCAACGGCGTATCGCGGTTGTGTATTTACACTGCACGCGTCCCCCGTGGGTCCCCTGTGTCACTACCTTGGGTGGTTCCTTGTGGTCCAAGCACTTCTAGAGGCTCTAGGCCTAGTGTCTAGTTCAGTCGTGGTTCTTATACCACTTTATTGGTATATGGTTTGGTACGCCCCTAGGGCCCAAACGTGTATTTGTGCTATTACTGTGTTTAAATAACTTCTAACTTATGTACTTCGAACTCTAGCCTCATAAAGAGACTGGAGGGGTGTGTTTAGCAATAAATACATATATTTTGAATATATACCTGGTGTGGTGCTCTTTCATTTGATCACTCAAGAGATTATAGACTGGTAAAACAAGCTGCTTTACATTCCTTCAAGACTTAGCCTGAAGGCTGCTCTCCATAGCTACCACTAGGATAGCTTTCAATAAGGTTGTCTTTAACCTATCTCCAATAAGGGGTTGTTTGGACTGGTGCAAGGTGCCCATTGTAATTAGTGGACAGCATATACCAGGCCAACTTCTCACATTGGTGTGCAGCGTGTGGGATTCCAGCTTGATATTGTTTTACCAGATAATCTCAATTGAATTGATCAACTGAAAACCATTAAAGGTACCTAAGGTACATATAATTTAAGCTTAGAATACAGTAAGTTCTACTGAACTTAGAGTTGTGTGTTAAGGGATAGCACACCCTTTCTACAACTCAAGAGAGTTTAGTAGGCCACACTAGAGTAGGTAGTGCATACACCACACCACACTAGTAATGTCTTTAAGGGTAGGATCTAAAGAATCCTTGCAGGAAGCCACTGAGCTTCCACCCTCCAAGTATGATACACTCCCATTCTTGGAATTGAGAGCATTATGTAACTTGAGAAAAATAAGGACAGGCCAAAGTCCCACCACCCAACACCTTAAAGAGTTGTTGGTGGCTTATGACCTTAGTAAGCCCTTGGGGACTGAAGGGGTAGGAGCTGAGGGTGGGGCAGAAGATGAGGATGGGACCAGGGGTAGAAATACCCCCAGCCCCCCCTCTGAAACTGGCAAGGAGGGAGAAAATGACCCTGACCTGGATAACCCAATCCCTGCTGAGGAAGATGAAGAGGATAATCAGGATGATGCCCTCTTTGTCCCCCCAGGAAGGATTATGAGTGTGCCCAGAAAGTCTAGATCTCCTTCTCAGGAGTCTAACCACTCTGGCACCTCAATAGGGAGCTCTGTCTCATCTCATAGGAGGGAATCCTCTCATGAGAGAAGAAAGAGGCTGGTTCAATATGAGGCAGCTCAGCTTGAAATCAGAAAACAGCAACTAGCTATAGACAGGGAGTCCCTAGATCTCTTTAGAGAGAGAAGAAAGTTGGGACTAGAGTCCCATGGTGGCAGCCATGTCCCTAGAGATAGGGAAAGGTCCTATGACCATAGGAACCTGAGCAAGATTGTCCCTCCCTACCAGAGTGGGGATGACATCCACAAGTGGATAACTGCTCTAGAGAGGGCCTGTAAAGTACAGAAGGTCCCTCAGGAGCAGTGGGCAGCAATCTTGTGGCTCTCCTTTGCAGACAAAGGTAGAGATAAGCTCCTCACTGTTAGAGAGGAGGATGCTGATAATTACAAGGTCTTGAAGAGTGCTCTTATTGATGGGTTTGGCCTAACCACTGAACAGTACAGGTTGAAGTTCAGAGATACCCAAAAAGCACAGACTCAAGACTGGGTAGACTATGTGGATTGTTCTGCCAAGGCTCTTGAAGGCTGGTTGATGGGCAGTAAGGTGTGTGACTTCTCAGGATTGTACAATCTGATAATGAGGGAGCAGATTCTTAATAACTGTCAAAATCAGCTGTTGCATCAATACCTGGTAGACTCTGATCTGACCTCTCCCCAAGAATTGGGAAAGAAGGCAGACAAATGGGTCAGAACCAGGGTGAAGCAGAAGGTACAGAACCAAGGTGGGGAAACCAAGAAGCAAGATGCTAAGAACTCTGAAAAGGGTGGGGAGAAGGGTAAAGATCAAAAGTCTTCATCAGGCCCCCAAAAATCTTCTTCTGGTGGGGATTCACAGTCTACCAAAGGGAAAGGCCAAAGAAAACCATGGTGCAAGGTCTGTAAGCAAAAGACCCACTGGACCAGTGATTGCACCAAGTCCAAAGACTCCAGTCCAGCACCCACCAATGCCCCTAAGGCACCTGTTCCCCCTAGTACAGTTGGTGGGAGTGCTCCAGCCAAGGGTTTAGTAGGGTTCACCCTGGGTACTGAGTTGGGCTCTGACCTAGTCAGAGAACTGACTCAGGCTGTGTTAGTCTGTGATGAAGGCATGGATGTGACCTCCACTGTGAGTCCCAGTAATCTGGGCAAGTACAGACAACAGCCTTTAATCAATGGACGTGAGGCTTTGGCATTTAGGGACACAGGGGCAAGTGTCACAATGGTGACACAAGACCTTGTGAATCCTGGGCAAGTTATACTTGGTGAGATGTACCAAGTGACCAATGCTAGCAATGTCAGAACAGACCATACTCTGGCAGTTGTTAACTTCTCCTGGGGAGGGGTAACTGGCCTTAAGAAGGTTGTGGTAAGTGCAAACCTACCAGTCGAATGCTTGCTTGGCAATGACTTAGAGACTTCTGCTTGGGCAGAAGTGGAGCTCAGGACCCATGCAGAAATGCTGGGGATCCCTGCAGATGTGTTTGCTGTGACCAGGTCACAAGCCAAAATGTCTAGCACTGAACAGGCCTTGGATTCTGGAAGAATGGACCAAGTGCCTTCCAAGAGGAGGAGTAGTAGGGTTAAGGCAGTGCCTTCCCCTTGGCTCAGGAGGAAGATCAGTCCCTTGAGGGGGATGATCTCAGTCCTGAAGAAGGAACTGTCCCAGAGGAACTTGAACCTGACCAGGTTGAGTTCTTGGGGACAGGGGGACCTTCTAGGGCAGATCTGAGCCAGGAGCAGCAGAGCTGCCCCTCCTTGAACCCCTCAGACAGCAAGCTGCTGCTGAGGCTGCTGGGAAAGCTAGTGGTCCCCATACAGTGTATTGGGATGATGGACTCCTGTACTCAGAGAGTAGAGACCCCAAGCCTGGTGCTACCAGGAGGTTGGTTATACCTCTGAAGTTCAGGGGCTTCCTATTGACCCTAGCCCATGATATTCCCTTGGCAAGTCACCTGGGCCAGAACAAGACTTGGGACAGAATTGTCCCTCACTTTCACTGGCCCCACATGTGTGAAGACACCAAGGAGTTTTGTCGCTCCTGTGTAACCTGCCAGGCCAGTGGCAAGGCAGGTGGCACTACAAAGGCCCCCCTGATACCACTACCTGTGGTGGGGGTGCCCTTTGAAAGGGTAGGGATTGACATTGTTGGTCCCATGGATCCCCAAACAGCATCTGGGCACAGGTTTATCCTGGTGGTAATGGATCATGCCACCAGGTACCCAGAAGCTATTCTCCTCAGGACCACTACAGTGGTGGCAAGGGCCCTCCTGGGAATCTTCTCAAGAGTGGGCTTTCCTAAGGAGGTAGTATCAGACAGGGGTGCTAACTTCATGTCTGGGTACTTAAAAGCAATGTGGAAGGAGTGTGGAGTGACTTATAAGTTCACCACACCCTATCACCCACAATGCAATGGTTTAGTTGAGAGATTCAACAAAACCTTGAAGGGCATGATTAAAGGGCTCCCAGAAAAGCTTAGGCGAAGATGGGACATACTCTTGCCCTGCCTTTTATTCGCATATAGGGAGGTGCCTCAGAAGGGGGTTGGTTACATCCCTTTTGAACTTCTGTTTGGCCACCCTGTGAGGGGGCCACTGTGCTTGGTGAAGGAAGGATGGGAGTTACCTCTCAAGCCCCCAAAGCAAGATATAGTGGACTATGTACTTGGTCTCCGCTCCAGGATGGCTGAGTACATGAAAAAGGCAACCAAAAACCTTGAGGCTAGCCAGGAACTTCAAAAGGCCTGGCATGACCAAAAGGCTGTTCTGACTGTTTACCAGCCAGGACAGAATGTGTGGGTGTTGGAGCCAGTGGCCCCAGCAGCTCTCCAAGACAAATGGAGTGGACCCCACACTATTGTTGAGCAGAAGGGTGAGGTTACCTACTTAGTAGACCTAGGAACACCCAGGAGTCCCCACAGGGTTCTCCATGTCAACAGGTTAAAACCATATGTGGACAGGGCAGACATGGGCTTGCTCATGGCTACTGATGAAGGGCAGGAGGAAGAGAGTGACCCACTCCCTGACCTGCTCTCACAGAACCCTGACGATGGGTCAGTAGATGGTGTAGCCTTGGCAGGCAGCCTCACTACCCAGCAACAAACTGATTGTAGGCAAGTTCTCAATCAGTTTAGACATATGTTTTCACTGACACCCAGTCAGACCACCTGGTGCACTCATGAAGTGGACACTGGGGACAGTCTGCCTATTAAAAATAAGATTTATAGGCAACCTGACCATGTCAGGGACTGTATCAGGACTGAAGTCCAGAAAATGTTGGAGTTGGGAGTTATTGAACCCTCAGATAGCCCTTGGGCTAGTCCAGTGGTCCTTGTGCCAAAACCTCACACCAGTGGTGGAAAAAGAGAGATGAGGTTTTGTGTGGACTACAGGGGTCTCAATGCAGTCACTAGGACTGATGCCCATCCAAAACCAAGGGCAGATGAGCTCATAGATACTTTGGCCTCAGCCAAATATCTCAGCACGTTTGACTTGACAGCTGGCTACTGGCAGATCAGACTAGCTGATACTGCAAAGCCCAAAACAGCATTCTCAACCCCTAGTGGGCATTATCAATTTGTGGTGATGCCCTTTGGTCTGAAGAATGCACCTGCCACTTTCCAGAGGTTGGTGAATACAGTTCTCACAGGTCTGGAAGCCTATAGTGCAGCATATCTAGATGATATTGCTGTCTTTAGCTCCACCTGGGAGGATCACCTGGTCCACCTCAGGAATGTTTTACAGGCCCTGCAAAAGGCAGGCCTGACTATCAAGGCCACTAAGTGCCAGATAGGGCAGAGTCAGGTTGTGTACCTGGGCCACCTTGTGGGTGGAGGCCAGGTTCAACCTTTGCAGATCAAGATCCAGACTATCATGGACTGGACTGCTCCCACTACCCAGACTCAGGTGAGAGCCTTCTTAGGCCTGACTGGGTACTATAGGAGATTTGTCAAGGGGTATGGATCAATAGTGACACCCCTGAATGACTTAACTTCTAAGAAAATGCCCAAAAGGTTCAGTGGACAGTTAGCTGTCAAAAGGCATTTGATGACCTGAAGCAGGCCATGTGCACTGCTCCCATTCTACAGAGTCCTGATTACTCCAAGAAGTTCATTGTTCAAACTGATGCATCTGAATTGGGGGTAGGGGCTGTACTGTCACAATTGAATGAACAAGGTCAGGATCAGCCAGTAGCTTTCATTAGCAGAAGGCTGACCCCTAGAGAGAAATGTTGGTCAGCCATAGAGAGGGAGGCCTTTGCTGTGGTCTGGGCTCTGAAGAAGTTGAGGCCATACTTGTTTGGTACACACTTCCTGGTTCAGACAGACCATAAGCCCCTCTTATGGCTAAAACAAATGAAGGGTGAAAACCCCAAACTGCTTAGGTGGTCCATTTCCCTACAGGGGATGGACTTTACAGTGGAACATAGACCTGGGAGTAACCATGCCAATGCAGATGGACTCACTAGGTACTTCCACTTAGAACATGAAGACTTAACTGGGCAAGGTTAGTTTAATGTCCCTACGTTTGGGGGGTTGTGTAGGAGAGTAGGATCTGCTTCACATGGGTACCCCCACTTTTTGCTGATGCTTCACTGTTTTTCGACATTAGTCTGGCTGGGGCCCTGCTAATCAGAACCCCAGCCTAGCTGCTTCCTCTCTAAAATGGTTTCCATGTGCCTTAGGCACATCACTGATTGGAATCTGGAGTGCCCTTATAAGTCCCTAGTATATGGTATACTATGTACCAAGGGCATAGGTACCTCAGAGGCCTGCCAGGGGCTGCAGCATGTATTATGCCACCCTGGAAGGCCATCCAAACTGACACCACAGGTCTGCTACTGCAGCCTGGGTAAGGTGGTGCATGCACCCCTTACTGTGATATAGGTTACCTATATCACTAAATACATACACACATATAAACCTATAAGTCACTCCTAAGGCAGGCCTTATCAATCCTAAAGGCAGAGTGCATGGTTCCTATGTGAGAGGGTGCCCCTGCATGAGCAGGGCCCCTCTGCAGCGTTCGGAGACCCTTCTCTGATGCTGTTTGTAGTGCAGCCTGACCATATACTCTTAAGCGCATTATAACCTCGCGTTAAATGCTAACTTTGGAATGGCTGCACCTAAACATGTCGTGTTTGGTGTCAAACATCTTGAAATACTACCCCCCGCCAATTCTGGCGGCGGGAGTAGCATTCCACCCTTCTAGAGGGAGAGACATGTTAACCCTGGCCTGGCCGGTAACTTCTTTCTAAAGCCCTAGCATCACAAAATGGATGCTGCTGCCACAGACACGAGTCTGGCCTCCTGCTGCTGGACGAAACTCCGGCAGGGGAGGCCTGGACAATAGGTTTCCTGTCCCAGGGAGGTGTGACCACCTCCCCAGACAGGATAATGTGTATTGGGGCTGGGCGGGAGCACTTCGGGTGCTTTGAAGTCCTGCACTGGGGGCACACTTGGTGTCCCTGTGCATACCCCAGTTCAAACCGGATCAGGGGCTTGAAGCCCCTGCTTTGGCGCGAACTGGATAAAGGGAAAGGGGTGTAGCCACCCCTCTGCCCTGACCCACCCATAGGTGGGGCCACAGAGTAGTCCAACCCCTATACTTAGTATAAGTATAGGAACCCAGTCCTTAGGACTTTAGATTATCCCTGGATGAAACTCTGAAACTGAATCCTGGACCTTCGACGCTCTACTCACGATTAGAGGACAGAAGAATCTCCCTTGGGGTCAAGGAGTGACTCCCCTGCTTGGCAGGCACCAAAGAAGCATCTGTCCAGTTTGCATTTCTGAAGCTCCCGTCGGACGCCGAAGTCATCGCATCACCAGACGTGGATTCTCAGACTTCTCTGAGGCTACCCTGAGTCCCCAGCAAAGCTGAGGCCCGTAGCTATCGTGGGTGACTTGAGACCGTGACCCCTGGACACTGAGCACCTTTGCAAGTGCATCCTCTTCTGGGTCTTCCACGAAGTCGTGCTTTGAGCTCCGAGTAGCCCTAGCCTCCAGCACCAACTGCACCGAAGATCACTGGCCTCCACTCCACGAGTGTCCTGTGAGCCAGATCCACGTGCGACGTCTTGAGGCTCCTTCGCGGTCGCTAGCCCGTTGGCTAGTAGCCCTTAACGAAGGCTAATCTTTTTATTACTTGGCATCCTGGTTGCTCCAGGCCTGCCCTCACTTACCCTCACTGGGTGAGTTCCCCAGACCTTGCTGGTCTGCACCATCGACGATCTTCTTCTGCATCAAGACTTGCCGTTGCCAAGGCTTGTTGGGTCCAATCCGGTCGCCGACACCTCAGCACTCGACAGACATCGAGTACCAGCCGGAATCCTGCTCCTGGTTGCCGACAACGCCTGCTGGACTTCGTGGCTGAAGAGTCAAGATGACCATCACCGCACATGAAGCACTCGACATCGGTGGGCATCTGTCCATCGCCTTCCTGGTCACTGGCTAGTGACCCAGACTCTGTCCCCTCTGCTTTCAGGTTCTTCAGAACTCCGATCCACTCTTGGATCCACCCGGACACTTTTCACTTGGTCGCCAGCAGCACTTTGCAGCAGATCGCCATTCAAATCGACGACGAAACCCGACCCCGAAAGGCACCTATGCACCTTGCTTCCCTGGGTGAGGTAACACGAGTACTCCGGTGCTCCCATGGGTAGAGACTCTTCAAAGTCCTAGATCTCAAAGGGTTTGCTCCAAGTCCTCCTTTAAGTGTCCCTTTTCTTTAATTTCCCGATCACGACTTTCTCCATAGAAGTCAACGGCGTATCGCGGTTGTGTATTTACACTGCACGCGTCCCCCGTGGGTCCCCTGTGTCACTACCTTGGGTGGTTCCTTGTGGTCCAAGCACTTCTAGAGGCTCTAGGCCTAGTGTCTAGTTCAGTCGTGGTTCTTATACCACTTTATTGGTATATGGTTTGGTACGCCCTAGGGCCCAAACGTGTATTTGTGCTATTACTGTGTTTAAATAACTTCTAACTTATGTACTTCGAACTCTAGCCTCATAAAGAGACTAGAGGGCTGTGTTTAGCAAAAAATACATATATTTTGAATATATACCTGGTGTGGTGCTCTTTCATTTGATCACTCAAGAGATTATAGACTGATAAAACAAGCTGCTTTACATTCCTTCAAGACTTAGCCTGAAGGCTGCTCTCCATAGCTACCACTAGGATAGCTTTCAATAAGGTTGTCTTTAACCTATCTCCAATAAGGGGTTGTTTGGACTGGTGCAAGGTGCCCACTATAATTAGTGGACAGCATATACCAGGCCAACTTCTCACAAAATCAGCAATTGTAAATTCCATTTAAGGAGTGGGAACTGGGTCTTTCTCGTCGTGGTTTGTCTTGGAAGTTTGGGCACGGCCACAAATATGGTTATGGCCAAGGATCACTCGGTCAAGTATAAGGTATTTTTTTTTTCTTTTTCTTTCAACACTACCAAACCTAATCAGAGTCTTCATACAGAAAATACAGCCTTGGTCCTGAAGTAACCCAACAGCAACTCAGAATAGGGTACATAATGGGATGAAACATGTTACAGATTGAAAGAGACAAAATATTCCCTTCTATAATTCATCATATGAGGACGCAAATAAACATTTTAGTTCAGCTTAAGGTATCTTTTATATTATTGTTTCTCTGTAATAAATGGTGGAGGAGAGACAACTGCCTCTCTACCATTTACTAAGGTTACCCCTATTATACTGACTCGTCATAGGTCCTCTTTCGTTTTACATCTATTAGAGCTGCCCTTTTAAGCAGGGTTGTAGCCCACACCAGTGACAGATGAAGGAGCCCTATTATGAAGCATACCATTAGAAGGGGGTGAGGGTTCCGTCATTAAAGAATGGATTCCCTTTCAAAATCTCCTTGGTTGAGTATTTCATTCACGCGCCGGGAACTCCTGGTTGAAATTCTTTTAATAAGGGACATACCCACATGTGTTTTTTCCACCATTTTCCGTCTTGTTCAGTAAATTGTCTCGGGCAGTACCTGGTGACCTGCACCATTTGAAAGGAATGTACTCCACCTAAAAGCACAAAATGCCACTCATGGTCATCTGGTTGCACTACACTGGTGAAAAGTCACAAGTTCAGGCCAACTGCAACAGAACGCTGGTCAGAAACAGAGCCCATATTGGTACCGCTGAAGAGTTTCCTTAAGACTCTTGCACAAATAGTTTTGTTTATGGTGGAGGAGGTTTGGAGGGGCAGAAGAGCATTGTCGAAGGTTGTTGCTGTAGTGCGAAGAGCAGGTGGGCAGCTCAGGCTATCATCACTGTGGCACGAAGAGACGGATGGGCGTTGTGGGCAGTTGTTGCTGAAGCTTCGCATTGATGGTCACCACAGGATGTCATTCCTGTAGCACAGAGTGCAGATCTTGTGTTGACGGTTGTTGCTGGCTGTAGAATGAAGAGCAGGTCTCATCGTAGCTTCACGTTGGCAGTCATAAAAGGCGGTAGAGTCTCAGCATGAAGGGGCCTTTTCATAGTCACAAAGAGCCCAAACTTCAGGGTTTCACCCCTTCTACTTTACTTTTGAGGAGCTCAGACTGATTCCATCCAAGGGTTTGGAACCCAGGGAGCATCAGGAACTCATTTTAGCCGAGGCCAGCAGGCCTCAGGCAGGTCTATTTACAGATCCAGGCAGGTCCAGTGCAACAGGTCAGCTGGGCAGTTGCAGGGTTGTTCCTAGAGCTTAATAGTTCCCGGTAGCTAAAACAGGAGGTCAGTCAACTGACGCTTTGAGTTACTCAGTTTAGCCTAGATGAAAGTAAATAGGTCAAGTCTTGCTTCCCAGGCAGCCACGCAGTCCTGGAGTAGTCCTTCTCCTGTAATGTCCACAAGTCTAGGAGTGTTCAGAAGAATTGTTCAGAAAATTCAATATTTATACCTGGCGCCAGCCTTTGTGTGTGTGGGGCACACCCTGTCCTACCACTACACTACACTACATCTGGTTTTGGAAAGTTCTTCCCCTCCCCTGTAAAGGCTCCACATTGTTTGGAGTGACAATAGGTACCTTTGTGTGTGCTGGAGACAAGCCCAGTAAAGCGCAAGTGAGGAAGGGAACAGCTCTGCCACCAGCCATCATGGCAGATGGACCACCCTACCCACCTCTAGTCACCTTTCTGTCACTGTCTAGGAGGAATACACAAACCACAACAGCAGAGCCATTCACAGTCATGTAACCCAGAACAACTTTCTAAAAGTGGCATTTTTAGAATTGCATCTTAAAATCCAACTTTATCTTTGAGGAGGATTTTAATTTACAATTCAGCTGAATCAACTGTCATGGCCGCAGGACGATGAAGCTCCGGAACCAAATGCCCACATTCAGATGTTAGCGGACTCCGTCCTCACTTCCACTACCCACCAAGGAGGAGATTCTGCATCCGAACAGCTCCCGAGATGCAGCGACCCCCCACTGGGCACCCGCGATCACCACTGACCATGGGGAACAGTTATGGGGAAGTGCTGCCCAGTCCCCCTAAGAAGCCCTTGCTGGCCTCCTCCCATCCCCATATGGTGCTGCTGGGGCCGTCCCTTTGTCTTGCATGGCCCTGCCAGGAGTACCTTTTTGGGCCACATAAGAACCATTGTTTCTCTAAACAGTACCTACCCAGCCCACCTCGAAGGCCCCCTGGCGACAGGGAGCATGGGCGAGACTGAGGCCGGGGTGGCGTTGTCCTGCTGGGCCTTGCTGGGCCCTCCCCCGGGGGCCTCCATTTGCTCTCGTTGTGGCTGCTGCCCCAGAACTGCTGACACCTACCATCTGTGGTGTGGGCTGTGCCCTGCTTGGACCTGAGGTACCAGATCCCCATTTCCTGAGGTCCTGGCCCTGCTGGGTCGCGAACCACACCCTAGAGGGGCACAGCTGAATGCGGGCCTCCGTAGTGGGGCCTGTTTGCATCTGACCCAGCTGGGCCTTGCGGCCTGGGTTTTTACAGCCTTCATGCTGCCCCCCCACCTCAGGATCATACTTCCTGCTCCTGATTGGGACCAATACACCATGAGTAAACCCCAGCGGCACCCCCCCACGCACCACTCTAGGCCTCCTGCCTACCTCCCCTCACCATAAGGAGTGGGGCACCTCCATCATTGTTTGGCCCCAGCGCTTATTATATTAACACTAGCTGCAGCGCTACGACCGGGGCCACCCTTTGGATCCCCATATACTGAGCAATGGGCCCAGGACTTTTCTTTTCTGCACGGAGCCCCTTCCTCACCAATTGGTGATCCCTCTTCGACAGCTCTGTGGCCTTGCTACACCGGATACCACTCCTACTGGAGGTCTACTCCAAATCCTTAGATAGAGGGGTTCTTCCTCCCTTTCTCTGCTTAACTTCAACAATAAAATCCTAGACAAAGCGGTGGCCAACAGATTATTTCTCTTGCTCAACCAAATGCTCTCTCCTTTTCAGACCAGGTTCATACCACATAGGTCCACCTCACTTAATCTTCAAGCTGTTTTCTCCGTCCTGAATAGGGTGTCTCCAGAGACCCCCACGGTGGTTGCTCTCTTGGATGTGGATAAGGCATTCGATTCTCTAGAATGCCTTTTCTCCATGTGATGTTACGTAAACTCGGCATTCCCAATGGATTTACTGCCCTCATCTCCCTGCTGCTCTCAAGCCCCGCTGCCCGTATTCAGATCAAAGGCTCCATCTCTGAACCCTTCCCCATATCCCGAGGCACTAGACAGGGTTGCCCACTGTCTCTCCTCTTATTTATTATAGCCATGGGCCCCTCGACATGTCATCTACAGGAGCTCCTTAGAGTGACAGGCTGAGGATGTATGTTACAAAAGTTAAGGTCAGTTCAGCTGGGATCCGGTGCCCGGAACCTATCCATCACTCCGCCTGCTTGGACTCTTGTACCTCTTCATCAATAGCCCCATCCCTCTGACGAACTCCTTCTTTACACAGCAGGTGGAGTGAGGGGTAGGCTCCTGGCACCGGATCCCGACTGAACTGACGTTAACTTTTATAACGTACATCCTCTGCCTGTCACTTGATGGAGCCTGACCATAACCCAAATCGGGTCGGTCCATTTTATATGTAATCAAAAGGTACCTCAGTGTTAGGAATCAGAGTGCCTGGTTCACCTTGGCGAGCATCACTGAACCAACCACTGTGTAGATAGTGTATTGTTTCTGGTCCTGACGGATTGCATCACACACTAAGCGAGAAACATGTTGACCACCCACTTGTAGCCACCTCTGACCATTATATCAGCGGTGACACCATTGATGTTTTTAATTGGGACCAGTGGGCTCGCCTATTAAATTAATTTGGGAGCACCACTGCACCTCATTTTATCCCTCCACACACCATTTCACCACACACCTTGTCCACATCTACACCACCAGGCCCCACACCCGCACCACACCTTACGGCTTGGAAAAAATATCTCTGACAAAGAGCCCCTCATAGGGTGTCTGTCAGGCATTGCAGCGCCGGCCTGAAGAGGAGCAAGCCCTATGATGAAGCATGACACCCAACCGGGTGTGTGAGGGCCCCACTTCCCAAATTGGGAGACACCCCGTCTCTACCTTAGGGTAATGGTGTTGACCCTCCCAGCCTCCTCCTCCCTCCTGCACAGGAACTGCATACCTCTTCTTCTCATTGGTGTTCTTTGGGGCTCGTATGCTGGATCTACAAGCGCCCCTGATCCCTCTTTTTGTTATAGTATGGAAAGTTAAACGTCACATGTAGACTGCAGTTCCTATCCCCTAGGCTGACAAGGAAAACATGGCATCAAGTCTACATGTGTAGACTTATTATTACGTGTTTTGAATCTGCAGTCAAAACTGTCATCATCATCTGACTCGATGGAACCCTACTTTAAAAAAAAAAATTACATTTATTTTTTATTAAACGTTTTATTAGAAATAAAATACAATCTGCATATACATTTCTTGCAATCATGATGACAGTCGTGCACAGTCTATTGGTAAACAGTTCACACAAAGATAACATATCTTCAATTACCTCAATAGCGTTATATCTCATCGTCCGAGCCATGATCCAATCTCGGAGTTGTACATATGTTCCCCCTGTAGGTATTCCATTTGCCCCATACTCTTCCCCATTTCTTTGGACACCCTCTGTGAATGAAGGTAGCCTTCTCGGCTGCCATGACCATATCCATATCCCTACACCACTCGAGTAGAGTTGGAGCGTGTGCCGACCCCCATTTCTGCACTAGATTTCGTTTGGCTATCATCATTCCCGTCGTTGCCCACTGACGTTCAGCGTGGTTAAGGTCTGTTGGCTCCCACACATTTAGAAGGCAGCATTTAGGATCGAGCGGGACTTGCTTCTCGCTGACCTCTGTAATAGTGTCCATCACTGCTGCCCAGTAAGGGGTAAGCAGTGGGCATTCCCACAAAGTGTGATAGAATGTACCTATTTCACCACATAGGCGTAGACAGTGCGGGTCCGGGGTTCTCCCTATCTTATGCAGTGTCACCCGTGTGTAATAGGTCCTGTGTAGTATTTTCAGCTGTACCAGACGTAATCTAGAGGAGACTGCCACCTCTCTAGGTGACGCAGTCGCTTCCTGCCAGTCAGTGTCGTCCATGTCTCCGATCTCTGTGTGCCAAATCGCCATGAGTCGGACGAGGGGGTCCGTCTGATTATTAATAATTTTCTTGTAGGTGAGTGAAGTTGCTTTTTTGTCTAACTAGTCAGTTAATAGTCGGTCCTCTAAGGGGGATGATTCAGGGAGAGTTTCCGCTGTTGGAAGGGCTGCATCTATCTCATGTTTGATCTGCATATATCGAAACTTTTCCCCAGGAGCCATTTTATGTTGCTCCTGCAGGTGGGCAAAGCTAACAACTTTACCGTCTTGCCAGAGGTCCCCCAGTCGGGAGATCCCTATCAGGTCCCATTTCTGGAATCCCTTACTCTTTCTCAGGGTGCCTAGTCTGCCTGTGTCCCACAACGGAGTGTGTTGCGTCAGTTTGTCTGACCAACCCAGGTGTCGTGTTACCATGTGCCAGACATGAATTGTGTGTGTCGTCGGTCCCATGAGGTCAGGTGCTTTTCGTTTGTCATAGAGTGCCCTATTAACGCCTCCCGTCCCCAGAGCCACTCTCTCCAGGCGATAGGCAGGGTCAGTGTCGGGCACGTGGACCCATTGATTGATAACTGTGAGCTGTGAGGCCCAATAGTATGCCCGGATATCGGGTAGAGCAATCCCCCCATCGTACCAACTTCTAATTAATTTACTCGCTGCCACTCTTGCCGGTTTGCCATCCCAAAGGAGAATAGCAACCTCCGAGTTCACTGCTCTAAAGTACGAGTCGGGGACTCAATAGGGCGTGTTGTGCAGGGTGTATAAAAATCTGGGTAGGGCCATCATTTTAAAAAGTGCTGCTCTGCCCAGTAGGGTGAGTGGCAACGCTCTCCAATGCTTGATATCTCGCTTCAGCCATTGCAGCGGTGCTTGCAGGTTAAGTGCTAGGAATTCGTCCGGGTCAGACGTTACATGGATCCCGAGGTATTTAAAACTATCCGTTACTATCTGGACCGTACATCCCCAAGGCAGTCGTGGAGGCAGGCCACTTAAAAATGTAGAGTACGGACTTGTCCCAGTTAATTGCATACCCCGACACCGATCCAAACACCTCACAGATGTTAAGTAGTGTGTGGAGGGACCGCGTGGGCTGGAACCCTACTTTTGAATATTAAATAGGTCTCCCCTAAGTTGCCCTTGCAGAACACAAGGTAGGGTACCTAGTATTTAAAAGTGGAAAATGTAAGAATTTATGTTTGAATGTTACTACAGTGAGTCATTCCCAAAATGTATTTCTACTGTAAAGAGCTGTAGCTGTTCCTATGAGAAAAAAACTAAAGACTAAAGTTCAAATAAAATACTATTTTGCTAACTTTGTGTGTGTGAGAAAGTCTTTCTTTTTGTACAGATCACCCTTATTATTGTCTGATACTGGTGGTTACCGATTCTGAATGTGGCCTGGGCTCTGTTAACCAGGCCCAGGGCCAGTGCTATGTTTAAAAGGTATATGGTAAATAGGTGTCATTACAATGGGTTCAGACAACCTACCTGTAGGTCCTTAGTATATGGTAGGGCATGTAGGTTAGAGTCTGTATAGGTCAGTGAGTGGGTGTACAAGTGGCTGTGTTGGTCTGTGAGTGGGTGTGTGAGTGGCTGTATGGGTCTGTGAGTGCATTTGTGAGTGGCTGTATATGTCTGTGAGTGGGTGTGTGAGTGCCTTTGTGGGTCTGTGAGTGACACTTTGGGTCTGTGAGTGGATGTGCGAGTGGCTGTGTGGGTCTGTCAGTGGGTGTGTGAGTGCCTGTGTGGGTCTATGAGTGGCTGTACGAGTGCCTGTGTGGGTCTGTGACTGGGTCTGTGAGTGTCACTATGGGTCTGTGAGTATCACTATGGGTCTGTGAGTGGGTGTGAGATTGACTGTGTGGGTCTGTAAGTAGGTGTGTGAGTGCATGTGTGGGTCAATGAGTGGGTGTCTGAGTGCCTGTGTGGGTTTGACAGTCATGCACAGTCTATCAGTAAACAGTTCACACAAAGATAACATATATTCAATGTTGGACCTGGCCCTTTTTGGCAGGTTCACCCCTGAACTTTTTGCCTGTCCCTTAGCCTTTTCCCTGTGTAGTGTTAGTGATTTTAGACCTCTGGGCACTTTAGCACTGTGGCCCAGTGTAAAGTGCGTGCGCGCTGTGTGCATGTGTGGTGAGACTGGCCTGCCCTCCCATAGGAATGCATTGAGGATGAGTGTGTCAGTGGTAATTCCTGTTATGTGAGGAGCAGTGTGGTCAAGTCTAGTATGTCTGAATTCGTGAGAATAAATGCTGCGCAATGGTGTGCGCAGATTTATGGTGACTGGTAGAGAAATGCCACTTCTAGAAGTTGGCATTTCTGTGTGCTCTGTGTCTGCCTGCCTGATGTGGATTGCATGTCTGGCTCTGTGAGTGACAGGGGCTGGGAGGTGTGTGTGGCTCCAGGAGGGGCAGGGTGAGTCAGCGCTGGGCTGAATGGGACACCTGAGCTGAGAGTGGTGGGAGGAGAGATCCCCTGACCCTGAATAGGATGTTGCCTGCCCTGTACAATGCTGGCTCCACCTCCTGTGGTGCGTCTGATGTCCCTAGCCTGTCTTGTGAAAGGGAAAAGGAGCTGGGCAAAACAAAGTGTTCCAAAACTTCCCTGAACCAGTTGCATCTGGTTCCCCCATGCCCTGCACCCTAACACAAAGGAAAATGGTGTATAAAAGTAGGGGCTGTGACCCCATAAGGTTGTTCAGTTCTTGTTCTGGTGCTGTCTGTCCTGTGGGGCCCAGAGGGGGCTGCCATGAGGGCTTGCCTCCCTGGGCCCTGCGTTGCCCCTTGATGCCTGGAAGGACTTTTTGGGACCCCTTTTTGCTTGTCTGGATAGTCCAGGAACTGCAGGACCTTTTGCCTGTTCTAGCGCCTTGGGAGCGCTGGATTTTTGGAGGAAAGGAGCACGAGGGCTCCGCAGCGCTGAGCTGCAATTATCCCCGAGGGAATCCCGACGTAGGGATTCCCCCCATGATGCCGATCCTGGCGGGTGCCCACCCCGCTTATTTCTATATTTAGACAGTGGGTGCCCACCCCACATGGCCGTTTCATATGTATTTTTCAATGCGGGTGCCCACCCCGCATTATTTGCCTGCTAATGAAGTCACCGCTGCGGCCCGAGCCACGAACACAAGATGGCCGCGTCCGCCTGATTGTGGACGGAAGGAGGAAGTCCTGGAGCCTCGCAGGCTCCATGGTGAAGTCCCGGGTCCCAGGAGGGGGCCCGGGTGAAGAGGAGAGAAGGCCGAGGCCGCCGATGGCAGCGCGGGGCTCCTGTGTGCGAGGGAAGCCCTGCGTGCTGAGGGAGTGCTGGCGCTGGTTGGCGGGGCTCTCGTAGCGAAGAGAGAGCCCCGCATTTTTGCTGGAGAGCCGGCGAGAGGAGGACGCAGCAGAGACGCCTCCGAGAGAGAGCCGGTGAGTGGAGCTGGCAGGGGGGAGCGAGGTTAAGGCCCCATGCCGGTGCATCTTTCCCGAGCGGCCCCGCTTGACAGAGGGCCGCTCCAACGATGGGCATATTTGTTTTCAAGCCGTGGGGGTCCCGAGGGCACAGTGGTGCCGGGGGCCCTTTGCTTTATCCCCAGCTGCGCCGCACCAGCGCGGGCAGCTGCAACACTTGTGGGCATGTTTATTTTTAGAGCCTAGGTGGCTCCAACGTGGGGCACTGTTATTCATAGAGCCTGCGTGGCTCCAACCCTGGGCATGTTTTGAGAGCCCGTGTCGCTCCCACGAAGGGGGCACATTGTTGATTGAGGGGCCCTTGTTCTCCCCAGTTCTCGTGCCGATCGAGGCACCAGCGCCAGTGCGCCCCAATGATGGGGGCATGTGTTTAGTGCCAGTGGGGGTCCCCAGGCACAGTGGTGCCAGTTCTTTATTTGCTTTACAGCGGCGCCGCAGTTTCGGGCCGCTGCAACTAGGGGGCTATATTATTTTAGCCGTCCCTGAGAGGGACAGAAGCGGCACAGTGGTGCCAGGCTTCATTTGGAGATTCACAGCTGCCCAGCAAGTAGTGGGCAGCTGCACCGTTTAGGTTGTTCTTTATTTAGGGGGCATACCTTCTACGCTAGGAGTGGGCTACACTCCTCTGCCCCATATCTTCCCAGCTGCCCAGCAAGTAGTGGGCAGCTGCTACGTTTAGGTTTGCGCAGTGGCGCACCCTTGACTTTCGCTGCTTAGGCAGCAGCCCTGACACTTTGGACATAGGGCATTTGAGCCCCTTGTGAGATGGCCAGCTGGCCAAGGGGACTGCTAGGTTTATAGGGCGTCAGGCCCTAATGTGATTTGTGTGTTAGTGAGCTTCTTTCCTAGGATTTATAGGCTAATGTGATTTATACCTCTGCTATGGTTCTTTCTACTATGAGGTTATGTGCTACTGTGAGTATGTGGTGCTAGGAAATGTAATGCATGTAGGATGTTTTACGCACCCCGTTTTGGTTACCTCTAAAATGTGGTTTCTATGCTTGTGAGGTTATTACTTCCTAATGCGTTTAGGTTGTGTGTTATTTTCCCCTGAGATTATTTCCTAATGTGATTTATACATAGGATGTTATTGTCTAATGCGTTTAGACTGGAGAGATAATGGCATAATGGGTTTATGCTGGTGAGGTTGGCGCATAAGGTTTTGTGCCTAATGTGATACTGTGCATAATGTGGTTTATGTTACAGGCTGATGCTGAGTACAGTGGTTACCAGTGATTACTGGTTGTACGTTCATGATATGTTCTGCATTTATTATCTTTAATAAGTGATGGTTCTGACAGTGGTCCACGTGGCCCTGTCAAGTGTACATAATCCCCTGTAAATATTGTCCCGTGCCAGTTGGCACAGTGTATTGTATGTGAGTACTATTCTAATGTGTTTTATGATAATACAAAGGCTATTTTTATATATAACCTTGTGTGGAGTTCCTTTTGGAGTGTGCCTTGGGTGTTGTGCTGTGTGTGTGTTGCGCAAACGCTTTACACACTGCCTCTAGGATAAGCCTGACTGCTCGTGCCAAGCTACCAAGGGGGTGAGCAGGGGTTATCTTCGGCGTGTAACTTCCTTGCCCTGACTAGAGTGGTGGTTTCTGCTTGGCTTTGGCGCAAGCCTTAGCCAACCAGAAATCCCATTTCTAACATTCAATGACCTCAATAGCGTTATATCTCATCATCCGAGCCATGATCCAATCTCGGAGGTGTACATATGTTCCCCCTGTAGGCATTCCATTTGCCCCATACTCTTCCCCATTTTTTTGGACACCCTCTGTGAATGAAGGTAGCCTTCTTGGCCGCCATGACCATATCCATATCCCTACACCACTCGAGTAGAGTTGGAGCGTGTGCCGACCCCCATTTCTGCACTAGATTTCGTTTGGCTATCATCATTCCCGTCGTTGCCCACTGACGTTCAGCGTGGTTAAGGTCTGTTGGCTCCCACACATTTAGAAGGCAGCATTTAGGATCGAGCGGGACTTGCTTCTCGCTGACCTCTGTAATAGTGTCCATCACTGCTGCCCAGTAAGGGGTAAGCAGTGGGCATTCCCACAAAGTGTGATAGAATGTACCTATTTCACCACATAGGCGTAGACAGTGCGGGTCCGGGGTTCTCCCTATCTTATGTAGTGTCACCCGTGTGTAATAGGTCCTGTGTAGTATTTTCAGCTGTACCAGCCGTAATCTAGAGGAGACTGCCACCTCTCTAGGTGACGCAGTCGCTTCCTGCCAGTCAGTGTTGTCCATGTCTCCGATCTCTGTCTGCCAAATCGCCCTGAGTCGGACGAGGGGGTCTGTCTGATTATTAATAATTTTCTTGTAGGTGAGTGAAGTTGCTTTTTTGTGTAAATAGTTAGTTAATAGTCGGTCCTCTAAGGGGGATGATTCAGGGAGTGTTTCCGTTGTTGGAAGGGCTGCATCTATTGCATGTTTGATCTGCATATATCAAAACTTTTCCCCAGGAGCCATTTTATATTGCTCCTGCAGGTGGGCAAAGCTAACAACTTTACCGTCTTGCCAGAGGTCCCCCAGTCGGGAGATCCCTATCAGGTCCCATTTCTGGAATCCCTTACTCTTTCGCAGGGTGCCTAGTCTGCCTGTGTCCCACAACGGAGTGTGTTGCGTCAGTTTGTCTGACCAACCCAGGTGTCGTGTTACCGTGTGCCAGACATGAATTGTGTGTCTCGTCGGTCCCATGAGGTCAGGTGCTTTTCGTTTGTCATAGAGTGCCCTATTAACCCCTCCCGTCCCCAGAGCCACTCTGTCTAGGCGATTTCTGTGCTAGATTTTGTTTGGCTATCATCATTCCCGTCATTGCCCACTGATGTTCAGCATGGTTAAGGTCTGTTGGCTCCCACACATTTAGAAGGCAGCATTTAGGATCGAGCGGGACTTGCTTCTCGCTGACCTCTGTAATAGTGTCCATCACTGCTGCCCAGTAAGGGGTAAGCAGTGGGCATTCCCACAAAGTGTGATAGAATGTACCTATTTGGGTCTGTACGTGGGTGTGTGAGTGCCTGTGTGGGTCTGTAAGTGGGTGCCTATGTGGGTCTGTAAGTGGGTGTGTGAGTGCCTGTGTGGGTCTGTAAGTGGGTGTGTGCGTGCCTGTGTGGGTCAGTGAGTGGGTGTGTGAGTTCCTGTGTGGGTTTGTGAGTGGGTGTGTGAGCAGTACTCTGGACTTTGGGCATTTGCATACTTAGGGTATTTAAAAGGGAGAACAATGAAATCTGCTCTCACCAGGAGACGACAAGAAGAAACTACTTGTCACAGTCACTACAGATCACTTTCACTCCATTAGATCAATGATGGATTCACCTCCATTAGGGATTTCAGATTGCTTTTCAGTGTGGAATGCAAGAGGAAACACATTTGATTTGCCTTCGCTAAGCCCAAGAAGTTATGAACGTTTGTGCTTTACTGAAGGGGAGCTTCAGATGGGCACCTGCTAAGATTATATTTGTAAGTGCTTCGAGTTAAGGTTTAATTTCTGTGAAATGTGCCCCAGGGCCAGAATGGAACCTTATTTTTCCACAGAAAAGTCCCCAGTTTTGCCAAAAATATCTACCCAACTGGAGTACTTTATTTGGCTAATTAGTAAGTGCTACCTCTTTGGGTAAATGTCTCGTGCATATTCTGCACTACAGCTATGTAAAGGACCTCGAGCTAATACTTCCAGTGACCTTCTGTGCATCTAATTTCAGCAATATGATTGTTCCTCGAGCGCCTTCAACCACAAATCTGTGTTAATTTCAACCCTAGCCCTGAGAAGACAACGAGAATACAAAGAGATAAATCTCCACCAAACAGGGGTACTTCCTCTTCACTAAATGAAGTAAGTGCTTCTTTGTTTGGTGGAGATGTCCTCATATTCCTTTGCATCGATAACGTGTCACCAAAATCAGCTGGAAATGCACTCTGGGCCTTTTGTTAAACTGTCCATCGACATGGGAAAAAAGGGAAGACATTTGCATACTATTAAGGAAAACGGGTCCTGACCACGTCTCCCTGTGTGCCCTGGACACCGAGTGCACAGCAGAGTGTGTGCTTTTGCTTGGTGGGAGTTGTCAGCTATCTCCAGAGGGTGGGCACCTCGGCAGATAGCAGGCCCTGTGGGGTGGCGGTCCCCAGGGCCATATATGGCTCCAGGAGGGATGCTGCGTGGCCCCCCTGCTTTGTTTAGCACTTGCGGGCACTGGCCAGTAGGTAATATACATATATTACCTACTGCCCGTCGCCAGTAGGTCGTTATAGTTAGGACCTAGCTTCCATAGGAAAAGCATTTTTTGACTTGCCCATATCTTTGGCTTTGTTTGACGAATCTTCTGTGATTCTTGTGGCGCATGATAAGTTTCAGGGTGATCCGTCAAGTGGGGGCCGAGAAATTGGGGGGGTTGAAAACATACGTTTCCCATGTTAATTCTAATAGGGTCTTCCTGCCCACTGACTTGGCTGTTCGCCCGCTGTATTTAGATGTCAGCGAGTCTATGGAGGGAGGACCACTGGAGTCCCGCCGCCTCTGCCGGAATCTTCCTCCCATGTCGATGGCGTCAGAGGCAGAAGTGGCTGTTGGAGGTAGTCCAGCCAAGAGTCCTGCTAAGCTAATTACGATGTGCCTTTCATTGAGGCAACTGTGGCAGGAATTTCTTCTACTTTGAGTTGGTGGAATCGAAAGAAATGAGGTGAAAACGTACCTTTTTTTCATGCTTTCCGGCTCTGTTTCGGTCTTGTACCCTATCTACCCTATCATCCAGGTCCCTCCTTTGTTGCTCCGACTTCACCACAACGCTAAATGACTCCGTTGTCACTGAGATCTAAGGTAAGCTACTTGTACAATGGTTCCACTATGTATTGTGTGTTGACAATTGCCATAGATTCGTATATTTCTACAGTGCTCTTACATGCAATGTTTTTCTTAGGTGTAATGCAGTAGTGTTCACTTTTTTACTTAGCAAGGTAAATTGAACACAACTTTATTGACACTTAAAAACATTTGTTGTTGTGGTGCTTGGGTTGGTCATTCAATAGTGTGTGTATGTTGTGTGAGTGTCATGCAATATGTAACACACATAGGGCCATAACACATTGCCTACATATGTTTTTCATGCAAACATGACACATATGTGTATTGACACATTAATAAGTGTTTTCATCCACCAGGAACTCACTCCATCAACAAACTGCCCATAGGACACCGCCAGCGCAACAGGAACATCTAAATCGGCTCAGCACAAATCCATGGCCTGATTGCGACAGAGTACTGTCAGCCACCAGAGAAGACCACCTCTACTGTCTATTGTCACAACATCTAAATACGGTGGGCAGACTGCCATCAGCTTGACAGAGTACTTGGAACTGCCTCAGGATGATGGTAATCCCAGAAAGATCTAAATCAGACCCTAAGTGTTTGCAGCTTGATGGATTTGCATGATACTTAAATATCAACAGTAAGCTAAACATGATAAGTGCATGTGAAATGTTGTGTAGGGATTAGTAAACATGCGGCAAAGCTATTAGCAATAAATTATTTTTTGACTCCGTGTTTAGCTGTGACCCTATTATCAGAGCTGCATGAAACCACATATTCCAGCACAGGGCTTAACATGCCTGCCAAATTTGAGGCAGATTCATTTGAGAGCACCAACGGTATTAGCCCATTAAAACTTTTTTGTACCCCTTTTAACTCCCCCCCCCTTGAAGGATCTCCAATAAACTTCTATACCCATAAGGTTAAGCACAGGTTAATTTAGTGACTTTTTTTGGTTCACCCTGACAAGGAGTGTGTCTGTTGCTTGAGTAGGTTTTCACCCCCCTCAACAAACTACCAATCTCTCACATTGGTGCTCAGTGGTGGGCTTCATTACTTGTATTTATGTAGTATCATACAGTGGTTATTAGTCTAACATTGGTTTTTGATTTGATATCTTTCTCCCATTTCCAAATGTATGTTTTCCCTACCTCCTTTTTGCTACAATAGAGATGGAGCTGATCAAGGTGGATGACCTCAGCAAGGCTAAGCTGCAAAAGCTCTGCAAAGAGAGGGGGCTGATCATGAGAAAGAAGGACATGGAAGTAGACCTCTAGGAAGCCCTCTGTGCTGATAAAGGCGTTAAGAGGATGCAGCTCACCCCAGAGGAGTCATGTCGGACCTGCCTGGTAAAGGGGAAAACAGAGAAAAAGCTCAAGGCTCCACTGGTTACCGTACATGTGCTTACCACTCCCTTTGAAAGGGTGGGAATCAACATTTGTCAGATCCATGGGCTCCAACATTGCCTTGTGAAACAGATTTATCCTTATTTTAGTGGACCATGCCACCAGATAACCTGAGCCCATCCTGATCACTAACTGTGCCTGCAGTGATTAGGACCCTAATGGGGGCTTTTACCCGAGTGGTATCTGACAGGGGCACCAACTTCATGTCTGCATGTATGGCAACCATGTGGGATGAGTGTAGGGTAACCTACAAGTTCTCCATACCCTACCACCCTTAGACGACTTGGCTTGTTGAAAAGATTCTACAAGACCCTAAAATGCAAGATTTTGGCCTGCCTGCTCTTTGTGTACAGGGAGCTAACACAAAAGGGAGTTAGAATTAACCCCATTGAGGTCCCAAGAGGCCCCACCCAAGATGTAGCTAGTTACCTACTAGCCCTCAGAATACATATACAGACATTTTGGAAGAAGGCTTCTGAGAACTTAGAAGCCAGCCAGGAAGTCTGAAACTTAGTACAACCAGAAAACAGCTCTAATCTGGCGAGAAAATGTGGTAATGGAGCCAGTGGAACCAAGGGCCCTCCAGGACCGTTGGTCAGGGCATTATGAGGTGAAGGAGAGAAACGGGGAGGTTACCTACCTGGTGCACTTCAAGAACCCCAGACACCCCTTAACCCCTTCGATGCTCATGACGAGCTCAGCTCGTCATGCTGCGCGGTAGCGCTGTGCGCATGACGAGCTGAGCTCGTCACGACCCCACCCGCGATCGGAATGTCCAGCACACGAGCGGAATTCCGATCGTGGTCAAGGGGTTAATAGTACTCCATGTAAACAGCCTCAAACCACACTATAAGAGGTCTGAGGTCACCATGCTCCTGGTGAAAGATGATGGAGTGGAGGAGCAGAGTGAACCTCTCCCTCACCTTCTATCCTCTAAGGAGATAGATGGCTCAGTGGAAGGTGTCCCCTTCTTCCCTACCCTGACCCCAGAGCAGCAGAGGGAATGTCACCAGTTGTTGGGATGGTTTGTCTCCCTGATCTCCCTCACCCCTGGACTTACACATGTGTGTACCTATGACATTGATACTGGAGACAGTATGCCTGTAAAGAATACAATTTACAGGTTGTCAGGCAAAGTGAGAGCCAGCATTGAGGACAAAGTCTCTGAAATGCTTGAGTTGGAAGTGATTGAGAACTCCAGTAATCCCTGGTCCAGCCTAGTGGAAATGGTGCCCAAGGTCACCCCACCGGGTGCTGCCCCAAAACTTAGATTCTGTGTGGACTACAGAGGGGCTTAACTCAGTCACTAAGACTGATGCACACCCCATCCCCCGGACTGATGAGCTCATCGAAGGTTGGGGGCTGCCAAGTTCCTGAGCACTTTTGACTTCATTTGAGGATACTGGCAGTTTGCCCTGACTGAAGGGGCCAAAGAGAGGTCAGCATTCCCGACCCCACAGGTCCATTTCCAATTCAGGGTGATGCCCTTTGAGTTAAAGAAGCCCTGCCACCTTCCAGGGGTTGGTGAACAAGGTACTGTGTGGGATGCAAGCTTTCAGTGCAGCTAACTTTGATGACATAGCTGTCTACAGTAGTAGCAGGGAGGACCACCTGTTTCACCTTCAGGAGGTACCTCAGGCTCTGCATCAGGCAGAACTGACTGTGAAGGCCAACAAGAGCCAGACAGAGTAGAGCATTTAGGTGTACTTTGGACAACTTATGGGCAAGGGTAATGTGCAGCTCCTACAGGCAAACATAGAGTCTATCTTGGCCTGTAATTACCCCAAATCTAAAACTGATGTGAGGGTCGTCCTGGGCTTCACTGGATATTACAGGAGATTTTTAAGGATTATTGCACCATTGTTGCACCATGCTGGCTTCTAAGAAACAGCCCAAGAAGGTGATCTGGACAGAGACTTGCCAATGACTGACAGTGACTGTCCAGTCTCAAGGTTTTGGAAGAGGAAAGAGTACACTCTAACCAAGGGTCCTGGACCTTTGGGGCACAACTTGGGGGTTATGTTACTATCACCCAGAAACCACCAGCAAGGCCTAGGGCAAATACATCTGGAACTAGTCAGCTTATCTCATCAGAGACTTGGACTTCTTGCAAATGTTGTGTTTCTGGAGCTGAATAGAAGGCTGGCCATCTAGCCTTTGGAGTCCACTCTTCTGTACTGAGTTCAAGTAAGGAACAGGTCACACCCTTGTGTTTCTCTCCATACGTTCAACTCCACTTGCAGTCCTTCTTTTGTCTTCCAAAGGTCCAGTGATATTCTGAATAGGGTACTAAGTGTGCCACTTTTATGCTCAGTGCCAGCCTGTGGGTGGGGGAGACTCCTTGTGCCTCCCTAACCAATGGGATAAAAGGTCCCAGTGGTGCTCCCTCCCACTTTTGCAGCATGTCCTGTGTGTTTTACTGCAAGCTACCCCACAGAGCCACTCTCTACCTAAAACCAAGAAAACGATCCTGTATGACTAAAAGCCATGCATTTCACATCCATGATATTTCCCAGAAAATGTGTCCCTTCCATGTAGCCTAGGATCACCTCATTCCTCTGCTCTCTTTTACTTTTTCCTATCCCATTCTCTCAGAAATTATCAGCCCCACATTCAGCCAAACTACCAGCTGATCAGACACAAGAACTGGGCAGCAACCCACTAACTTCATGAATGAATCTCCACTATTCAAGGTTTTAACACTACCCCATCCAGGCAAGCTCAAAGAAGAATCAGAAGAAAATAATCTTGGTTTCTACTTGGCTGGAAGTCTTTTGCTAGAACACACTGTATAGTAAGAGGAAATCTTCATCAGAGTTAACATCCCTACACTAGGGTCCAACCTAAAGGTGTAACAAAGATCACTGTGACATACACTGCCTATAATACATGGGCATTGCAGACATTTACATTAGCATCGATGCAAGGAGATCCTTACCTCATAATCAGAACAACATTTCAAAATACTCAAACCCTGCATCTCAAGTCAATCTTTCTCTGTACTAGACAATTCACAAATTTCTGCACGGAGTTCAGTAGCGAAATTCCCTACATCATAAGAATGACATGTAGCAGGAAATTCTACCAGTGTACTAAAATTGAGTATGTTCCTTTAATTACAAACTCTAAATCATTCTTCAGGCTCAAATACTTTAGAAGAGAACGCCTGCTTTAAAGTTAAGTGGTAATGGTACGTACTAGAATTGATATAAGAAGTGAGAAATTGTTGCAGGGATTCTGCCCAAAAACAGAACTATGCGTAGGATTATAGGACCTTTGTGTATAGGAACTGAGTCATCCTACCACCTTAGTACCCATGAGTCCCGGACCAACAAGCTATAGTGTCTCACTTTCTCTCCCTCTCCCTCACAGAGAAACAAATGATTAGACACCCCACAACACAACACTCCCAGATCTCTCAGGAATCGCAGTAACAAGACACACCCTTTCGCTCACACTCTTGTACTTGTCCACAATAAGATCTGACAGAGACACGAAACAGTTTAAAATATTTATTTTAACTAACGTGCCCTAACATGCAGGATACGTGCCACAACAAGCAGAAAAATGCATAGTACAAATGCAGTCAGCATAGCAGCTAGTCCATAAATCATGATGGGAGATGTCATCATGAAAAGACAATAGAGCCTAACCTCCCTCCCCTTGCTAAGAAGCAGTATTATTATATATTATAAGAACTTTGGGCTTTGTCAGCAGACCCCATACCTTAGCCTATAGATGGTAGATCTACATTATAGGTGCTGTCTCGCTCTTCTCCCTGGAAAGCTCCCTATCCAAGTGTGTCCTACCTATACATGTATCCAATAAGACCAAAGTACGTTGTCCCAAAAAACAGCTGCTTTGGTATGTTTTGTCTAGGTGCGAAGGCCTGGACAGAACAAAATAACAAGGGGCATTGTTGTTCGACCTTGCTCACAATGTTCAGTCAAAATCCCAGGAACATGCAGAGAGTGAACACAGCAATGAGTTCTAATATGAAACCAGCCATAGAAATTATTGCAAAAGTAAAATCGTGTAGTAACGTGCGCAAAGCAGCGGGCAAGCTGCAGCGTGCTCATGCTATCTCAGTGAAGACGACAATGTCCCTATGGGCCATGTGACAACATTTTTAGGTTCATTCACTCACCGAAAACTGAGGAATTCCATTTAAGATTCAAATCTAAATCAGACTCCAAACTGATGCACTTTTGTATCACTGAATGTATTCAAATACCACCCGTGGTTTAGCATCAGCTGCAGGAACAGGGGAAAGAAGAACGTTGTCACATGGAAATTTATCTCTGTGTACTGGCCCATGGTAAACATTTTTTTAATTTTTTAGGAACAGCGGCAGTAATTGAGATCAGCACTTTTCATCTTCCTGACTGCTGCTTGCTTCTCTATTGTTGGATTTCCATTGCTTACTCATCTGTTAAAAATCACTTATATTGCCTGTTCCTTTGTGATACGGCAATCAGTTGACTTTTATTAGTTTTCATGTTCAGCTACCTCCCTTGAAGGTTAAATGGTTTTTATAGGATTGCTTGGGTTATTGTTCTCCCTGGGACATTGGAAGGGCTGATTGATTGCCAGTAGCTCTGTGAACAGATTGAGGCACCTTCAGAGGCGCTTGACCGTAGCTATCGCTTGCACATTAGTCGATTTAACACATCCTAATGGAGTTTACTATGGTCGACTGGAATGGAAAAATCCCCCAGCTGATTAAGGAACTACCAGTGCTGAATAAACCAGCGAACAGGCTATCATAACTTTAAGGACGGGTCAGGTAGCTCTTTCAGATGACACTCATTTTCTCTACTGCTTTTCATTATGAAAACTTTTTTGACCTACAACATGCCTTGGACCGCTTTTTCTCATCAAATTGCTGTAATTTCTCATAATGCACATTTCACGGCAGATGTATATGTTCAGTAACACTACATTGAGTTGAAGGATTTGGTCAGGGCTATTGGATTTACTAGCATTAAGGGAAGATTATATTGTGGTACTACTTTATAAGCAGAGCCATTAAACAATTATTTTTTTAACATGGTGTAGTGTCTTTCTCACAGGTTAGTAGGTGCAGACATCAGAACCTTTTGGCCTTTAATAGCACGACACAAGTTTGTGAAAAGCTTCAGTTCAAAAAATAGGTTTGAGCTATCACTTATAGACTACGACTGCCAGGTCAGCATTTATATTATGTGAAACTCACGATTTCTCTTCAATAGGCTGTGAGGGACATGTTAGGGGTCGCCTAAATAAATTTATTTTTTGAAATATTTGAGGTTAGTGAGAAACATTATAGTAGGTGAAAGATGAAAGCAGAAAACGCAACAATTTATGAAGTGCAGGTCTCTCATTCCTCTCATATTCACTGCCTGAACGACTTCTCCACGGGGATTGTTGAGAGAGAATACTGGTGTAAATAGTTGACAAGTTTTAGATGGGGTCCTCTGAGACCACTTCTAGCATGCGAGTTTCTTTTAGCTCTAAACAATATCAACCAGAGGAGAAATAATATAGGTTAAAAAATGGCAATTGAGATAATAGACATTATTAGACTCCAGTATACAGTTCAAAAACTCAACGGGGTGTAAAAATAATTTGTATGGGCTGTGATGCAGGCAATTGACTGCCTGTGAGTCACCAGAGGAATTTATTTTCATAAACGTTTATGTGGTGTACACAAATCAATTCAGTGCTGTGCACCAGAATAACTCACATAGCCGAAGGATCTTTGGGGCATATTAGCAAGACCGGCGATAAAATTATCGCCGTTTTAGCGCCTGGAAACTGCCGCTAAAACGGCGATAATGGGCTTGCTAATATGCGCTATAGAACTCCAATAGAAGCCAAGGTTAGATGTGCAGGACATCTAACCTGGGCTTCTATTGGAATTCTATAACGCATATTAGCAAGCCCATTATCGCCGTTTTAGCGGCAGTTTCCAGGCGCTAAAACGGCGATAATTTTATCGCCGGTCTTGTTAATATGCCCCTTTATCTTATGCCCAGCGACCTAAGCTGGGCTGCACCGATGAGATTGTCTCTTCATAGCGGTCCATATTACGGGGCATATTAACAACGAGGCGATAAGCAATTATCGCCGCTTTAGCGTCCGTTTTTCGGACAGAAAACGGCGATAATTCTATCGCCTAATCAGCAAGGTCACGCTATCGCGTGAATCCTTGCACTATCGCCCTTCCCCCAACGCCCATCCTTGCATCTCTAATGAGATGCAAAGTGAGCGTTACTAGGCGTACTCCGGATGGGCTACGTTGCAAATATCGCCGATGTTCACATCGCGATATTTACAAGGCAGCCCACAGGATTATAGCAGACGTTAGATTTTGGAGAAAAACGGCCGTTTTCGCCAAAATCTAACGTCTGCTATAATCCTGACTTACCTATGTTAGGCATAGGAGGTGGATTCTGCTGATACGACCACAGGGTCGTATCAGCAAAGTTATCGCCTTTGCAGGGAACATCGCTGGAAAACCAGCGATGTTCCCTGCAAAAGGGCGATAACCTCGCTATCTCTGGTATTTTATCGCCCTGGAGTAACGCGTTGTTAATAACGCGCTACCAGGGCGATAAATGCCAGAGATAGCCTGCGATAATATACTTATCGCTAAGCACGGCCAGCGATAATTATCGCTGGCCGTTGTTAATATGCCCCTACATTTTTGTGTGTCATTCTACACTTAAAGCTCATGCAAATGGAACTCTCAACCACAGACTTTCTTTTTCAAGACTCATTTTGGAAAACAAGGAAGGGTGTGCTTAGGAAATTTGATCGATAAGCTATGTGGGGGAGAGCTGTGACCAAGGCCCTTATTAAAGGATTCTAGGAATAGGGTGCGGTATTTACCACAAGAAGTAAATACCATTATCCCAGAGTGAGCTATTTACCGGAAGTGGTAAATATCTCCTATTCCAAGTTTTCAACACGAAAATGAGGCATAACATGCGGAATCGGTCTTTACCACATTGAATTCCGCATAGTTTATCTTCTTTCTGGGCCTTTTCTCCCAATAAATGCGGCCTGTTTGGCCTGCTGAAATTTATCAGATGAAACTGCGAGGTTGTGATAATTTTCACACAACTTGCAATTCCGGACCCTGTGCAAACAGCAATACTGTAGTAATCCAGACAGCTCCAATTATGGGTTCTTAAAGTGATTTATTTGAAGTCAAATAAATACCAACAACCTTCAGCAATACAGACTCAATCCTGGTCATTCTTGGAATCTTAGCTGTGATGCTGTTCCACCACATCACCTACATCATAAGATTCCAGCTACCACACATCTTCCCCCCAATATATCCTAAAAGGAAGAACATTTTGTTAATACGTCGGAAACCATAGATGTAGATACTAATTTGAACAATAAAATGTAAATAAAATAAAATAAAAGCATTTACATATCGCAATAATAACATGTACACTTATGAATAAGATACACTACAGTAGCATCAGATACTACTAGAATGGGATATCTTACACAAATCCCCAAAGCTCCATTTCTTGCCATCATCCAATTGAACTACTGATCCCTTGACTGAAATGACTTTACGGGGCTGTGAGAACTTGCTCTCACCCTTCTTCACAAAACCAGGGGGGATATTCACAAGGAGCTATCGCCAAATTAACAGCACTTTATCGCAGCCAAAGTCGTGATACATTTACACCCCCATTCACAAGCCGGTGTTAACAGCCCACAGCACCAGTTTACCCGCGATAGCAGCCGCAAAAAACATCGCCACAGAGGACCCGCGCAACTATCGCTAATGAGATGCAGAGTGGGCATACCCGTGCCAAAAGGCGCGACAACATCACACCTCAACATTCACAACGACCAGCCACATCGGTGATAAAAACACAAAACAGGCGATAAGGCGCGTTAGCACCAGGAAATCTACACCTGCTCTGACCTGGTGTAAAGTCGGACGGCAGCCAGCACCACAAAAGGGAGCACAGCCCAGGGCCACAACCCAAGGGCAACAGATGCCATGGAGCCCCTCATCATGCGGTCCAGACACCCAAGAGGGCCACAACACCCACCGCCACCACCCCAGGACCCCAACCCACACCCGGAACACCCCCCCCCCACGGACCACCACAGACGCAGCGCAGACAAAGACAGCGGACCCCCAGGAAGCTTACCAGCCTCACAGACCCAACATCTGACAATGACACCGTCCACTACAGGCTGAAAGTGATAAACATCCTACGCATCCTGACCATCATTGCCTAACAGGCCTACGGCACCAACACAGCGGACAACCAACATCCCACCCCACACAAAGCTGCTGGCATGGCTGCACCTGTTTGCCCCTGGTACCCCCAACCAACACCCACCAGAGTCGGAGGAGTCTCACAGCCAGCCACATCCAAGTCCCCCACACCTGTCCTGGACATCACCAACACCCTGGCACCCCAGTCCCCATACGTACAACACAATGTGCAGGATCCGCTGGAGACCAAGCAAGGACCATACGCCCAAGCAGGATGCACGCACGTGTTGGGGCAAAACACAGCACACATGTACTACCTATGCCCCCTGGTGACACAGCACACAATCACCGCAACCGGAAGCACACCGCTCACATCAATGTGCAGGCAATAACAGAACACCGTGGAACCCCCAACAATGTCGCCTTCAAATACACAGCCAGTGTGCATGACACCTTCATCCTCTGACAGTCCATCATCAACCAGCATTCCCAGGATGGCAACAAGGGAAATGCACAGCCCCTTGGCAATATCCAAATGAACACCCCACACACCTCAACTCCACAACCATGCAACTCACAACTCCGGCAATGCACATGTCACAAAATCACATACAACAGGCACAACAACATGCCCACCCACCAAACACGACAGAACAACTTACAATGTTCACATGGGCAAGCCCTGAACATGAGCCAGCAACGGCATGGCACCACAGCCACATAATAGCCGAATGTGTGGAGAGGTGGCAACCAGGCATGTGTGAAGGATGCAGTAGAACCATGATTGGGAAAGTACACAATGCCATGGGTGGTGGAGATGTGCTGGACACACTGCAGTATGCATAACACACCCCTATCCAGGGCGACATACACCGCTGGTGCATGGAGTGTAGTGGACAGTGGACGCAACCATGTCACCCCAGCCAGTGGGGGACCTGGCGGAAATGTTGCCTGTTACGCCCCCCCCTAAGCGTCACCGGAGTGGGATGGCCCGGCGTATGCCACGCCAGCGTAGGGGTGTGAATAAAAAGCACGTAGGCCAGGGCGTGGTCCTCTTCCGGAAAGACTCACGTCTCTGCCAGGGCAGCACCTCCCACCCCGCCACAAGGCCGACGCCATCCCCATGAGCGAACTTGCCAGCGATGCTGTGCGCCTGCCGGACCCCGGCACGCTGGACCACGAACCCATCAGGCCCGCCCCTGCGCAGCCAGGCCACACTGATCACCCGCCGACACCGGCGTGTGTCAAGGAGGGCCCACTATGTGCCTGCGCAAGCTCCAAGCCCGAGTTCCGTGACCTTGGCAGCCACCTCAGACCATCACGGCCTCCACGACACAGGCCCGCTTTATTCCTTTCTCGTTGACGTACTCCACTGCCGCCTTAGGCCTACACTTCGGACCAGTAGGTCCCACATGTGAAACTGTGTCCTGAGTCATGAATGGCAGTGACCCCAAATCCGGGCCAGCGGCCACAGCACCAGACCCCCCCCGATCAGTGAGGCATAGTTCCATATGGGCATCTTGCGACACGTGGTGCCACTAACCCTGTTCAACGCCTGCTGGCTACACGTGGTGCCACTAACCCTGTTCAACGCCAGCCGGCTACACGTGGTGCCACTAACCCTGTTCAACGCCAGCCGGCTACACGTGGTGCCACTAACCCTGTTCAACTTCAGCCGGCTACACGTGGTGCCACTAACCCTGTTCAACGCCAGCCGGCTACACATGGTGCCACTAACCCTGTTCAACGCAATCCGGCTACACATGGTCCACTAACCCTGTTCAATGCCAGCCGGCTACACGTGGTGCCACTGAACCTGAACTACGCAGGCCGGTGGGGCCATCCAAACTATGCCGGCGACACTCGGTGAATGGGCCGTGCTGACCGCTGCCTCAGGCCTACACCACGGTCAGGTAGGTCACACATTTGGAACTGAGTCTTGATTACACCATGGCAGTGAACATTATTGAAGGCAGAGAACAATTCACTATACACCCTTCGATGTGGTGGCAACAAGTCTGTGCATGGCATCACAACCACACGTGTCTGTGGGCCTACGCGGACTACGGCAGAATACATTTCATCGCACGCACGGAGAGGCATAAGAGGATGATGCGTTGCAGTCCGGAGGGAACAGGATCATCGTTACGGAGGTGAATGAACACTACCGACAACTGCCACTGTGTCACTAACTCTGTGCATCGCGAGCCAACGACACGTGGCTGTGGGCCACTGCTGACCGCTGCCTCCGGCCCACACTGCGGTCCAGTAGGTCCCATGTGTGAAACTGTGTCCTGAGTCATGAATCGCAGTGACCAGATGTCTACTGCAGGGGTGATATCACTAAACTCCCTGCTATCAGTGAAGCAAACGAATGCATCACAAGCACTTGACACATGTCTGTGGGCCCATGCTGACTGCTGCCTCCGGCCTACACTGTGGTCCAGTAGGTCACAGAGTCTTGATTTGGCAATGTTGGAGTTCACATCTGTGTACCGGCATCATCGCAGACTGCATCCCCTCACAGCACCTGTGCCACTAAGTGTGTTCCCCGACATTAATGGACACTCACTGGTCGCACATTGGTGGCGTTTGAGTCTATGGACTAGGGGCTAGTTTTCATCCTCATGTAGCTGATACCGAATTGTTGGTGAAAACGATGGTTGCGCTTTCCACTCCTCCATTTGCTGCTTCCAGATAACATCAGACCTTCCGCATCATGCCCTGGAGGACACCTTCCACTGTCCCCCGGAACCCTCCGCAACATACACCTCGGACATTGATGGGGACACGCTCAGGTCGCATGGCCCATCTGACTGCACCGCAAGTCACCGTCCCGTGGCTGGGTGCCTGTGTCGGCCGCAGTGCATCCGGGGCCACTATCTGTGCTGCTCAGGCCTGGGACCCCTTCTTCTGAGACATTGAATGGCATCTGTAGCGATGGTCTTGGGGTCATCAACGCCATGTGTCTGTGGCCCTGCGCTGTCCGCATCATCCGGCCTCAACTGTGGGCCACCAGGGCCCACACATAGCATCGAGTCTTGGTCGGCCCGGACGTCGCATCACCGCAGGAGGCACACGCCACCACCGCAAGGACCACCTCCAACCGCCATCTGCCAGAGTCGAAACGGTGGTCCTGACAGACCTACGGAGTTGCTCAGACCTGTCGTGGATGCCATCATCGGCCTGATACTCTGCTCAGCACTCCAGGTGCCAGTGACTCAGTGCACTGCAAGCCATTGGCCGTTACTGATTGAGTTTTGTGCGGTTGTGAGGTTGCGCAGCAATGTCACCTCATGCAGTGGGGAAGACCTGGGACCATGAGGAGGAGGATGTGTCAAGTGTGCGGACGGGAGAAGGCACAGACAATGGGAGGGCAGGAGGCAACAGCCCCAAGGCAGGAATGCAGACTGGTGGTAGTAGTCAAGCTGCAAACCCAGATCTAATACTGGGTATTGCGCCATGGACTGCGGACGCAACTGTCACCTCAGGCAGTGTGGGAAGCCTGGGACGTTGATGAGGAAGTTGATGCAGGTGTAACACACCCCACTGCATCTGCATCAGGATTAACCCGAAGGGACACAATCCTAGCAATTTCTTCACATGAGCGCGCTCTTCTCTAGTGCCCCTACCTCAGTGCACTGCAACTCACGGAACCTCCTGACTGAATATTGGGTGACCTCTGTCCTTACTCCGGATCCCTCCATGTTGCTCTGCAGTTGACTCTGTTATGCTGGTGTTTTCTGTTTCCATTACACTGGTGTCCACTGTTCAGGTTGTTGCCAGCACCAAGCACTCTGTGTGGGCTGGCTTATACTCACCCCACACACATCCAGCACAGGCGTCACTGTACATGTGGCCCTGCCAATAAAGGGGCCAGGCGCACGTGCCCGTAGCCAGTTCAACATGATATGTGTCCCTGTGGTCTTGTTGTATGCATGGGGGCCCTGGGCCCTACGACATCACATTGTGCTGTGTACAGCGGACGCAGACATGTCACCGCAGGCAGCGAGCTAGAACCTGGACATGTAGCTTTGTCGTCACCCACTCAATTCGTAAGGGGAGTGGACTGTGCTGTCGTACGCAGAGCCAGCGTGGGTGTGTGACTGATATGTGCGTGCCCCTGGGTGTGGTTCTGTACTGGGTATGTGCATTTGCATGTGTCTCTAGGGAAGTGCGGGTCTCCTTTGTGGGGTGTAGGTGGTCCCTGGAGGGTTTTGGACACCCACGTATGTGTTCTAGTTCGCATTCCATGGGTTAGGCAACACCCTCACCTGTTGGGCCACCTCCTTTTGGCGTTCTGCCACCTGGCATTGGGGTGCCATGTGTGGTCTGTTGCAGGGGCTGGGTTCTCCTCAGTGTAGCTTGTCTGCCCTGGTCCTGGTGGTGGGTTGTGTGGGATGTCCATGGGCTGTTGTAGGGCGTGGGTGTTGGGGGTGTGGTGTTCGTCTCGGGCATCACTGATGGGTTGTCTGTTCTGACCTGCAGGAGGTGTTGTTTGTCCCTCTGCATTGTGAAGGGGAGGTGCATGTTGGCATTGTGTTGGCGCCTTGTTCTTGTCGACATGCAGACTGTGTGACAATGCACATTGTGACTGTTTGGGCGGTGGTGTCTATTTGAGTTGGGACAGTGTACATGTGGCCTGCATGGCTGATGTGGGGTTGTAGGGGTAGATATGCATCTCACAGTTCCCTGCTCTGTCCAATGTGATTGTTCTGTTTCTGCGCCTGGGCGGACCCAGTTGTGTCCCCTGTTCTGCAGTGTGGGTGTTGCACTTTGTGCCACATTGCAATGGTATGTGCTGTGATTGCTATGTGTGTGTGCTGCAGTGTGCCATGGGGATGGGGGACATGTCCCTTGGTAATTGTGGGTGTGCAGTGTGCTACACCTCATTGTGCATGTGTGGCATTGTGCCCATCACCCCCCGTCGCCCCAGTCCCTGTTGGATCCTCACCCTGTTGATGTTGTGTCAGGTCCTCTCGAGCTGTGTCCGTACTCCCTACTCCTTGCAACGTCTCCACACTGATGACTGTGGCCTGGGTTTCCCCCAACTCCTCCTGTGGCGCTGGACTGCCACCTCCTGTCGCCGTTGCTGCCTTCCTGTTGGCAGCGGGTTTGTACCTAGTTTAGGTTGTCACGTCCTGCCGGCGCCTCTTGGCCTCATGGATTGGCCTCCTGGGCACTCCGACTGCATTCCAGGTGGTCTGCTTGTGGGTCAGTTGCTGGTAGTGTTCTGTCACCTCCGTGTCGCTGGTCTTGTTTTCCTGCGGTCTGCACCCCGTCTTCCTCTCCCTTTTCTCCTTGGCCTTCCCGGACCCAGTTGTTCCTTGCTGGTGGTCTGTGGGGGTTGTGGGCTTCGCGTTGGCCTCTGCGCTGGGTCAGGGTGCATCCATGTTGCTACGTGCTTTGGCTTGTTTCTGGTGTGTTGTTTCTGTGGTTTTTATGGTGCACTTTCCCACCAGATGCGTGGGATTTGCAGGCCTGAGGCAGCTTTTCGCTGCTTTTTGTACCGCGATTGGCCTCATCGCATGATTTCTCACATTCGAGTTTCGCATTTTTTTGGCGTGGCGTTGATTTTCACGCTGACATTTGACGCGTTATCTGGTGACTATCGCATGCTACCGCCTTGTTGTGAATTCCACGTTGACACGGGGTTAGTTTCCCGCAATAGGCTGCGTTATTGAAAGTTGCGTTACGCTACTCTTGCGGTAGTTATCACACGTTCTTGTGAATATACCCCCAGATCTTTTCACAACTACCCAGTCACCCTTATTAATATCTGTTAGACTTGGCTTTTTCAGCGGGTTTACCCCCAGACTTTTTGCTTTTTGACCTCCTGTTTTTGACCCTGTGTGTGTTGGTTTTAGGACTCTGGGCACTTTACCACTGCTAATCAGTGCTAAAGTGCATATGCTCTCTGTGTAAATTGTGTTATGGATTGGTGTTTCCATGATTGGCCTATTTGATCTATGTGTCAGTCCTTTGTAAAGTGCACTGAGAGTGCCAGGGCCTATATATCAAATGCTGTTGGTGGGCTGCAGCACTGGATTGTGCCACCCATGCAAACAGCCCGTAAAGTGTAACTCTGGCCTGCCATTGCAGAGCCTGTGTGCAGCCTGGGGCTGCCATGTCGACTTGGCAAGTGCACACACTTGCAAGTCCCTAAACCTTCCCTTTTCTACATGTTAGTCACCCCTAAGGTAGGCCCAAGGTACCCCTGTGGGCAGGGTGCATTGTATGTGAAAGGTAGGACATGCCCTGGTGTGTGTGGCATGTCCTGATAGTGAATTACAGCCTATTTCGTTTTTCACTATTGCAAGGCTACCTGTTCCCCATAGGCCAGAATGGGCAGTTTTGATTATTACAGCTTATAATCCTAACTGACCCAGGGAACATGGTAGAAATTCAAATTTAGTATGCCTGGACTCAGAATGATAAAATGCATCTGTTAGTGAAGTTGGTTTTAACATTCTGTGTTTGAAAATACCACTTTTAGAAAGTGTGTATTTTCTTGTCTAACCATCCAAGCCTGCCTCTGCTAGGTTGTGTATTCCTTGTCTGGAGTGTGAGTGACAGGGGCTGGGGGATGCCAGGAGACAGGGTGAGTCAGCACAGGGCTGAATAGCAAGATCTACATGTAGATGGGTGGGAGGAGTTGCACCTGGGACCTGAATAGGGCTGTGCCTTCCCTCCACAATGCTGGCTCCACCTCCTGTGGTGCGTCTGATGTCCCTGGCCTGCACTGTGAAAGGAAAGAAGGAGACTTGTCAACAAAGTGCTCCAGGGACTGACCAGAACTGGTTTGGACTAGGCAAAGGCCTCTCTGCCTTCAGGGAACAAAGAGAAATTGAGGATAAAAAGGGGGACCCAAACCCCAGAACTTTAGATTACTTCTGAACTAAGGAACCTGCCAGGAAGAAGGACCGGGAAAGCTGGAGGAGGAGTACTGCCCCTATGCTGTGTGTTGTGGGGTTGGCCTGCAGTGGTTGCTTCTGTCTTTGGTAGGGAAAGGACTGGACTGTGCTTTCATCATCCTGCTGTTAGAGTTTTCTCCAAGGGCTTGAAGTAGAGCTTGCCTCCTGTTGGAAGTCTCAGGGATAGAAAAGACTTCAAGGGAACTCTTTTGGATCAAGAAGACTGCCAAGAAGAAGAGCTGGAGAAGCTGTGAGGAGGAACTACCACTTTGCTGTGTGCTTTGCTGTGTTGGCCTGCAGTGGCTGCTTCTGTCTTGGGCAGTGAAAGGACTGGAACTGAACTTTCTGCAATCTACTTTGTGAGTGCTCCAAGGGCTTGAGGTAGAGCTTGCCCCCTGTTCAAGAAGTCTCAGGAACAGCAAAGACGTCAAGTTCTTCTGCCCTCAGCACTGGGGACTGTGTGTTTTGTGCTGCAACAGAAGAAAAGCAACTCGACGACGTCGACGATGCCGCTGCCGACTCCGTGTCCCGACGGCACCGCAGAGGGCACCGCCGCACCGCGAGCCTGGTCTCACCGACGACGCCTGCTGACGCCACCAACGAGCCGCTGCTCGCACCGCGACCTGTGGGCACCGCACTCCGCACCGCCTCGCTTCACGACGACGCCGTGGCCTTCCCGACGACGCCGCTCCACACCGGACTCGACGCCGCTGCTTGCACTGTGGTTCGGGGGCACCGCTCGTAAGTTACACAACGCACCGCCCTCATCCCGCACCGCAGCCTTGGCCCACCGACGCCGGTGCCATCGACTCCCGTTCATCAGCCGACGACAGCGCAGCAGCTACGACGACGCCACTGCTGCACCGTGACCTGCCAGCACCGTGACGAGCACCGCCTTCATCTCACACCGCGACCCTAGTCTCACCGACGACGCCATCCGATGCCGCCACCGAGCCGCTGCTCGCACCGCGACCTGAGAGCACCGCACGCCGAACCGCTGCACCACTGCACTTCGCACCGCAGCACCCGACGCCGGCCGACGCCAGCGCTCCTGACTTCAACAGAGGAGATCAATCTGCAACGCGTGTGACTTCGAGGGCCCCGACGACGCCGCACCGACCTCTGGAACCGACGCCTGCGGATGCCGAGTTTTCGGAAGCTCACCGCGAGGTCATCGACGCCCTGCATTTCTGAAAGGTACTGTTTGCGGGTCTTCCCGACACCGTAGTTGACCCGCGACGCCGCGGTCAGCCAGAACTGTTTGGATTTGTTTGTTCACGACGCCGTGATAGCCCTGGACGGAGCTATCGACATCAAGGAACTGTTTTTAAAGACATTTTGAGAAGTAACTATTTCTGAAGTACTGTACAGTGGATTTTTATCGTATTTGGTCTTGTTTAAAGTATATAAAAATATTGGATATTTTTCTAAACTGGTGTGGTGTCAGTTTGTAGTGCTTACACTGTATTACTGTTGGTTATGTGCAAATGCTTTACACACTGCCTCTAGAATAAGCCTGACTGCTCGTGCCAAGCTACCAAGGGGGTGAGCAGGGGTTATTTTAGGAGTGTAACTCCCTTACCCTGACTAGGAAGAAGGGTCCCTACTTGGACAAAGGTGCAAGCCCTTGCCAACTAGAGATCCCATTTCTAACAATATCCAACTCCTTAACATGTTTCCGACTATCAAAGTTAACCTTATTACGCCACTGACAATCTGAAACCCTTGACCTAATTTCCTCTCTATCAACCCACACTTGATTCTTCTCATGCAACCACATCGGAGACTCCTTAGTACCAGGCTCTCTTCCCTTCAAAGCTATAAAAGGAGAAACACCTGTCACAGAATCAGATGTAATGCTGTGAGCCCACATCATCTTCCGTAACTCCTCTTTCCATGATAATACATTTGCTAGGGAAAGCTGAATGCATTCCATTAAAATACGATTTACCCTTTCAACAAGTCCATTAGCCTGTGGACGAAACAAAGCCACCTTATCATGTCTAATTCCAAGTCTAGTAAGAAAATTTCCCATTTCAGAAGAAACCAACTGAACACCGTTATCAGTCACTAGAACTCTAGGTACACCCTCTTCAAGAAATACTTCCTCAAGGAATTTTATCACATTAGCAGTAGTAACTTGACCCATAGATTTGCATGTAAACCATTTACTGTGGTAATCCACCAACACAACCAAAAAACGATTACTGGTACCCAATTTGTCAATTGGACCCAATACATCCAATGCCAATTTCTCCCACGGTTTCATAGGTAATTCCACACATCTCAAAGGAGGCTCTGTAACCACTTTCACTTGATCACTATTACTGCATGCATGGCAGTCTCGTACTAAATCCTCTACATTCCTGTCCATTTCAGGCCACCAAAAAGACTCCCTCAATCTTCTCTTAGTTAATCTTCTTCCCAAATGTCCCTCATGTACAATTCTTAGCAAACTCGATCTCAACAAACTAGGGGGAATTATCTGATTCCTTCTCGAAATCTTATCTCCTTGCACACTAAGCTCATCTCTCACTGTCAAATATTGCTTAGCCACTTCCACCTCACCATTAGAATCTTTCCAACCATTCATAATGAGCTCCATCAACACCTTATACTCTTTATCATTCTCTACTGCTTCCTTCCATTCTTCTTGTCCAACTGCAAACTCACTATCCACACTAACCACCTGATCCTCCATAACTTGCATACAAGAATCATCATCCACAGGCATCCTAGAGAGGCAATCCGCAATAACATTCTTATTACCACGAACATACTCTACTACAAAATTGTAATCTAGCACAGATAAAAGCCACCTTGAAATTCGAGGAGTTACACTTCCATCTAAACCACGACCACCTTTAAAAATATGAATAAGTGGTTTGTGATCAGTCTTCACAACAAAAGGCAAACCCCACAAGTAATACCTAAAATGTGCCATCCCCCAACAACAAGCCAAAGCCTCCTTTTCTATGGTCGAATAAGATCTTTCTGCTCCTTGTAACCTGCGTGAAGCAAAACCAATGATTCTCTCACCTTCTTCAGACCTGCCCCAAGCCCAATGTTACTTGCATCAGTAATCAATATGGATTTTCTATTAGGCTCAAAATGTCCTAAAGATGGAGTACAGGAAAGAAATTTCTTTACACTAGCAAATGCATCTTCACATTTAGAATTCCATTCAAATACACTTCCTTTTTTAAGAAGAAGTCTCATTGGTTCTACAAGATCAGCAAAATTTGGTACAAATTTAGAGCAATACTCAGCAAGTCCTAAGAATGATTTCAACTGTTCTTTGTTAATAGGACAGGGAGCTTCCTTGACAGCTTTTACAATGCTAGCTTTTGGTCTAATACCATTAACAGATATTTGATGACCCAAGTAATTGACTTCTTTTAATCTTATCTGGCACTTTTCCTTTTTGATAGTCAATCCATAGTAAGAAATTCTTTGCAAAACTTCTTCCATTAATCCATCATGTTCTTCAAATGACCTCCCCACAACCATGATATCATCCTGAAAACATAACACTCTTTCCATTCCCTTAAAAACATTTTGATAATTTGTTGAAATACAGCAGAAGCTGACGCCAATCCAAACGACATTCTACAATATCGAAACGCCCCTAAAGCTGTTACGAAAGAAGTCAGAGGACGTGACTCCGGATGTAGATTTACCTGAAGGTAAGCTGAAGACATGAACAGAACACTGAAGACACTGCCACCACCCATCATGCTTAACATTTCTCCAATATTTGGTAAAGGTTGCCTATTGACCCATATGTTCTTATTTAGATCTCTCAAATCTATACATAAACGAATTTTGTTACCTTCCTTGGGAGCTACGACAATCGGAGATAACCATTCAGATGACTCTATAGGTTCAATAACATTAGCCTTCAACAACTTGTCTAATTCACTCTGAAGTGGTTCTCTCATCATATACGGTATTGTCCTAACCTTATGTACAACAGGTTTAGCTTTTTTTTTTTTTATTATTCGATGAGAAAAACCCTTTAACACACCCAAATCATCAGAAAAGACATGAGAATAGTTTTTCATAAACACTTTTGCCCACTCATTGTCTACATCAACTTTAGAAGATATATGCTCAACTATTGGCTCAACAACCATAACCGATTCTGCAGCATTGGGATTAAGTATAATGTTCAAATCCTTCTGATGTTGCCATCTTAAAAGATTGGATCCTTCATGTGTGATATAAACTCTTCCATGAACACCATTCTTATTAAAGATAATGTTCATCCACTGCATTCCCAAAATGTTAATTTTCATTCCACCATAGCCAACTGCTCTCACATCTGCTTGTAAAAGATCCTTAATCTGTCCACCCAAGTTCTTTTGGAAAGTTTCCTTCAAAATTAAAGTAAAAAGACTACCCGAATCATCCAATAATTTTACTGTTCCTTTATCTAAAGTAATTTCACAATGAGGTTTTTCCAGTTTTTCTGTACTCTCTTTTTTAGATTTAAACCATTGTAATGTGTATTCATAACCAAGTCAAGATTGAACTTTTCAACAGATTCTATAACTTGAGATGAATCTAATTCTGCACCATCTACAGCCAAGAATATTTCCTCACCATCTTCGCTCTTGTCTTCAACTTCCTTGACACTTGTAATTTGTGCACTTCCTTTCGATCTGCATGCTTTCGCTAAATGCCCTCTCTTCCCACAAGCCCTACATGTAGAATTTCTTGCTCCACATGCAAAACTAGAACTTACATGCCCTGGACACCCACACCTATAACAGATTATGGGTCGCCTCTCACCAACTTTTACAGGCATATATTCACTGTTTTTATTGATTGGCTTCTTGGTCATTTCTCTTTTAACTTCCTTCACTTCCGCAGGTATTTCTTTTCCTATAGCTACCACTGGACTCCCACTTACGCCTTTCCGTTTGTCAATTTCTTTCATCCATATAGCGGTGTTTTCCATGCTTCGAGCAATTTGAATAACTTCTTCTAAAGTAGGATCCTTTGAAAGTAACTTTTCCTTCACCTTCTTGTTATTTGTGCACCTCACAATTTGATCCCTTATCAAAGAATCAAAAAAACCTTGAAATTCACAAGTAACTGCTAAGCCACGTAAAGAAGCCACATATGTCATAATGTCCTCATCTTGGTTTTGTACTCTGCAAAAAAACTTATGTCTTTCAAAAACAATATTGACTTTTGGAGTGAAGTGTTTTTCTAACATCTGTAACGACATATCATAGATATTCATCGGTTGACCATTTCCCATCCCTAATGATATTTCAGGGAAATCATCATATATTCTCCTTCCTTCTACGCCAAGATGTTGTAAAAGTATAGCTTGTTTCCTCAAGGGACCGTATTTGTCCCCTCCAATAGCTAATAAATAAGTAAAGAAAATGTTTTTCCAACGTTTCCAGGGAATTGATGGTTCTCCTGGGACTGGTAGAAAGCTAGGAGGTGCTGACATACTTTGTTCAGACATGCCTGCAATAAAAAAACAGATTAATATAACAATTTAATACAATAAGCTGAAATAACTATCTAAAATAATTAATTAAAATAATGAACTAAAATAATTGACTAAAATAATCAATTAAAATAATTAATTAAAATAATCAACAATTAACTCTTCCAGCTGTTGTTGTTATAAGTAACTCTTCATTAGTCTGTTGTTTGTTTTAATGGTAAACAGGAAATCTCAAGTTCTACTTCCTTAAAAAAAAAAAAACAGGATGAGTCCTTTTTTCCTTTTGTTTTTCAGTCAGAGACTCAATGGTAAGAGGATCGTAAGCAAGCAGCCAAGGAACACTTTCAAGGAAAAAAAACTTCAGTTCCAATCAGGTATTCAGCGCGGTATGGCAGCGCTACAGCCGACAAAGATTTGCAGTTAAAAGAAAACAACGCGTACACAATAGCGCGCAATGCGATCAGGAAACAATGTCCGTGAATGTAGTCACAGCTCGATTACAGCGTGAGCAGGTTTCAGTCATGAGCTAAGGTTGCTAGGCAACTGGGAAAGCTTGATGACACTCGCGTGTTACTCACGATTGCAGGAACGAGCGAGTATCCCACGAGCAGGTTTTAGTCACGAGCCAAGGTTGCTAGGCAACAAAGCCAGCTTCATGACACTCGCGTGCAGGATTTAAACGCGCTATCAATAAATGCCAAATTCTTCCAGTAATAATAACAAAACATTGCATTACTGATTCACAGCAGCGCCGCTTGATATAAAGAGTCACTCACTGTTTGAAGACTTCTTGTGAGGAAACCGAACCAAAGGAAAATTTCATCATTCCGCTAATTAAAAATTAACGGCGTTCCAGAGGTGAAGGTTGAGCTTCTCCTGCCCTCTGCGCAGGACCAACTCGTTGCCAAAATTTGTAGTAATCCAGACAGCTCCAATTATGGGTTCTTAAAGTGATTTATTTGAAGTCAAATAAATACCAACAACCTTCAGCAATACATACTCAATACTGGTCATTCTTGGAATCTTAGCTGTGATGCTGTCCCACTGCATCACAGTTACATCATAAGATTCCAGCTACCACACATACATTTCCCAGAGAAGTATGGTCCAGTTCAAGCAGTACCAACAATTTCAAAGGAAAGAATGCAAAATTCTCAATTTAGAAAAATAGCAAAAATATTAACGAGCTCAATGAGACGAATAACATTAAAGAGTTTAAGAGGTACCAGAAATATGATTTTTTTTAATGCTTTAAGGCAAAAAGTGTCAAGAAAGGTGCAACTAAAATGTCATTTTTCACAGTTGACTGGTACCTAGGCATGATTTTAGGCTAACCGCAATAGAGCAGAGTTTGGATATATCAAGCAGATTGTCAAGCTCCTGCAGAACATTTTAGTTTTGGCACCAAAAGCTCTGATCATAAAAAACTGGGGGCCATATTATCGGCGATAACATTATCGCCGCTTTAGCGGCAGGAAACTGCCGCTAAAGTGGCAATAAGGGGCTTGATAATATGCCCTATAGAATTCCAATAGAAGCCCAGGTTTGATGTCCTTCACACCAGAACCTGGGCTTCTATTGGAATTCTATAGGGCATATTATCAAGCCCCATATCGCCGCTTTAGCAGCAGTTTCCTGCCGCTAAAGCGGCGATAATGTTATCACCGTTCTTGATAATATGGCCCTGGATTTCATAGCTATCAAGTTGACTTCATGGGTCGAATAGATTTTCTGCCCACCCTGATCTAGTTCATTCAGTAACAATAATGATTGCTTGAGGAATATTTCAATCAACAGACAAAACACATAGACATAAGACTAGTATTGACTTCGTGCTCAATCTGTGGTTTTATATGACAGTATGCACAAACCAATAATATTCAATTGCATATTTTGGATCAGCAACACCAACATCATACAGATTATTTAGTTGACACAGTCAGAAAATCAAATATATTTCATACAGTATCAGTGTTCAGAAAAGTTCTCACAGTGTGTGCGAAAAAACGGAGTGCAAACAGATGTGAGAGGTTTAAAAAGCCACATTCTGTTATATCCCGCATAGAGGCCCTAATGTAGACCCGTTCGTACATGCCCTAAAATGGACGTATTCATATTTACCCTAATATGGTCATATTCGTACTTGCCCTATTATGGTCATAGCCCCATATGCCCAATTATGGTCATAACTGTACATGTCCTATTATAGTCATTGGTCCTTATATAGGCATGATCTTTCACCTACATTGGTCCCAGCTAGTACACAACGAGCTCTGAGGGCTGAACGCTATCTATCCTGTGGTTTTGAATACAGCAGGGTTTTTCCCAAATACAGGCCCACACTGTACTCATTAATTATGCAAGGCTTTCTAGGAATACACCACGTGCATAATATGTATGTACAAAGTTCACCCCTGACGTCTTCCTCATTCCAATACAAACCATACTGAGGACCGAGACTCTTTAGGGTATAAATACACCACATCTTGCCCCGGTAAGACAGAGGGAACCGAGACTTCCATGCTGACACACTGACCAGCGACGCTGAGGCTCCTGCATGCAGTCGCTCCAGCTGACAGTGGTCTGACACAGCCCTTGTGGGGTGTCCAACTCGAGACCAGGACGGGGTCCCACACTCTCTCTATTCAGGTATGGGGGTTCGACTAAATCCTAGAAGGATTCTTGGCTCTTAGGCTTTTAGAACTACACATATGCTAGGTACACTCAGGTACATCTAGTTAGGCATCGTAGGAGTACGCGCACTTGCATAATGCTTTTATATTCATGTATGTATTCATGATTATCGCAATATGGTAGAACTGTTCTATCCCTTTGCTTTTATCGTACTGCTGATAATATATCTCTGCTATTGTCTGCTGGTTACTGCAGCACATATATTTTACACTAGAATATCAACTGTTCAATAAATACTTATTGCAACGCCCGACTGTTTATTCTGTGTAACTCTCTGAGACAAACCGAATAAGTGAGCACGAGTGACTGAGCGAAAGGTAGTATATTGTTTCCATGATTCTGAGGAATTTGGGTTGTCATTATCTAAGGTTGCCAGAAACTAATCTCTCCCCGATAAGAGGAGACAGTAGTGGCACTGCGAGCTAGCTAATGCAAAATAGGCTAACATATTCGGTGGGGGTGCACGGAGTCAGTCTGCCACCAAACCCGCAGTATATGTTATCCAAACGTGCAGGTCCTGCAGGGGTATTATAGGAGCTACACGACATGGCGCCACCAACGTTGGTTGGGTATGTATTTAACAGTAGAATCTGAGTAGTTCGGTCGTGCTATTCTCAGAGAACCTACTCACAAAGCTCCAGAGACGTCTGGAGTGGGTGGGCACAAAATCCACCGCAGCTGAGTAGTACGAGAATACTATTTATTGGCTGTTGGTTATTCAAGCTTGAAGGACATATAGTTCCTACAATTGTGCATTTACACCTTATCTTAAAAATTCTTTAAATCTCCCTTCTTCCAATTAAAAATGGTGGAAGAAGCAAACGAAAAAAGGAGAGTTACAACAGACCTCTTCGGTTTAGGAGAAGAGGACCCTGAAGATGCAATACAAATTGCACCAAATTACAGAAGGGCAGTCACCATAAAACTTCTAGAACATGACTTAAGAGCCAGGGGTGGTAATGTAATTTTCGTGATTGAGGCACACGAATCCAATAAAACAGAGGTGTTCTATTCATGGGTTACATTCCCAGCAGCAAATACAGTTACAGATGTATTTCACTACTACATAGAAGGTGAAACACCAGCCGACTATACTCCTTTTGAGGAGTTAGAGGTTCCGCTCACTTACCAGGAGCATAATTACTGGTTTAAAGGCGCCCTACCCCACGTACATGGAAGAGCAAGATTAGGCCCGCTCGGAGGAGCAGGAGCCACATGGCCCATATTAGCGGCATACACACCGCATCCTGACATTGGCACAATGCCACAGCCAGACTTACTCGCACAACACAAAGATTTAATTAAAATCTACAGAAACCTCACACAATTTGTGATGAGGACTTTAACAGTTCAACCTGCACTGGCTGCAGCACAAGATACTCCAGTCCAAGGTACAGTTAATAAAATAACTCCACAAATATTACACGCAATAATGGGCAAAATGCCAGCAAAACGCAAACAAATCCCATTCTGGATAGCTCAGAAAATAACTCAGCTTGAAGCAGTATTCCCGAATACTACCACCAGTGATAAACACAGAATTCTAACAATCTGCATGCCCATGGGTCTAACACCACAAGTAGAGGACTGCTCCTCTTGGGGTTCAGTCTTTGCTGCCATATATACCAGAACACATGGTATCCCGTCAATAGCAGTAGTACCTGAAGTATTAAAACAGATACAAAATGAGTACGGAGCAGAGCCTGCCCTTAATTTAGGGATGAAGTTTCTAAACAACTTTGAACAGGTCTCAACCATAATACTAGCTAACATTAATGGGGAAGCAGCTTCAGTGGCGATCCGCCAACGCCTAAGGGAGTTCAGCCCAATAGATCAACAACACAAACTACCCAAAATAATTGAAACTGCATATGCAGAATTAGGCAGAGAAGTCTAGGTGGGAAAGCATTAAAACCACAACTGATGGGCAGTCCTGAAAAGGACACTACAAAGCAGACGCCTACTTCTTCTAAAAAGAAGTGGGAAAATAAAAAACAACAAAAGTCTAAAGACAGCAGATCTCAGTCCAGAGGTAGGTCTCTTCAACAGGAGCCCTCTGAAAGGAGGTATAACCTCAGGAATAGGGATAATATTAAAAAACCTGACAGGTGTCAGGATACTGATACTCATTCTTCTCGTTCCTTTCAGGGTTCATCAAGAAACTCCGAGAGGGAAGGACGGTCAGTACACAGACAAGAGGAGTGTACAAAGTCCAGAGACGCGCACCGCGCTGCGGACTATGCACCTAAAAAAGAGGATAAACAAAAACAGAAATCTCAGTTCAAAAAGAAGAAGGTAGCAGGTCTCAAGATCAGACATGCCCAGAATTCTGAGGACACAGCTTCTGAACGGGGAATGGGCTCTGACGATGCTAGACAGCGCGGCAGAAGTAACGACAGCTCGCCAGAATCTGAAGGAATTTCTGGTAACAGCGGAGTTGAGTGAGTATATCACGGTGGAAACACCTGATACTCGGGTAAGTGTCCCACATAAGTTACATGAGATAACACTCCGGATGGAGGGGGACAAACCCAGAAAAGTTAAAGGTCTCTTTTGGAAAAATCTGTCATCTGGTTATGACATTCTATTAGCAGAACAAGACTGTCCGCCAGCATTCGTCATGGAGTGCCCTAGGGGAGAAACGGTAATTTTTCCAGCCTTTTCCGACCTCGTTCCCATACATTTAAAACATGCATATGCGCAGGAGTGGGCGGTTGCCCTAGCTCCAGCATTGTACAAAAATCATGTTGGTTGGGATGATGATTCAACCCACCATGTGATCCCGTTAAACGTTTCCCCAAATGCCCAAAGGCAATGCCCTATAAAGCAGGAAGCTAAGAAACAAGTCAGGGAGATTCTAGATCAACTTGAATATCAGGGGGTGATAGAAAATTGCACTTCACCTATGAACAATCCTTTGTTCCCCGTAGCCAAACCTGACAATACATATCGTCTAGTTTTAGATTACAGACATTTAAACACTTGCACAAAAACATTTGCAGTTCAAAATGCACACAGTGCTGCATTAATGAATAACATTGTGCGACAAAAATATAAAACAACACTTGATATCTCAAATGGATTTTTCTGCCAAAATATAGCGCCTGTAAGCAGGTATCTAACCGCATTCAGTGCGTTAGGGTCCCAACGGCAATTTTGCTGACTCCCCCAAGGGTATAAGAATAGCCCGGGGTTGTTTTCAGCAAGGGTAACAGAGTTACTCCAAAATTTGGATGAAGAAGCATTGTCCTATGTGGATGATATTTATCTGACGGACGATGACTTACCGAGGCACTTGACCAGGGTGAGCACCATTATTATGGGATTCGCTTCTGAGGGCTACAAATTTAATTTCAAAAAATCAAAAATTGCCCACCTCAGTGTCCTGTTTTTAGGACACAAGCTGTCAAGTGAGGGAAAAAGCCTAGCAGCTAACTTTTTAGAAAAGTGTGCGCTGCTCCAACCTCCCAAATCATTAAAGAATTTACAATCAATTCTGGGATTCCAAAAGTTTGGTCGAACATACATTTTGGATTAAGCCAAAAGAGTAAAACCTTTCTACGACTTAATAAAACCTGATTTTTCAGTCAGACAATGGATACAGGAACATACAAATATCCTGCGTTCCCTACAGGAAGACATGATAGCTTCTAAACATTTACAGACACAGGTAAACGCACAGAACTTAGTGATCCGAGTAATAGCGGGTCAATGCGGGTACACTTATTTAACTTTTAATGAAGGCGAAACAGTACCAATCGCATACAAATCACACCTGTACACAAACGCAGAGATGCGTTTCACTTCAACAGAAAAAATTCTGACAGCGGTGCAGACCGCTGTAGCAAGAGAAAGAGCTCTGGCTCAGGGAAAGCGCATAATTGTCGTGACCCCAGTACCAGCTTTAGAAGCGGTTACAAAAGCTAGCATTCCAAATGCTAAAGCCTTACATCCAAGATGGATACAATGGGCTAATTCTCTTACTGCAACAGATGTTGAATACAGATTTGATCCAAGTTTAAAAACACAAGCATTCCTGCAATACGAACAAGAATATCCTCTACCAAATGAAATTTTGCCTCTGGATCAGTATGAATATATTATTTACACTGACGGTTCTGCTCAACCAGCCATAGGGAGTAAGCAAGCTTACAGCGCGGCGTGTGCGATTGTTAAAGGTCGCATGCACAATGGAAAGTTCCATCCGAGTTGCACTAAAACGCAATCTCTAGGAGACTGCACGGCTTAGTTGGCAGAACTCAAAGCACTTATACTGGCACTTATAAATACGGATCACGAATTCCCCACACTTATTGTGTGTGATTCCTTTTACTGTGTACAGTCATAAAATGAATATCTACATCATTGGGAACAAAACGGGTTCAAAGATGCAAAAGGTGGCACAATTAAGCATAAAATGCTATGAGAACAGGTAGTGGAGTTGAGAAACGAACTACCAAGGGCTCACGTGATACATACACTGAGTCATCAGCGTGATGGCGTTCACGTTGAAGGGAATTCATTGGCTGATGAAGCCTCAAAGGGGGCTGTTCGCACAGCTGCCGTAGCTGCAATCACTCGTTCAAAGACGAGAATAGACGGCGAGATAATGGTAGCTGTCAATGCTTCACGCAAAGGCAGCACAGCAGTACGTAAATAATTTCCACTCAAGTACTCCTACAAGTTAGATGCACAAAACATTCCATATGCTCACATTCCTGGAGTGAGGGATAGAGTAATACCAAATATGGATCGTAGGCAAGGCTTAATTGTGGTGGCACACGAAGGAGAAGGTTCTGTACATAAGGGTCTTAGGGAGACTGTTTCTTTGTTGAAAGAATGCTACTGGTGGCCCGTGATGAGAAGGCAGATTAGAGACTACGTCTGGAACTGCGACATCTGCAAGCAGATGAATGGGTCCACCACAACACGTCCAGTACAGATACCATTGTTAGACAGCATTAGGTTGTCCGTTCGTGGGCGTCCAGCTCAAGTTTCCTCAAGGTTTGGCCTCAGCGCTCGGCTGACGCTCGAACTGTTATAAAAGATTTGTGAGTCTTTATCGGCACATACGCAGTTGGCACGTTACATTCTGACCGTGGTCTGGCATTTAGCTCTCGGGCTTACAAAGAGGCCATGGAAGGAATGGGCGTAGCATTGCGGTACTCCTCTCCATACCATCCCGAGGGAAATTCTGTTGTGGAGAGGAAAAACCGAGACTTAAAGCAATCTTTAACAGCTAGGGTATTAGGCAAGGGCGGTAGATGGGTCGATCACCTTTATGGGATACAGCGCGCGCTCAATAACCAGCCAAGAAGCTCTCTAGGGGGTGTCACTCCTTACGAGGTCCTATTTGGGATGAGAATGTGAGTACCTGATCTTGATTGTGAAGGCACAGTGGCGGATGAAAAACCATTTGATATCCATGATCGTTTGGCTGTTTTACAGGATCTAAATGAATCCAGGACACAACAAAGTAACGTGCTCCAGAAACAGGCTGCCACTGAGGAAGTCAAGGCAGTAACGGCAAGACCTATCTGGATCCCAAAAATCGGGGATCTGGTCAGAGAGAAGATTGCTGACAACAAAGAATTTGGGCCATCTTACTGAAAGCCTGTACCGGTCCTTGCAATCCACGGCACAAGAACTGTACTTCTGCCGCCTCTTGCCGGAAAAAAGGAGAAAAGATTTGTCTCAATCGACTTAATCAAACCACACTATGTGGCCGATACTAAACAGTAGGCCGCGTGGACTCCACAGTAGCAGATGCCCTCCTCTCGCTACAATCCAAGAAGTTCAAACAGAAAGACTCATCACGTTTGAGGAGCCACCTGTATGGAATGAAGGACTAAGCAACGATGTTATGGAACTCGTTCCACTTCAACAAGAAATTCATCTCCAAAATGAAAATCAACTTAACAACCAAGTTGCAATCAGACCTAATACAGACATCTACGTCAACATGCCTCGTCAAGAGCAAAATCCTATTTTAACAAATCCCGATGCAATTCCAACAATTGATCGAACTGCTTCTGGCTATTTCATGAACTTTGATACGTTTTCACTGGATCCAAGTGAGCCGGAAACGGCGCCAGCCAAAAAATCACTCCAACAGAAACTCAATGACTTTTTGAACTTTTTTAGAAAGACTTACCTGGTGTCACCTTGGATTGAACTATGGTATATCCCTGGGATTTTATTTTTTATTTTCTGGGTAGGCTTAATAATAACTTTTAGTATGCTTATTAATGGACGATACCTCCAGCAAAGCTCTACAGCCCAAAGAGTCAATTTGATTTTAAAACCACACCAGTCTTCACATCGTGAACCAAGAGACTTGTCTTCAGTGAACATCACAGCAGTTCCTATACCGGACAGTATAGTATGGGACAAGATTGATTATGATGTATTTGGTCCGACTGAACTTTTAAAGCTAAAACATGTATTTAAAATTTCTTTAAATGATATCATTACCTCCAGTACATTTTCTGATGATTGGGACACTGAAACTGTAAATGCTATGATGTCTGATTTAGAAAAAACTGCAGCATTTCTGAACAATGAAATGTTAGAAGGTACTTCACACTATGATACATTGTACTGTTACCAGCAATATGGTCATCATTTCTTGCACAAATCTATAACACCTAGAAATGTATTTGAGTACCACCAGTGGGAACACTGCCCAACACCATCGAAAGGTAGTTTGCAAGCATTTGCACAGAAATTCACATACTTCTCAGGGTTTAACACATAGGACCCAAATTCGTTTTATTATAAAGTGGTGAACATTTCAGCTCAGAAAATTATGTTAACAAACACCAAACATATTTACTCTGCATCCTTTCTGAACCAGTTGTCTAAACAGGGTTTTGATCTATGGAAAGACACAATAGATTCCAAATCGATCTGGGGTTCTATGGACTGGCAAGTCCAGGGAATAGAAGCACTTTTTAGAGCATGCATCATTCCGCAGCAGATCTTATTTCTGAATGAAACTGTGCAACAAACATCCTGTCTTGGATTAGCCAAAGGCAAGGAAATGAACACACCAACACCATCGCAGATGGGTGGGGGGCAGAATTCAACTACACATGGGGTGAAATTAGATGACATTTTCCAATACAACAGATCAGATCCTGATTGGACAGAGTGGCTGGTTTGGCCCATTGACACAAACAAATGTCAACAGAGATTTATGAATACAACCGAAGGGTTTAGTATCCATAGGCCAGATCCACGCTATGTACAAAGACAACACCCAGGGGTAGTGACATCGTATAGTGTTGGGAAGTTGTGCCTTGATTGGCTAGAGACCTCAACACTGACAGAAGTAAAGCACCACTTGACCTTACTCACACCTGACCTGGATCTTAGAGATTTTCTACTAGGTCCCAGGAAACAACGTCAGAAACGTTTCATAGATGCAGGCCTTTATGCCTAGTACAATGAAAACTGGAAAATATCCCAACAAGAGGCCGCAGAAAGGATACGGGAGATAGACATATTAACTTAGAAAAGGCATTAGCTGTAGTGGATAATGGGTTAACTACTTTGACCTCCAGGATTTACTCCTTAGTCAACATTGTGTCCTCGGCAATCGACATATTAGAACAAGATCTGGCCTTGTTACAACATGGGCAATCTCAGCTACGTTCTATTATGATGTTAAGCTGGACGCTGCAATCTTTGCGTGCAGGCTATGTGCCCTGGCGTTTTATAAACAGCACGTCTCTGTTTTCAGAATACAATCTAACTGATAAACAGACAGAAATGGCACAAAGGGGAGCCAAATATACAATGCTGCGTATTGAGAAACTGGAAAGGTTACCATTCACTGTAGCCGAATCACCATCAACAGAATGGCTAATTCATGGCCAAATCACTCTGCCGGTCACTACGTTTCAGTTCCAGTATTGCCTTGAGCAAAGGCAGGCAGGCAAATATGTGAAAATGGGTAAGGGATATATCAAGGAAACTTGGGAGTTACCATATATATACCGATGCCGGAATGGGGATCGAGAAGTGTATCTGAGTGGTACAAACTGCAAGAGCGCTTTAAGCGGTTCTCTCATGTGTCAGGATATTTCTCTACACGGAGCCTGCAGTGGTTCTGTGGCGAACTTATCTTGTCACATGTCAGGGACCCCAGCGGCCATGATCATGCCGGTTTTCCAGCTGCTCTCGAATGGGAGTTACTTAATGCTAAATGATCAAGGTTGCTGTGGGATGCTTCCGGGCGTCGCATATCTAGTCACTGTTAACTCCAGGGTTACTTGCTGTATGCAAGTATTGTTTCCGCCACTGAACACAATCAGGGACGTGCCGCTATGGCCTTCACTGAATGTTTCTTTCATACAGTTTGATACTCTGAGTAGATTGAAAGCCATGCTTTTACAGCAACCCGTGCCCTTAACCTCCGCTCGAGAAACCTATGAACTTCAAGTTGCAAGGACCTCGACCGAGATACAGGCACTCATACGTACAAACTGCCCCATTCATTTCGCAGAAATGGTGGGTCGTATCTTCAACATGTCTGATACGAGTGGTATTGTACACCTATTTAAGACCATAGGGTCTGGACTGTTAAGCACCTTTCAGACAGTCCTCGGAGTAATCCCAAATTTTATACACTCCGTATTGGGAAGCGTATTTGGAGGATTCCTGCTCATCCTGTTCCTAATCGCAGGAATCCTGATTGTAATATTGCTGCTACGCAATGGACGGCCCACTTCCCGAGGGAATGGTGAACACGCTCCTGGAGCGGAAATACCGTGAACGCATGGTACAACTTCTGGGCATTTCTTGCCTGCGAGAACTCAATGCCTCCTGGTTTCTATCATTTAGACCAGTCTGGGTAGGCTGCATCTTACCTGTTCTTCGATGCCTGTTCTGCGGAGAAGAATGCACGTTGGATCTCTGTCTAACGTTTCCATCGGATGCGCCTCTGGACACGGATGCAATGCTGGACCCCATAAAGGCCCACGCTCTGCGTTGTCCTCAGTGGCTTCCAATTCCGATTAATGCATTCCTGGAGAATCCACAGGTGCCGTTTGCTCCTGCTGGGTTAGGTGACTCCTCCACAGGCACCCAGGTAACAACTGCCGCACAAGCTGCCGCAGCACCTACTGTTGGCAGTGCTACATTCCATCTATGTGCTATTGATGTTCTCTGTGAGGCGTTGGATTTGTCGTCTGCAGCAGCTGACACCGATAATACTGAACTTCCCAGCCAGGACGTTTAATCTCGAATTGGCTCATCGCGTCCTGGGAAAGAATTTGGCTTCTTTGCTCGTTTCAAAAACAAACAATCTAAATTTGGAACATTTTCTTACATTGACACTTTCTCTTGAGAAAAGCATGGCCTTCTCCTGCTTATGGTAATGCAATCTTTATAGAGAGACAATATTTACTTTTTCAAGTGGCAACTAGAAGTAGCTGAATTTTTAACATTTTTTTTAAACAACACCTCCTTTTAACGATTTTTTAGAACCATGTTTTTACTTGCTTTTAATATTTTTTTTAATTGTCCAGGTTTTAAGTATGGTCATTTTTATCCAATTCGGAAGAGGAGTGGGTGTTATATCCTGCATAGAGGCCCTAATGTAGACCCGTTCGTACATGCCCTAAAATGGACGTATTCATATTTACCCTAATATGTTCATATTCGTACTTGCCCTATTATGGTCATAGCCGCATATGCCCAATTATGGTCATAACTGTACATGTCCTATTATAGTCATGTGTCCTTATATAGGCATGATCTTTCACCTACATTGGTCCCAGCTAGTACACAACGAGCTTTGAGGGCTGAACGTTATCTATCCTGTGGTTTTGAATACAGCAGGGTTTTTCCCAAATACAGGCCCACACTGTACTCATTAATTATGCATGGCTTTCTAGGAATACACCACGTGCATAATATGTATGTACAAAGTTCACCCCTGACGTCTTCCTCATGTCCAATACAAACCATACTGAGGACCGAGACTCTTTAGGGTATAAATACACCACATCTTGCCCTGGTAAGACAGAGGGAACCGAGACTTCCATGCTGACACACTGACCAGAGACGCTGAGGCTCCTGCATGCAGTCGCTCCAGCTGACAGTGGTCTGACACAGCCCTTGCGGGGTATCCAACTCGAGACCAGGACGGGGTCCCACACTCTCTCTATTCAGGTATGGGGGTTCGACTAAATCCTAGAAGGATTCTTGGCTCTTAGGCTTTTAGAACTACACATATGCTAGGTACACTCAGGTACATCTAGTTAGGCATCGTAGGAGTACGCGCACTTGCATAATGCTTTTATATTCATGTATGTATTCATGATTATCGCAATATGGTAGAACTGTTCTATCCCTTTGCTTTTATCGTACTGCTGATAATATATCTCTGCTATTGTCTGCTGGTTACCACAGCACATATATTTTACACTAGAATAACCACTGTTCAATAAATACTTATTGAAACCCCCAACTGTTTATTCTGTGTAACTCTCTGAGACAAACCGAATAAGTGAGCACGAGTGACTGAGCGAAAGGTAGTATATTGTTTCCACGATTCTGAGGAATTTGGGTTGTCATGATCTAAGGTTGCCAGAAACTAATCTCTCCCCGATAAGGGGAGACAGTAGTGGCACTGCGAGCTAGCTAATGCAAAACTAGGCTAACATATATGGTGGGGGTGCACAGAGTCAGTCCGCCACCAAACCTGCAGTATATGTTATCCAAACGCGCAGGTCCTGCAGGGGTACTATAGGAGCAACACGACAATTCAGGACTAAGAACATAGATTTTTCAAAGTGACATTGTGCTTAAAATGTTACAACAATCGCTACACGGATTTAATCAAATTTGGTTCCACAATTACTTTTTATCATCACCCTGATCCAAGACTTTTAATTAGTCACTTTTTTGTAAGTCAAAATTTTCAAATGCGGCAAAACTGGAAGATATAGCCACACAGAGCTCCACAAGGCCAGATACCTTCACCACGAGTATCCACTAAACCTATCTTGGGTGCCACCTGCATTGGTACAACTAAGCACCTCTAAAGGTGGGAAAAATGACTAAGAGTCTAATTTTAACTTTGACTGGTGTTACTCCGTCTCTCACAGTGACGGAGGACATTACGGCCACCATTACCTCCACAGTGACAGCAGTTCCCTTCAAAATACAAAAGTCTGGTGGACGGCCACTATAATTTTTGACTGCCATCCGCTAAACTTTAAAAAGAAACGTTTTTATGAAAAACAAGCTCCCAAAGTTTATTTTCGAAACAACAAAAAAACATTTTGGGAGTTTTCTTACAGGATATAGGGATTGTTATAATTTTTTCTTTCTCGTGGCCAGGATTTTCCAGGCGGTGATGGACTGAAAAATTAAGACATTACACTGCTCACCCTAAATAGCGAGGGCTGTGAATTATCCTTTATAAAAAGGCCCAAACTCCCTTGCTCCGTCATAGGAAGATTTATGTCAATGGAGCTAATGGGGTATCAGTCAACAGAAACCTTATGGTTCGCCTGTCTCTAAATGAGGTCGGCAAACCAAGAGTTTGGCTGAAAGGGTACTTGGTCGCATTTGCAATGGAGTACCCTCTCTGCTCAACTGTAAATCAGGCCCTAAGTCCCACTTTTTTCAAAGTACTTGAAAAGTTTGTTACGTTCAGCCTTTCAGTCGGTCTCTCTTCAGGGCACGCTTTTAGGCACCAAGTCTGTCTCCAGGCTTGTCTCCTGAAGGGTCGAGTCCTTTTTGGTCAGCTGGCCCTCTTAGAGTTGGGAGTACATCTGCTTTTTGTGTCCCTGAAGCAGGCAAACAGTAGGCTTGGAGAGTAGTTTCAGTCCCTAGGTGTCAGCAGAATTTAGATGTCCTTCAACCTTTGAGTACTTAAGTGAATCATTTTCTTTCAGCAGGAGTCAGGGGTCTTTTTCTGGGCAGGACATCTTAGTCAGGTGGAGTCTCCCAGGGGGTAGGATTGTTCTGAGAAGGTGCCTGGGTCGAGGGGCCAGATGTATCCCATGCATTAGCCAGTGATTGGAGAAAGTCTATCACCTGTTTTCTCCGAATGCTACTCCTCCTTTTGAAGCCCGCCCTCTTTGTCTTATTGTAACATTGTTCAGAAGCACCTGTTATGGTGGAACCTATCTGCCACTAGGTAGGCCTGATTTAGCCTCTTGCCTATTTAGATGAGCTCTACCTATCTGACTGGTGCAAAATTAGTTCTCTCCCCTACTGTGACTGGAGTATGGCTGTTTGGGAGGGTCCTGGAAATGAATAGGAGAAGTTCTCCCTGTCATTTCCAAATCAAAAGAGGTAGTGATAAAGTTGCACTTTCATTTGCCAATTGTTCCTGCCCACTCCCAATTAGCTAAGCCTTACTAAGTGGGCAGTAGTTACCATCCATCTGCTCTTACAGAGTCCAGAGGAAGGCTACAGTCCTCTGACCCAGGGTTATTTACTACCCAAGCCATGGATGTGTATTCCAGCTCTGGAAGAGCTGAGTGCAAAACTGGTATTAAACCAGTTTTGGCTTATGCAATAATAAGCACCTTTTTATAAAGTTACATTTTCACTCAGGTTATCAAAAATCTGATTTCACTATTAAATCCAATTTTGAAAATTAAGAAAATACTTAAAGACATTTTTCCAGCATTTGATTGAGCAGAGATAGAAAAGAACGATTTTAAACTCATTTAGACCTGGTCAGAGAAGAGTCTAGCACAGTCTACACAGTGCAATATCTTGTGGGTTTTATTTTACTTTGAGAAAACACTAACCGAAATATAGATTGTTTTCTATTTTTATGTATTACCACCCTGCCATGTTGGCTTACAAGGCACACTTAATATTCACTTTATGAATATATATAAACAGCCCTTTTCTGCATGTGAAAGGCACTTTTTCCTGCCATGTGTCACTAAAGTGCATTTAAACCTCAGCCCAGCAGAGCACAGTGGTGTTCCTGACAGAAGTTTATTTTCATATATTATGTGGATAGAGCAAATACACACTGCAACTCACACATGACATTTCACGTTAATGTCATAGGTGTTTATCTACAATATCTGCAATGGTCTTACATGAGCTGTGGCACTGAATAGCAGTACCACAGTGCACAGAATCCTAATACCAGCAAACATAGACTCCAGAAAAAGGTAGACAATCGGGGAGACCATGCAGAAAAGGCAAATTTGGTACATTTATTCTGATCAAACATTTTGTCTTCAGTCTTAGAAACATCTCTGGGTGTCAATGAGCTACAGATAGGAAAGGTAACTGTGTTTGTCTTTTTATCAAAAAGGGATTTCCTGAGATTAGCTTCTTAATACCTGTAAATTAAATGCTATAAGTGGGCCTGCAGCAGTTATTGTGCCACCCACCTAAGTTGCACTTTAAAACTTGTCCCATGCCTGTCATTGGAACCTGAATGCAGTGGCACATTGCCTTGTCGACTTGGCATCTAACCCCCTTGCCACACCTTAAACTCCCCTTTTATTACATATCAGTCACCCCTATGATAGGCCCTAGGTAGCCCATAGGGCAGGGTGCTGTGTAATTAAAAGGCTGGACATGTACTTTTAAGTTTTAAATGTCCTGGTAGTGAAAAACTCCCAAATTCATTTTTAACTACTGTGAGGCCTACCCCTCCCATAGAACAATATTAATAATTCATCATTACCTTTAATAAGCTGTACTAATTTAGAGGAGGTAGATATATCATGTTTGGCACCTATAGAATTGTAATGATAAACGTTCTTTAATCGTAAAGTCAGATTTTTCATTACAATTTTGAAAATGCTACTTTTAGGAAGTTGTTGTTTTCCTGCCCATAGCCCTTTTTGCCTGCAGCCTGTCTTGGGCCACATGACTGCATATAGCTGACAGTTAGACTTTGCAAATTTCTTCCAGACAGTCACACAATAGAGCGATTAGGTGTGCCTCAATGGCCATCACTGGCAGGAGGGGGTGGGGCGGAGCTGAGCACAGCCCTACTTACACCTGAATAGGCTGTGTCCTGTCTCCACACAAAAGGCTGACAACCCTATAATTTCGCTGGAGCCAGCTTGCAGTGAGGGCTGGAGAGTCAGGGAATTCCATGCACTTCAAAGAACCTTTTCAAAAGCTTCTCCCACCTTCCAGGAGAAGGGCACCAGGGTATAAAAATTGAACGTTCAGACCCACTCTCAGTTCACTATTGGACCTGTGGAAGGACTTTCAGAGGACAGCCTGCTAATTTGACCTGCTGTGCACTCTTCCAGACTGCTGATGTACCTGGAAGGACTGCTTTGCTGCTTGGAGCCTGCATTGAACCTTCTGAGACCAGCCCTGTTGTTGAGCCCTGCATCTTCATCTGCACCCAGCATTGCCAGAAGTGACAGGAATGGCCAGTATGGCCTTAAGGGTAGGTAGTCCCCAGAGGCAGGAGAAAGATCATGCCCTAATCTCCCTTATTTGCGGGGTGAACTTAGATGGCAGACTATAGATTCCTGGGGGTGAGAGCTCTGAGGGATACCAAGGCCAGCCAAAACATGGTAGTAGAATGGCTGGTCTCCCTACAGCAGTACACCGGTCAGGTGTGTAGGGTAAGCCAGGCCCAGGGTCAGTTCTTTGTTTGCCCAATGACCCTGGTATCTCTTGAGTTGGATAGGGAGGTGACCCAGAGAAGGGTCAAAGTTAGTCCCCACATGCCCATTGACTGTATTCTGTGGAATGAGTTGCCACCCGTGATAGAAAAGCTAGGAGGGGTGGCTGCTCAGGGCGCCCTGAAAGCTCAGATATCTGGGCATTCTGCTCCCAAAAGGAGGGTACAGAGGCCGGCACAGAGGGGCAGAGAGAGGAAGGACTCAGCCCTGACTCCTGTTGAGCCTCAAGTTGCAGATCCTGGTCTGAGCGACAAGTTTCAGGCTACCAGCCCTGGACTGGGGGGAGGGAGAGTGGGAAAAGGGTGCCTAACACCTGGTGCTGTTGTCCCCCACTCTGAGAAACCTCAGAGATCACGTGGAGGACTGGGACCTGGCTCTTGACACTGACAGCTGTCAGTGGCCTCTGTTGGTTGCTGTCCTTATGGGCAAGATTTTACTTGGGTTGGGGATAGAAGTCTGATCTAAGGGGTGTGATGTGCCACACCACTTTGTTGGCTAGGGTGGTATTGTCTGCCTACTGGGATGCATCTGTGAGCAAGTTAAGGTTAGGTGCTGCACAGATGGGATCCCACAGGTGATGAGAAGGGTTCGCCATGGATCAGGTCAGTGGCTCAGGAGAGTGCAGACTGAGGGATCCAACTGAATTTAGAGGGGCATGGAACTGGCACAGGTCTCTGCAGTGGAGGGCAGTGTTCATGTTCCATCACCTCAATAATAATAATAATAATACAGCCATTTATAGAGCGCAAAACAGCTACCTCCCAAAGGAGGTGTCCCGGCGCTATAGCAACAGGTGACAGCAGCATAAAAGGTCAGACATCACCCATTCCACGGAATTAATCCAGGTTAAAAAGCCATGTCTTATCTGCCTTCCTGAATAGGCATTCTGAATCAATTTGCACGCATGGCAGGCGGCAGAGAATTCCCAAGTTTAGCTGCTCTTGCCACAAAAGATCTGCCGCCCCAGCGCTCTTTCCTAACTCTTGGGGTAGCTAGCAGATTCTGATTGTTGGACCGCAATAGGCGAGTTTGTTTGTAGGCAGATAGTCGTTGTTTCAAATATCTGGGACAAAGACCATGGAACGACCGAAAAGCCAAAGTTAGGGCCTTAAATTTAATTCTGTTGGCCACTGGTAGCCAATGAAGTTCCTTAATATGTGGAGAGATATGCTGTTGCATGGGTACGCGTCTAATCAATCGTGCTGCCACGTTTTGAACCAATTGCAGTCTCTTCACCATGTAGGCAGGTAAGCCCAAGTAGAGGCCATTCGCATAGTCCAGCCTGGACGTCACAGTTGCATGAACTACGGTTCGACTGCAATTTTCTGGAAGCATGTGTAAGAATGTCCTCATGTACCTCAATTTTCCAAAGTAGGAAGATGTTACTTGCTGAATTTGAGAGGAAAAAGACAAATCAGCCTCCCATAGTACTCCTAGATTTTTCGCCGCGCCAGTTGGGGTGGGTGGCACCCCCATTACCTGCGGCCACCACAAGTCCGATTCTGTAGGCTTGTTGGTCCCAAAAAACATCACCTCTGTTTTATCAGCGTTAAATTGTAATTTATTATTGTTCATCCAAGCTGCATCATCAGTGAGACAGCTCTTGAAACTTTTAAAGGAGTCAGCCGACTGGTCTTTAAAGGGAACACCAACTGGGTGTCATCGGCATAAGATATTGCCTTGACCCCCAGTTGGCAATGAGTGAAAACAGGGGGGCCAAGTAGATGTTGAACAGCAGTGGGCTTAGAGCAGATCCTTGGGGCACCCACACCACAAGCGCTTCTGCTTAGACTGATAAGGTTGTAAAGCCACCCTTTGAGTCCGCTTGTGGAGGAATGACCTCACCCACTCAAGGGCGGTTCCCCTAATGCCGAAGTCATGAAGGCGTTGAACCAAAATATCATGATCTACCGTATCAAATGCAGCAGATAGATCCAGGAGCACCGGCATAGCTGATCGCCCCGGAATCTACCGCTGCCCTCACTGATTCAGCCACCTCTACCAGGGCTGTCTCTGTGCTAAAGCCTGCACGAAAGCCAGATTGAGTGTCATGTAAAATGTTATTCCTCTCCGAGAATTTGGCCAGTGACGCTGGACAACCTTTTCTAGCATCTTGGCTGGTGCCGGCCAAAGTAAGGAAATAGGTCTATAGTTAGACAAAACCCCAGCATCAGCATTGGGTTTTTTCTTCAGAGGCAAAAGTGTGGCATGCTTCCATGGATCAGGGAAGGTGCCAGAGCCAAGAGAGGAATTCCATATGTGAAGTAACACCTGTACGGCGGCGTGAGCTACTTCCTTCCAAATTTTAGGGGGACAAGGGTCCCCTGGGGCACCTGACCTGCACGTCAGCATCTCAGCCAGTGCCTCCTGCTGAGAAATAGGGACAAAACAGGATAAAAAGGATTTCGGGTCACTCCTCTCACTGACATCTGCATTGACTGTTTCTACTCCATCTGTAAAGGAGTTATAGACCACACGAATTTTATTGTCAAAAAACTCGGAGAGTTCCTCACATAGTAAGCGCGCATAGTAATACCTCAACAGGTATTGATTAGTCTCCACTGGCTTTAAGCTGGAGGGGGGTCATGTTGGACCTGGCCCTCTCTGCAGCATCGTCTCCAAAGGTTTCGATTTTTTCCCTCCACCACTTTCTTAATTTTTTTTTGTTGGCTTTAGCACAATGTGCACTTTATCACCGCTAACCAGTTCTAGACTGCTTGTGCTCACTCCCCTAACCATGTTTTGAATGGCATATACCTAATTGACATATTTAATTTACTTGTGGAATAGTGTACCATATGCCCAGGGCCTGTAAATTAATTGTCCAAAGGCACTGAAGCACTTATTGTGCCACCCAACTAAGAAGCATTCTGAATTTTGTCCCAGGCCTTCCATTGCAGCCTGAATGCAGTGTCACATTGACATCATTTAAACTCCCTTGCCAAGCCTTAAGATCCCCTTTTATTATAAATAAGTCACCCCTAAGGTAGGCACTAGGTAGCCCATGGGGTAAGGTATTGTGTAATTAAAAGGTTGAACATGTTTACATGTCCTGGTAGTGAAAAACTCCCAAATTCATTTTTCACTACAGTGAGGCCAACTCCTGTCATAGAACAACAAGAAGGGTTCCTTGTTACCTTTAATAAGTTGTAGTTCCTAATTGAGAGGAGGCAGATATGTCATGCTTAGTACCTATGGAATTTGTAGGAAAGTATGATCTGCTTCTTATGGTTACCCCCACTTTTTGCTTCATGTTATACTGTTTTTGACTAGTCTGACTGGGATCCTGCTAATCAGGACCCCCAGTCTATCTGCTCTCCCTAAACTGTTATGTTATGTACTTAGGTATACTCCAGATTGGATACTGGGGTACCCTTGTCAGTCCGTAGTATATGATACCCATGTACCCAGGGCATAGGTACCCCAGAGGCCTCCCATGGGCTGAAGCATGTATTATGCCACCCATGAGAGGTCATGCAAAATGGAACTACAGGCCTGCCATTGCAGCCTGTGTAAGTTGGTGCATGTACCAATTACTTAAGATATAGGTTTACTATATCTAAGGGACACTACACTTAAAACCTATAAGTCTCCCCTATAGTAGGCCTTGACAATCCTGAAGGGTGCGTGGTTCTAAGTGAGAGGGTGCCACTGCATGAGCAGGACACCCCTGCAGCCTATGGAGTCCATTCTCCCGGGTTGTTAGTGCTGCAGCCATTTACGACATATAGAGTGGCATTATGCAACCGCGTGATGACCAACTCTAAAACAGCTGAAAGTAACCCTATCATGTTTGGATTTAGTGTATTAGGCCTGCGTGGGTGCGCTTGCCAGCGACAGAAAATCTGCATGAGGGGCACATTTGGTGTCCGTTTGCATAGTCCAGTTCAAACCAGTCCTGGGAGCCGTTGGCTCCTGCTCTGGTGCAAAAGGGCTTACCTGGCTGTAGGACCCTAGATTCGATGTGGACAAGATTCTGAACCAGAAACCACTGAACTTCGACCGTCTGGACACTCTGGACTTCGCTGGACTTCGTTTGGGCCCGAATTCGTCTCCCTCTCAGTCTGAAGCATCGTCTGTGCCCTTGCACCATACAGGGTCTGTGCAGGACCTGTGGAGCATCAACGACAACTGAAGATATCTGCCTTGGAGTGGAGGAGTCACTCAGCTGCAACCGCAGGCCCCTCATCTCAACTGACCAGTCTGCTGCTCCTGAGCTCCTATAGACTTCAAAGGCTCCAGAAACACAAGAGGTGGGTTTCCTAGTCCCTTGAGGTCTGAGCTGCCCTCTCACCAAGTTTGAGGTCAGAATCCCTAGTGGGGGCTGCAATACCCGTACCCCTGTGCACCACGTACTTTTGCAAGTGCATATGCTTGTTGGCATTTCCAAAACAAGTGCACTGGGCTTCGAGTAGTCCCAACCTCTGGCACCATTTCCTAGAAAGAACTCCAGCCTCCTTGCACCAAGTGCTCCGTGGGCTGCTGCTTTGTGAAACTGCTTGAGGTCCCCTTGTGACTCCTGTGCCTCTGGCCCGTGGGTCCTCTTGAAGGCCAACACTGCTTTTCTTGGGCTCCCATGGTTGCTCCAAGCTTTCCCTGACTCCCCTGTGTTTGGTGAGTCTCCTGGACCTTGCTGGTCCAAACAGTAAACTTTCTTGTCCATCTTTATGGGTTGCCGCTGCCAAGGCTTGTTGGTGCTCCAGCTGGACACCGACCCCTCAGCACTCAACATCCTTTGTGGTACAGCTTGTATCTGGCTCCTGGTTGTCCTCAACATCTCCTGGTCCCAGTGGCTGCAGAGCCAAAAATCCCCTCAATGCACCTGAAGCACCCGACATCGGTGGGCATTCGTCTACCGAGCCCCTGGTTACTCCTGAGTGACCCAGACTCTGTACCCTCTGCTTTCAGGTACTCCCTATCAAGAATCCACCATTGAATTCCAACGGACACTTTTCTTCTTCCCAGCAGTGACTCTTCTTCGAAGTCCTCCATTGAGTTCGACGGCGGTTTCTGACGCCACTTCAGCCCTATGCACCTGGCTCCCCTGGGATAGGTAACTCTGGTACTACGGTATTCACGAAGTCCACTCAGATGGGTCCTTAAACTTTAAACCCTCAACCGCAACTCTCCCATAGAATTGTAGTGTGCACGCGGTCGTGTTCCCACACTGCACCCGTCCTCCGTGGGGTCCCTACTTACTCACCTTGGGTGGTTCCATGGAGTCCCAGCAATTCTACATCCTCTAGACACTGTCTCGACTCGAGTCGATGTTCTTATACCACTATTTTAGTATATGGTTTGGTCTCCCCCTGGAGCCCACTGTGTATTAGTCCTATTTACTGTTGTTTCTATGCTACAGTATTGTGTGCATTCTGAGTATCTTCGTGTAGAAGATAGTGTGTCATACTTTTAGTGTGTTATATTAATAAATACATATTTTTATAACTACTGTGTGGTTCTCCTTTCATTTAATCAATACTATAAGGTTGCATTCTGGTGAAACAAGCTGCTTAACATTCCTTCAAGACTAAGCCTGAAGGCTGCTCTCCACAACTACCACTTGGATAGCTTTCTAAGGTTATCTTTGACCTCTTAAAACACCATAAGGGTTGTTTGGACTGGTACAGGGTGCCCACTTTAATTAGTGGACAGCATATGCCAGGCCAACTTCTCTCAGAATTGTAATGTTAAACCCTCTTTAATGGTAAAGTCAGATTTTTCATGACAATTTTGAAAGTGCCACTTTCAGGAAGTTTGCATTTCCCTCCCATAGCCATTAGTGCCTGTAGCCTGCCTTGGGTCACATGACTGGGTAAAGCTGACAGTTAGACTTTGTGAATTTTCTCAGACAGTCACGCAATAGAGGGATTAGGTGTGCCTCAATGGCCATCACTGGCAGGATGGGGTGGGGTGGAGCTGAGCACAGCCCCATTAACACCTGAATAGGATGTGCCCTGTCTCTACACAAAAGGCTTGACGACCCTGTATTGTCAATGCAACCAGCTTGGAGCGAGGGCAGGGGGGGCAGGGAATTCCATTCACTTCAAAGAAACTTTCTAGAAGCTTCTCCCACCTTCCAGGAGAAGGGCACCGGGGTATAAAACTATGACCTTCAGACCCATTCTCAGTTCACTACTGGACCTTTGGAAGGACTTTCAGAGGACTGCCTGCTAAAGTGGCCTGCTGTGCACTCTTCCATACTGATGCTGTACCTGGGAGGACTGCTTTGCTGCCTGGAGCCTGCATTGAACCCTCAGAGGCTAGCCCTGCTGTTGAGCCCTGTAGCTTCATCTGCAACCAGGGTTGCCAGAAGTGACTCCAAGGACTAGTTTGCTGGCCTCCTGTTCAGAGCCAGAGGGACATAAAAGGCACCCACCATCTTGAACACATGCCTGGACCCAGCCTGAGTGATTCTTGACCTCCAAAAGGTGTCCCACCAGTCCTGGACCCTTGGATGTGGTGCTAAAAGTGCCCAGATGGTCATTTTCCAAAACTGAGGCATTTGGCCAAAAAGTGCTCTGAGAACCAGGCAAAGACAGGGACCAACCTGCTCGCCTACCTGCCCGAGGTGCATCATCGGTCGCTTTGACTTTGATATTCCCTCGCTACTTTCTTTGACTCAGCAGCAAATCCATTTCAGTGGTCCTTCACCAAAGGGGTGTACAACCCCATGGCACTGTCTTCGGCTACAGCCCTCTCCCTTATACTGCTGGAGATTTGTTACTTCCATTTCAGCGACTAGGGTAAAAATCTTCACCTCAGCTTCACTGCATGGCCATATGACGATGACACTCTCTCCTTGACACTCATGCAGCATTGCCCCACTCAACTTCTACCTTCTCAGTAATTTTTCTTCAAATCTTTTTCTAAGTCCGAAGGTAAACGTTGCCCGGGTCCAATCCACTTCTTGTATCCAAACCACCCTCCATCGCAGTCAGCCTTAACTTTAGACTTTGACCCGGTCTTGCACGACCAGATGTACACAGCTGGTGGTTTGATCTTTTAGGTGCTAGTTTTCACTAAATACTTTTTTAATTCATTACTCCGGTTCTACTTACAGGCACAGGGTGTGAGTACTGTCTCAATTTACAATTGATCTGCTGCCTCCTTTTATACAGTTCATCCTAGATAAGAAAATGTTTCTTGTGATCCATGTATGGTGAGGAATTTAGGTTGCTGCTTTTGGAGTCATTTGTTAATTATCAAATGGAAAATACAGGTGGGCTTCGACCTTGCGTGGACACAATGTGGCCAGCTGGTAACATGTCCAGATATCCGGCATGGGGAGCGCGAGATCAATGGGTGTGCTGTGTCCTGATTGGCTATATGCACCTAACTCATGTGGCATCTGACTTTATGGTGTTTTTAGGAGCATATGTACCCCCTCCGGTCATGTATGCTTTATTGGGGCCAATCTCCTTTGACAATTGTAGTGTTGCTGGGCCTTTCTGTGGTATTGATCTAAGGCATGGGTAATCGCAAACATTTTCTCAAGGGCCACAAAGTTTGGTCTGTAATGCGACGAGGGCCACATCGATGTCAGAAGGGTGGCAATTTTGTGGGCAACAGGGGCTGTAAGGAGTGCATAGAGGAAGCGAAGCATATACATCTAGTGGCTGAATTGCACAATGTGAAACCAAAAAACCATACATTAAACCTAGCTCTCCCCCTTTACCAAATTGTGTGGAATGAAATACACTTTTTGAATTCTGAAAAGACGTCATCATATTTTTACACTTTTGCTGCAAGATGGCTTTGAAAATGTAGGTGTCCCTAAAGTTAAGTGGAGCAGGACAACCTAGTTACTTACTTTTTTAAACTTCAACTAACCTTTAAACAAAGGCTTGACTGTATATTTAACGTTGTTTTAATGTTAGTGCTGAGTTCAGTGAACAGTAGCCCAGTGCTGCTGTTAATCTGGGGGCCGTATGTAAAGGTCAGGAGGGCCTCATGCGGCCCCCGGGCCGTACTTTGAGTATCAGTGATCTAAGGTCTCCTGTTTGTGTGTTTGTCTGCTGGCTTTGTGCCATCCTACCTGTGACCTATCAATCAGTGACCTCGGACCTAGGTCTTAGTCTTTGCCTAACTATGTATTTGCGAGTTGGGGTTGATGTGGAGTTCACAGCGTGCAAGTTTGATAATAAAGACGCAATTTCACTCTCATATATCAATGTATATTGTTTTTCATATTAGCATCAACTTTTCCATATTAACTTTCCCCTCTAGCTGATTTTTCAACTACACTATCTAACTCATGCCTTTTACCAGTTACTTTATTTGGGACCTGTTGCTCTTTATGCTCGCTTTTGGCAACAACTACCTTCCTAGATACTTTCATTTTTCTCAGTTTGAGGACTGAGTTTTTACAGTAGGTAATCCCCAATTGTACAGACCTGCAGACAAATAGAAACACAATGAAAACTAGCAACAGCCTTTTGCACAAACCGGAGATCTACCGGGGGAGCCAGGAGAACCAATTCAAAAACACTGCTGCCCAGGGGCACCTGCCTCCTCATGCATGATTCTTTGTAAGTGGTGCAATGCTTAGATGGCAAGTGTCAAAGTCCCATTATTTATATCATTCCCTAGAATAAAGGTGCAGCATGCCACACTGATCCTGGCACACACCCCTCCCTCCATTACAGTCATTAAGTCCAAATATATATCGATGCTGCATTACCATGAGGCGGATTGAATTGAGGCCGAGCTCAGTGATGGTCATCATTTTGAGCTTTTCCCACCTGGTTATCTGCAACCAGCAGGCATTGGCTTTTGTCTGCAGGGTGAAGAAAGGTATCGACCCTCCTGCCAAAGCTTGTGCATCAGAAAACAGCCTGAATTCTTCTGGAATGTCTTTGTACTGAGCCCAGCCAAAATAGTCCATGGTTCTCTTCTCGCGAGTCTGGTGCACCAAGGTTGTCTTCTTCCTTAACAGGTGCTGGTATAAGTCTAAAAGTTCTTCTCCAGGAATGACCAGGGTCCGGGTGGGTATGGTGACTAGGGAACAGAGTCCACACCATCCAGGGACAAGCTGAGTACACACAAACTAGCCGCACTTCCAGTAATACTCCATCAGCATATCCAGAATGTGCATGACCGCTTTGCAGTTAGCATTCATGCCCATTGGAAGCGTTCCCTTAACTCTGAAACACAAGTAATAGAGATTAAGTTTCCGTACAATTCGAGCCAAGTGGATCAACCCACCTCGGTGTCCCAGACTTCCTGACATCAGGTGGTCATGATCTCATTCAACACCCTCCCATGTGACTGACTCCCCTTTCTGTCCTTGAGCTGGACGGCCCTACACAAGATCTCCATGTCAGAGGATCACTTGTTGTTAAAGAAGACCACCCAAGATTTGCTTAGGGCCACCCTTGGTCCACAGGCGGTTGCAGGAGCTGACAGGTTTGTGCATTGAGTTGGGGGTTTTGCTGCCTCCAAGAATTTCTTCCCTGGGAAGTCTCGGGTCAAACAGTATCCTCCCCTATGATGCCCTTTCTACGCAACCTGTCCAGCTTGATTTGGATATCATTAGGTTCAGTGAAGAGGTATAACACAATTGGGTTGGTGTCATATCGGGTCAAATGTACAAATACCCTGTGTGGTTCTACCTTGTTCGGTTGTATCTTTGCCCTTATTGTGCATAGATATAGGCAAAGAAGGCATTTGGCTTTCTTGGGGGCTATCCCTTGGGATAAGTAATGTCTGTCTGCGCCTACTGCAATGCGGAATCACCAAACAGACATCACATGGCCTGGCTGATGTTTGAGAGCCAACTGTGGTCATGTGCTGGTGCCATGTGTTGTACAAAAGGGCTCTGTGTGATGAATGTGGGATGGTGGTGTTCTGCTTCGTGTAATTGGAGGTGACATGGAAGAGGTCCCTACGCGAGCGCTGCAGTAACTTTTGAATAGACTCCAGGCAGTTCCTCAGCAGTGAATAAGTGTGGTATCACCCATAGCAGACAGAGTTCAATCAAAAAATTTGCAGTATTAGTTAAATTTTTCAAATGTAACATTATTGTCCGGGCTGGGGTATTTGATGTTGCAGCTAGATGCTGGTACACTTGGAGGTACGGTGGTTAACTTGTTTGGATAAGAACTTGTACATTGTTAACTCAGAAACATTACATGTGAGCCATAATCTATGGTTTCCGGAGTTCCTGTATTTTTTCCCTAGGAGTGTGTCTTCCACACTCCACTAGTTACTATTTTAGTGAGGTACTGGAATGTGCCCCCATCGGGTATGGTTTTGGGGTAATAAGTGAGATTATTGGTTATCCAAGCAGTTTAATCTCTTTATGATCCGTTGAACCCTCTCCATCGCTCATCCCTAAATAGATGCTTAGATTAGTGCAAGATATTTGTAGGGTTGTGTCAGGAGCATAAGGATGAATAGCGTCATGCTTTGGCAGGTGTTCGGTGGGCTTCACTAGTTTTCCAGGAACATGTCTCACCTGGTGTGTGCATGGAGGCGCTGTTGGTGTGAGTTGTGTCTTTTTTTGTCTACATGTGCGTGGGGATTTGTGATGAGAGGGCGTGTTGCTATTTAGTGCCACTGGTGGTTGCAATGTGCCCCGAGATGACATGTGTATGTATCTCTCAATTCCCGGCATGTGGCATACCACGCAAACCTCCCTTGTGGGGCCAGATATCTCAACCTTTTATCAATAACTTTTATCTGAAAAATTATTTTTGGGCTAAATTTGGGCTGTTTTTCTTTAGATATGGGTGTTTCCCTAATTCTTTTGTGATTTACTGCCTCATTTGCCATGTGCATGAGGGGGTCGGAGGCTACTCCATGGCCCTCTTTTTACCCTTACCTATGCTGACATGTGGTTTCTGAGTTCAGGACGAGTGCTTTCCCTAGATGGTGCATGCAAGGTTTTGAGCATTTGTCAATTGCTATGCTTGATCTATGGGTGGGCACATCCGGTGTCCTACCTTCATCATGAGCTGCAGTGGACATTTGGGATCCCTCTTCCCAGGCACCCCCCTCTCCCTTGGACCACACCCTGCTTCCTTTCAGTGCACTTGGGCCTGCTGTCCCTAGCTGGCAGCTAAGATCTCTACGGTCATGCGTTGCAGGTGCTTTACATGGTGACTGAACTTCGGAACAGCGGGATAGTTCATGAAGCATAGGAGAAGGCTGGCTAAGTCAGTATTTGCCTTGTAACTTCAAAAACATGGAATTCGGGAGTTTTGATCAAAAATTGGGAAAGTCTGCAGGGTGATGATGAAAACAAAAATCAGGGGACTGCCTCAGCAATTCCGGGATCCTGGTCACTCTGGTGAACCTCCCCACTCGAGGCTTGGGCTCGACATCATGCAGATGCCTCGCAGCTTATTGGCTTTTTGTGCATGTGCTGTGGAGTTTTGGGGTTCTTTCATCCTAGGCACATGAGAATCCTGGTTCCCGCCTCTGGGGACAAGTTTGTGTTAGAACTGAAAAGGTGCCTCCATTTGGCCAAGGCTTCTAGCTCATTGGAGGTGCTGTTGGGACAGGAAACATTGGTCCTGGGCCTGATGCCTGAGAATGTGGACCTTTAAACTTGGTGATTGGAACCTGTCCTCATCAGATCTCCGCACCGAGTAGGGACATAAAGATAGTACTCGTAAATGCCCTTTATGAATTTCCAAAGTCATAAACGTAGACGTTTGGTCTAAGTTTAGACCAAATGTCTAAGTTTACCTTTGTGAATCGGGCCCTATGGATCCCTATTGCTGTACGTTTGTCTTTTTTACACTTTTCGAAGGGAGGAGGATGTTGGTTGTGTCTGCGAGGGTTTTTGTCAGTGGTATTGTTATTACTGGTCTAGTCTATTGTGAGTTTTGGTTCTGATTTTGCCTGAGGGTGCTTCCTCCCCATACTGTTGCCCCTCCCTGCTTTGGTCTGTCCTTGATGTGGTGAGTTCTCTGTCTGTGGTTGCTAGTGGCATGTGTTTGACCTGATCCCTGCTGCCGGGGTGTGACAGATGGTGGACCTCCCTGAGGCTGATTTTAAGGTGCATTCTGATTCCCCTGGGCTTGGTTTTGTGGATGTACATTCGTGGAGCTTTGTGGTGGCTTGCCCTGGCTCACTGATCTCTGCTTAAGGTATGCCTTTAACTGGAATTTGTCTACCAGGTGGTAATAGTAGCACTCCTTAGGGTCTGGTTGCTGCTACCCTCCCTGGCCTCTACCAGCATAGCTGGGTTGGTACCCTCTTGGGTTCTGTGCTGGAGTTCCCCATGATACTGGTGCCATGTGCATGGTCACGGCCAATGTGGCTCCCTTGGGGGCAGTCTTTTTGAATTTGTGTTAGACCAATTTAGTGGTGTCTTTCTGGGCTTGCTTCTGTTTTTCTCTGCCTTTTTCTTGCTTCTTTTTGTGGTAATGTAATGTATGGGCTTGTATCTCCTGCCATGGTTTGATATCTAACCCAACCATGCTGTCCAGCTCACTCTGTATCTCAGTGGGCAACCCCATTTTAAGAATATTGCAAAAGAATGAGACTTGTGGGCCCGTATTGGTCCACAGCTGTCCGGTCTCTTGTCCCCATCGTGCCCTCATTCTACTCAGGAAATCAGTTATGCTTTCCCCTGGCTTCATGGTTTCTGCCATTAACCCTCCTACATCTGAGTGGTCAGGGAACATATCTTTCAGGGCTGTCCATCTCCAGTGCCAGTATCAATAAAAAGCGGCCTCTGTATCTGTTAGTGTAATTGCTAGAAATGGGCTTGGGTGAATACCACTTTGGTCTGTTCCCCAATAAGGCTATTTAACAGGCTCTTAATGTCACCTATCACTAAGTTGATACCTGCAGTGTTTTTCTCAAAGCATGACATCCTTTTCCCTGCTCCATCCAGCAATGACAATAACTTTGTCCTTAACCCTTCTTTGTCCATCTGGGCCAACAGCAAATATAAAATCCCAGCCTTGCCCCTCTCTAGTAACGGGTACATTCTTATTTAGGTGACTCCACGGGTTTCTCTCTAACATGGTGTTTCCATCTTTTTAGGCATTCCTGCATGTAGGGGAAGTTCCACTTGGGGTCTCCTCCTTTATGTCGGATGCAGTCCTCCACGATAGCCATGTTCTTAAGCTCAAATGATCCTTCCTTCGATCAAGGTCTACCATATTGATCCCTTTCCTCAATCCAGTAGACTAATAGGTGGCAGAATGGGTGTACAAATATCTCACCTTCCTCTCATGCTTCCATCTCCCTAGGGGTTAGTTTATCTTTGTCATGCGCTTGTGTGAAGCAAGGCGCATCTTTGTCGCTGCTTCCCTCATGTGCACACAAAGGCGCCATCTTATTTTTCCTGCATATTGGTTGGGTTAGTACCAGGCTGCTTTGGTCTTTTATTTCCTGGTCAGCCACTCTCCTTTGTCGACTGATTGGTGATCCCTGCTAAAAGCCTCTCATTTAATTCTGCCTCCGATCCTTCCCCGATCAGTACCCTGTACCTACTCCCGCTCCCCTCATATAAAGAGCGCGCTACTCTGTGTTCTCGCTGTGTTTCCTGGGTGCCTGCTCTTTCTCTCTCTAGTTTCAGCTCATGCCTTTCTTCCTCGCCTCATCTGGTTTGCCTCCTTTGCTCTGAGCTATGCACTGTTCTTTTTGGCCAGGCTTCGCCTTCAAACTCACTCTCTGTTTTCTCCTCGGCTATCTGGGCAAATCCTGTAGCCTCACCCTCGTCATCGATTCCCTGGGGACTGGGACTCTCTTCCTCTCCCCCACTCAGTGTATCACTATCTAGATCTGCCACAAACCTTCCTGTCACTCTTGTATGTTTGTTCAAACCAGTGGGAGTACTTGTTCTCCTTGCTGCTGAGGTCCTATGTGTTGGACGTGGTAGACGGGGGGACATGTTTTTGGGAACTTTTTCAAGGGACTTGTATTGCGCTGAAAGCGTATGGGCTAGATGGCCTTTTGGTTTCTCATGCTTGGGCCTAACTGTCCATCTTTCAGTAGGCGGCGTGTCAGCTCCTACTATTTGTGGATTGGAATATCCTAAAGCAGGAGGAGATGGTGTGAGCACCTCCATTCCTGCATGTGGTCGGAAAGGCGCTGACGCTATTGGTAGTGTGGGGCTATCGCTCTGGGCCTCTTCGAAGATAGCCAATAACTCTAGTAATGCCTCTCTCCTGTCTCTTTTTTGACCTGTGTATTTAGTTTATATATGCGTTTTAGTATGCTCAATTGCAATTGCATTAGTGTCAAATGTTCCCTTCTTAGGCCAGGGAAATGTGTGGGCCTTAATGTGTGCGATGCCATTCTAGGCAAAACTTATTACAATTCTTTGCTGTGTGGGAAACCTGGTTTCCATGTGTTTTAGGGGGGGTATACATGACAATTTTAGTGGTTTTGTGGACAAATATGACAAAACATTTGGGAGTTTATGTTTGCTTTAAATGTGGGGATAAATGTACGTGGTGCCCTTTTACAATTTTACATACTATGAGCTTAACACTATTCACAGATGCATCAAAAATTCAATTTAAACAATTCAATAAACACAGATAACAATGCATAAGAATGGTTGTAACACAGGTGAAAAAATGCAATATAAAAACAGTATCTGCACGATATTAACTTTTTTGTGCCAAATACAGTTTGCAATAAATAACAACACCCTAATATGAAGTATTGAAACATGGGCGAAAAAAAAATGAAATGTGAGGACAGTATCGGCATGATATCAATTCTTGCACAATATACAGTTTGCAATAAATAATAGCACCATAGCATCATATGTACATTACACCAATTCAACAATGTTTGACAGAAAAAAAGATGATTGCTATTTAGAAAATGTCTTAGCCAGCTCCTAGCACCTGCTATCCTGTAAAGAATGGTACACAGTACTCAGTGAACCTGATAGTCTGCCAATATCAGCTCCGGGACAAAGGTAATTGTAATAGAAATGATAAAAAGGAATAACTCGGGAACCTCAGGACCCTCTTGGCCACATGCAAATTACACCTAGTTTCCCAGGTCCAAATCTTTTTCCCTAACATCCAAATCACACCCTGTTTTACACCGAGGGGCCAAGCCTACCATCTGTGTCAAGTCCAGCGATCCAAGCATCCTGTCTGTGTCACATCCAGTGGAAAAAGCTTACCGTCTGTGTTAACCCCAGTGGTCCAAGCGACAAATGCCTCTCAATTCTTTCAGATACCACTGGTGTTAAGAAACCAGTAACACGGAGAAAACCTTTTAAACTAAAAAATGAGGTTGAGGTGCCAACTCTGCCCAATCAGGATAGCTCTATCACAAAAACAGCATCCTGGGAGTTATCAAGGGCTATACAATTAATATTCACCTTTCCTAGCATGCTATAAAAAAAGGTGACTTCTGCGGGATCGCGTCTGCGGCTGCCATACCACTACTCAGCTAGGACATATAAAATAGTTAATATGCCAGATTCTGTCAGCGGCAGGGGGCTCAGGTTATCTTTTTACACTTCTCCTTAGTTTACCATACGCCAAATTCTTTAAATTAGGTTCTGATGTAGTCTCTGTGAAAGCTGCTTCAGGACAGACCTCCGCCCCGTGGATTCAGCAGAACTTCCAATCAATTGCGGTATCTGTTCACCTTCCTTGATGCGCAAATGTGAATCCATCCAGGCGGGGTCTCCTTCTGTTGGCTGCAGTCGGGTTTGAGGTATTAAGCAGCTCCTGGCTGGCTTGCCAAAATGTTACTTGAACATGAAATACCTTGAAAAAACAAGAGACAATAGGTGTTTAGCAAAACAGGAACAGTTTGTTTAATTAAACATAGCGGCCAAGAGAACAGTTACAGGTGCAGGTCCAGTGGACTGTCTCAATTTACAATTGGCCTGTGGCCTCGTTTTATACAGTTCATCCTAGGTAATAACAAGTTTCAGATTATCCATGTATGGTGAGGATTGTAGGATGCTGCCTTTGGAGTCATAAATGAATTATCTAATGGAAAATACAGGTGGGCCTTGACCTTGCGTGAACACAATGTGTCCAGTGGGTAACATGTCCAAATGTCTGGCATGGGGAGCACGTGCTCACTGCATGTGCTATGTCCTGATTGGCTATATATACCATAACTCATGTGGCATCTGACTTTATGGTATTTTATGAGAGCTCGTAACCCCTCTAGCCATGTGTGCTTTATTAGGGCCAATCTTCCTTGACCATTGTAGTGTTGCTACACCTATCTGTGGTATTGATCTAAGGTTTCCTGTTTGTGAGTTTGTCTGCTGGCTACTTAGTTGCCACCCCACCTGTGACCAATCAATCGGTGACCTCAGGCCTAGGTCTTAGTGTTTGCCTGACAACAAATTTGCGAGTCAGGGTTGATGTGGAGTTCACAACTGACAAATTCATTAATAAAGACGCATTCTCATAAATAAATGTATGGTTTTTCATATTAGCATCAACGTTTTCTATATTAACACTGTCACTCTTAGGGTGGTCTTCTCTAAAACCTGTTGCCCCCTTACCTCTTCTTTTTGCTGTATCTTTTTGTTGGCCTTAGGACTCTGAGCACTTTACCAGTGGTAACCACTGCTAAAATGCATGTACTTCTCCACTAAACATGGCAACATTAGTATATACATGAATGACATATCTAGTTTACAGATAAGTCCCTTGTAGAGTGGTATACCATATACCCAGGGCCTGTATTCTAAATGCTACTAGTGGGCCTGCAGCACATTATGTGCCACCCATTCAGCTAGCCTTTCAAACCTGTCGCAAGGCCTGTGTGTGCAGTTTACTGACACTTTGACTTTAAAACCACGTGCCAAGCGTTAAACTTCACTTTTATTACACATAAGTTGCCCCTAAAGTAGATCCTAGGTAGACCTAAGGGCAGGGTGCTGTTTAACTAAAAGTTAGGACATGTACTGTTAGGTTTTACATGTACTGGTAGTGACAAACTACTCTGAGGCCTACTCCTCTCATAGGCTAGCATTGGAAATTCCTTAAAACACTTAAGCTGTAATTCCTGTTCAGAAAGGAGTAGCTGCATCATGTTTCATATCTTTGGAATGGAAATGATAAAGCCTTTTTACTGGCAAATTTGGTGGTGCTCTTTCTGGATGCTGGGGATGCCCTTTGTACTATCCATTCTCGTAACACTCATAGGTCTTGGGCTCATGACCTTTGGCAGGGTAAATTTTCTTCTGGTGGCCAAATTGGGAATGTGAACCAGACCCTTTACCCTGTGAGTTGTTTTGGGGGCCTTTAGAGTGCTCAGTCTTTTTTACTCCCCCCTCCTTCTTCTGGTTGGGTTCCTTACCACCCTTTTGGGCGCCCCTCACAGATACATTTTTGGATACTCCTGTGCTGTCCCAGAGGTCTGACTCCTCAGCAAGCTTCCTAGAGTCAGTAAACATGCTATTAACCAGCTGTTGGTGCAGCTTTGGAAAACAAGTATCAAGAATGTGCTCCTTCAAAAACAAGTTGTACAACCCTTCATAATCTTTAATTTTGCTACCCCTCACCCAGCCCTTCAGTGCCTTACCAGCATAATCCAGGAAATCCATACATGTTTGTGTAGAGAGTTTGTGACTAGCCCTGAACTGTTGTCGGTACCTCTCAAGTGTCAACCCAAACTTGCTGACTAAAATTGTCTCCATGGCAGTGTAGGTGGTCTGGTCCCCCACCTCTAGTGTAAGGAGTGTGTTCCTCCCTCCTGGACCTTGTGCACTTTCAAATCCACTTCATAGGCTGCCAGCCATTTATCTGTGTCATCCCCCACTACACAGTTTTGCACCATATCTTTTGGGATATGGGTCCTGGGATCCTGTGAAGACATTGTGGGTACGCTGCCACCATTATTGTTGCTGCTGGTCCCCACTTGTTGGGCTCTGATATACAGCTCTCTGAGGATAAGCTCATAGGCCACCTATCTTTCTTCCATGGCCAGCCTCATTTCCTCTAAATCCTGCTCTTTCTCAAGCTTAGCAATCTCTAATGTTAGTTTTCTATCCCCCCTCCTGTCCTCCAGCTTTGCTGGGGTAAGGCTCTTTGAAGATACAATACTGTTTGCTCTAGAGTGGACTCCCAGTCCTTGAAGAAAGTTGACCCCCCGATAGGCTGCATTTCAAGACCCTCTGTCAGGTTCTGCTCTTATCTTTTGTCAGACACAGACCCCTCCTTATCAATTTCTCCTTCTGGGTGGGCGGCTGTTCATGCTCTTAAGGCTTTCTGAAGCACTGACTTCTTGGCACCTCCCTTGGAACACCCTTTTCTCCTTGCAGAACCTCTTGAGCTGAGCCACTGTTTATGCTTTCAGGTTGGCCAGCTCAAATTCCATCTTGCCAGGTAGGACCACAAACGCTGCAGAGAAAAATGCAACTTGGACAAAAGGACATTTGGAAAAATCAAAAGATGTCAGATCAGGGAGAATTAAAAAAGGCTTGAATTGGTCTCAGTATAGAGTTGTAGTGAACAATGAGTTATTATGTGGTATTGCACAACCACAAGTCCTTTCCTCACCGCTGATCACCAATATTGGAAAAGGGATCCCTGGTTGGCTGAGGTATGCACCCGGGCCATGCAGGAACCACCACTCTAATCAAGGTAAGCTAGATACACAATAAGATAACCTGTGCTCACCCTCTGGTAGCTTGGCACAGAGCAGTCAGGCTTATCTACAAAGGCAATGTGTAAAGTATTTGTCCAACCCACACACACAGTAGCACAATGAATACACCACAAAAAGACTCCACACAGGTTTAGAAAAAATCAGATGTTTTAAGTGATCAAAATAAGACCAAAACAACAAAAATCTAATAAGTGGAAGCTGAGATATGAATTTTTAAAGACTAAACCAAAAAGAGTGCTTAGAAGTCACTAGCGGTCAAAATATTATCTGAGGCCGCGAGGGACTGGTGCAACTCCAAAGTTCAGATGTTAAAAACATCTAAGTGGAAAAAAGAAATCCAAAACATGATCATGGTGTAATATGGCAGTCAGTCAAACTCTAATCCATTCCAAAAATACATTTTTAGAGGACAATTAATAAATGGGAAAGACAACTGATTCTACTCAATAATCCAAAATGTACATATAACTCTTCATCTGTATTCAAACCATTTTGGTGTTTGGTATCCAAATTTACAATGTACTTTAATTCCATCTGTCCAAGCCTTTTCTCACGATCTTCACCTCTGGGTCAGATGTCAGCCCTTTCAATGCAAAAAGAGAAAAATAGTCAGGGTTCTGGTAATGTTTAGTTTGTCAATATCTGGTTGCTAAGTAGGTTTGATCGCCATTTTTTATTGTTCTAAGATTTTCTAGAACCCTTTTCTTGATAGAAAAAAAACTGAGCACTTGTAATACAGATCATTGTGTTTACATCCTAGAGTGTCCGTGCGACTTGTGGTATGTACGCAGTACTATATAGCCTTATATGGAACTTGGTAACATAATAGAGCTAGGAGCCATTTAGTTGAATGACATCACAATGATGGAACGAGCTACAATCGCTAGCTAACTGCTTATGGCTAAAGTGAAAAATTGTCTGATAGACTTGCCATAGAGTAATTATTCGGTCAGTATTAGGTCAAACAAATCATCAATAATAACAAGGACGTTTTCACAGTATAAAAAGCGTTTCACATAATTAAATATTAGATAGTGAAGAGAGAGTCAGAGACTTGATAAGCAATGAAGAAATAAATAAGAATTTATTTTATCCACCGTTGTCTATGATTTGGGGCTGGATTACACATATTTTCACTGCTTTTGTTAATTTGTGAACTGCATTTCTCAGAATGCCCAATAATAGGTAGAGCTGGGAAAGTATATAAGGTAATACTGAAAAAGAACTTACCAACCATGATCAAAACCATGTGGTTGAAACGTGTTGGTGATTTTATGTTTGCTCCTACTTATGTATAATTGAAGTCCTCAATGCTGCTTAATTCCAATAGCCCTGAAAATGGTAAAGTTCTCCAAAGTGGTTTGGAGATTGTCATTATGATTTTGAAATTCCATATTTGATGGTTAAATGTGTTTATATATGAAATGTTGAAATAATTATTACTTTAATATTAGTTCCGTCGGATAAATATTTTATTATCCTGGCTCATTTTTTTCTGTTGGAGTGTGTGGCAGGACCTGTTTTGTTTAATTTACTACACTGTGGGGGTGAAGTACTTTTACACCTGTTTTGACATATTTGGGAATGTTGTAACTTTAGAAGTGTAGTTTATGAATAGCAATTGTCATACTCTTCTGTATGGGTGTGTTTGCATGAATATATCCCTCCCTAAGTCACATCACATCACTGAGCTCCTCTGATTTAGGGGTATTCTCCTTTTTCTAGCCACATCCCCCACCCGTCCTACATTTACTACCAAAACATATACCTACTTTTGTGGGGATCTCAGCACAGAAAAGAGAGGGTGGGAGGAAGCAGAGGTATCCACCGGAAGGTTTGAGAATAGCATTTTCTAGTAATGCAGTAATACTGTATATATTACAAAATGCAGTTGGTGAACAGACCCCATAGAAATGCCAATCCGTATTCATACCATCATTATAATAAACATATCAAATCACAAACAAAAAAAGTCTTTAATGACAAGGTAATTTCTAATTTTTATGTTATGTGCACATCATTTATCTTTCCTTAAATGCTAGGTTTCTGAACATACATGTCATGTTGGTCTGCTTTGCCTATTGTAAATGAAAATGGGAAATATGATTTATTTAGTACGTTATTATCAGCACTTCAAGCTCAGCTAGCTTTAAAACAACACCCAGCTAATCCTCTTCAACAAAATATCAAACACCGGAACCAACTTCTCAGCCAGCATGTCCGAAGTCGCCAGGTGGATGAAAACCAACTGCCTCAAGTTCAACACAGGCAAGATTGAAGTAGTCATCTTAAGTAAAGACACCTCGCTAGGGGACTCCACCTGGTGACCTGCTGATCTCAGACCCACACTCAAACCAACCCACCATATAAAGAAACTCCGAATAATAGTCGACAACGAGCTCATCATGACAGACCAAATGAATACAGTCTCTCCCTCCTGTTTACACACACTGAAGATACTCAAGAATATTTTCAAGTGGTTTCCCTCAACACCCACAAGACCATCACATATGTCATAATCATCAGCAAGTTGGACTAGGGAAATGCAATCTACATAGGAATCAATTCCCGACTGACCAGAAGACTTCAGACCATAGAAATTCAGTTGCCAGACTCAAACTCGGATTTTCCTCTTGCCCTCAAAGACCTCCACTGTCTTCCAATCCACAAACATGCACTCTTCAAACTCCTCATACACACAAAGTCTTGCACAACATCAGCCTCAAATACTTCAATATTTACATTAACTTGCACATACTTACCTGGCACCTCCTCTCAGCCAGACTCCTGCTTGCACACATCCCCAGAATATGTAGAACCAGATCCAGAAGCCAAGCCCTCTCCTACCTCACTGCAAAAGCTTGGAATGACCTGCTCCTGCACATTAGAGATGCTTCCTCAGTTGTTGAGTTTTGCAAGAAACTGAAGATATGTCTCTTCACCTAGACTCGGGCCTGGCTTCGGCCCACGCCCATCCTGGTTTTCACTGCCAGAATACAAATACCCATAACACAGCATAACATCCTTCGATTAAAGGTACTCATTCCTGTACATAAACCAGTCATATTAATTGATTGCCTTTTCTTCGTAATTTAATTCTATTCTTCGCCTGTAGTATTAAACACCAGAATATTTCTTATTTCTTGCAATATAACAGCTTTCAAAATTATTTTGCAAACAAAGGACTAGTTTACCTATTTCCAATCCCAAGAATAATCTGTGCTTCAAAAACATCACATTATGGGGATTTATGGTAACAAGAACTTGCAAGTCCAATATTTCTGTCCTTGGTGAGCTGGTCTCATGGTTAAATTGTGTGTAGTTTTTATAGTAAGCATATGCCATAAAAATGTAAAAAAATTGATGCTTAATTATGGGGGAGATATGGTTACAATGAACATTTTAAAATAGAGAAAAGTAATTATCGCACTTAATTTTAATAGAATACTGTGGGTACTTTGCAGCAGACAGTTGTACTTAAAATAGGCATCGAAACCCTTTTTAGTTTCTTCAATGTGCAAGGAAAATGTGGTATTGGCTTGGAATGACTGTAACCTGAAGACACAGTTTAAACACCCATAATTATAAAAAACTTATAAAAATGGAGAGAAAAAGCCTAAGAAAAATAAAGAATTGTCCAACTAACCCTGGCACTGAAATGCACCTCTTTTTAGGTGTGTGTGCACAGGTTATCAGGCAAATTTACATTACTCACAATTCAAGACAGCCAATAGTTGGCGTAGGCTGATCAATTACCTCATACTGCACGAAGTGCAGTGGCGGTTTCTGTCGTAGGGCGTCGGGGTTCCGCCCGCCCCAGTTTCTGCTCATAAATGTTTTAACAAACTTTATTAAACTTTATTTTAAAAAATCCCCCTTTTGTAATTTTTTATTTAAGTCAGGCACTGTCTTCCCCACTTACCGACACCAGCTGGACAACTTGAAGCTGATGTTTTGAACACGGTCACGTCACTAGTGTCACGTGACGTGACTCTGCAATGCTTGCTCCCCGGGCGGGCCCAAATGAAGCCAAGTGTATTGCCGGGCTGACAACCTCACAGCCCTGAAGCCTGTGAGGTCGTCAGCTCGGCAAAGACCTTGCTTCAGGGCCCAGTCTCCACCCCCTGATAGCGTGGAGGCAAAGTTAGCCCCGGGCGTTTGAAAACCAAGCCCGGTATCGCTAAGCCTCCACGTCAATCAGAGAGTGGAGAGCATTGGCACCCCACCCTTTCCCAACTCGTTACAGGGCGTGGGTGGGACCCCAACCTGTGATGAGTTGGGAAAGGGTGTGGCAGGTGGGAAGCAGGAATCGAGTCTGCGCAGACTTGACCAGTGACTGCTTCCCGCGCGAGTCTCTGCAGAAATTCTGACTGCCTGAAATTAGTTTTGTTGGATTATTTGGCTGTAAATGAGGCAATGCGAGTCTGGCCCTTTGTAAGCATATCTGCATTTTCACAAGCAAAGCGATCTTTTCATAGGACTGTGCCCCCCTCCACTACAAGAACACGAGAGTCGACCTTCAGGCGCCCAGAGAGCTCTTAGTGGCCACACTGCGGGATGTGAGCCAGTACAAAAACATTCTATTTCAAAATTAAAACTGCTGTTACTTAGCTAGGCGCGAGAGTCCACGCTGAGAGGTTTTACAACTGCCGTGCAAGAAAACACACCTGGTGAGGCCAATTCCCAAAAGCAAAATGAGTTTGAACGGAAACAGGACTGCTGAAGGTGAGAAAGGTGAATTTCAGAATTGTGCAGTACGGAGACTTTAAGTAGAATTTAAACACAAATTCACTGTTGGAAACCATGTTTCTGGGATGCTTGGATGCATGAAACATACTGGAACAGTTTGGAGTTATAATTTTTAGCTGGCTGCACAACCCTTATTTGTCAATGAGAGGTCATTTTTTTTTATAAAAGAATAATTTTCACGAGATGCATGAGGAGCTATTCATGAGTCCTGTGCGTGCCACGGCGCCAGACAACGAAGTTTCAGCTCCCGAGGCTCAGGCAGGCTTCTCCAGCTCTTATTCGGAAATCTCAGCCCCTCAAAATTTGTGAAATCTTCGTTTTGCTTCCGAGGAGAAGGGTGAAGTGTGAAGTCTGCAGTGAAGGCCCAGAGCAATTATCTGGGAAGAGTATGATGATCAGAATGCAAAAAGCAGCTGCTGGAAGAGAAGTAAGTGCAGACATCCGGTTGTCATGTTTGTTGGTGTTATAAAGTGCTGTGAGGCTGAACATTTCTATTTTTTGGCGCCTTTTGAACTGAATGTGGTTGAATCCAAGCAACTCGTCTGATGTACCATTCTTGGGTACTGGGCACCGATATTTGTCCTTGGGCCTGCTCTAGTTACTGGACTAGGTATTAACTATGCGTGCTTGCCATGTTTAGTGATGCTAGTCCTGGGTAGCGAGTAGATCCTGGTGCTAGCTATTGGAATACTGTCTCAGAGGTGTAATATCAAACTCAGAACAATATCTGTAGTGGAGAACTGTGAGCTGAGGGGAAAAGGCAAGGAAATAGAGAGGGTGGACAGCGTTAATAGTGGAGGTGAGTGGCGACTAAGGTCCTGTTGTGTAAAAGCCCACCATAAGAGAGATGGGTGATCATATTACTGGATAGTTTATTAGTCACAGCTTACAGCCCGTCCTCCTAAACCTTGTGTTCTTGCTGTCAGCATCTTTATCAATCAATTAATCAATCACAGAATTTGTAGAGAGCACTACTTACCCGCGAGGGTCTCAAGGCGCTGGGGAGAAAAAAAGGGGGGGGGTTGCTGCTACTGGTCGAACACTATGCATATATCTAGGACCCCCTGCAAAGTGCTCTAGATCTCCTAGGGCAGGGCAATAATACACTTGAAAGCAACAATCCCTAGGCAGTCAAAACGGTTTAAATGATTCAACAACTCATACGAAAAACACAATCATGATGAGAAGAACTCAGTGTGAACACAAGTGAATTGAATTAAAACATGTATAAAGTTTATTTAGCTTACGTTAAAAACATTTCAAATAAAGATTTAATAGACAAATTGAATCTACAAATTAGCATCATAATAGACAGACACAAATCATATAAATCACAAGAAAAACGAATTAATATCATACAAGGTCAATTCATTCATGTAAACATAAATAGAAAAGTGGTGGCAAAACAAAAGATCTTCTCTGGTCGAACAGCCAGGTCTTGAGTAGCCTCCTGAAGGTCAGCAGCTCTTGGGTCTGTCGTAGGCTTAGTGGAAGGGTGTTCCAGGTCTTGGCGGCGAGGTGTGAGAAGGATCTGCCGCCGGTGGTTGTTCTTCGAATGCGAGGGACGGTGGCGAGGGAGAGGTCGGCGGAGCGGAGCTGGCGGTTGGGCACGTAGAAGAAGAGTCGTCTGTTGAGGTAGGCTGGGCCAGTCTTGTGGAGTGCCTTGTGTGCGTGGATGAGGAGTTTGAAGGAGATTCTCCTGTCGACGGGGAGCCAGTGCAGGTTCCTCAGGTGGGGGGTGATGTGGCTGTGGCGTGGTACGTTGAGGATCAGGCGTGCGGAGGTGTTTTGTATGCGTTGCAGTCGCTTGATGAGCTTGTCCGGGGCTCCCGCGTAGAGGGCGTTCCCATAGTCAAGTCTGCTACTGACGAGGGCCTGGGTGACTGTTCTTCTTGTATCTGTCGGGATCCACCTGTAGATCTTGCGAAGCATGCAGAGGGTGTTGAAGCAGGGGGAGGAGACTGCGTTGACTTGCTTGGCCATGGAGAGCATTGAGTCGAGGATGACTCCCAGGTTGCGTGTGTGGTCGGTGGGTGTCGGGGCTGCTCCCAGTGTCATTGGCCACCAGGAGTCGTCCCAGGCTGATGGGTTGGAGCCGAGGATGAGGACCTCTGTCTTGTCCGTGTTCAGCTTTAGTCGGCTGATCTTCATCCAATCGGCGACAGCCTTCATTCCTTCATGGAGGTTGGATTTGGCGGCGAGGGGTCCTTGGTGAGGGAGAGGATCAGTTGAGTGTCGTCGGCGTAGGAGATTATGTTGAGGTCGTGCTGTCTGGCGATGCGTGCGAGCGGGGCCATGTAGATGTTGAACAGTGTTGGGCTGAGGGATGATCCCTGGGGTACGCCGCAGATGATCTCGGAGGCTTCGGATCGGAATGGTGGGAGGCGGACTCTCTGGGTTCTGCCGGCGAGGAAGGACCTTGTCTCGGATCCCTGCGTCGTGGAGGCGTGCGCGTAGAGTGCGGTGGCAGACAGTGTCGAAGGCGGCGGAGAGGTCCAGCAGGATGAGGGCTGCGGTCTCACCGTTGTCCAGCAGGGTCCTGATGTCGTCGGTGGCGGCGATGAGGGCAGTCTCAGTGCTGTGGTTGCTGCGGAACCCTGATTGGGATGGGTCCAGGATGCTGTTTTCTTCGAGGTATCGGGTTAGCTGTTTGTTGACGATCTTCTCGATGACCTTGGCTGGGAACGGAAGCAGGGAGATGGGCCGGAAGTTCTTGAGGTCTCTCGGGTCCGCCATGGGTTTTTTGAGTAGGGCGTTGATCTCTGCATGTTTCCAGCTCTCTGGGAAGGTCGCGGTCTCGAAGGAGAGATTGATAACGTTGCACAGGTGGGGTGCGATGGAGCTGCTGGCCTTGTTGAAGATGTGGTGCGGGAAAGGGTCTGACGGGGAGCCGGAGTGTATTGTGCTCATGGTCTTGATGGTGTCATCGATGTTCACGCTGGCCCAGGCTGGCAAGGGGTCGTGGTCGATGGTGTGCGGCGGGTCTGGTGCATCGATCTTAGTTGGGGCTGTCTGGGTGTTGAAGCTGTCGTGGATGTCGGCAATCTTGCGGTGGAAGAAGGTGGCGAGGGAATCGCACAGGGCTTGCGACGGCGGGATGTCGTTGGTGTTGGAGCTGGGGTTGGAGAGTTCCTTCACGATGTTGAAGAGCTCCTTGCTGTTGTGTGCGTTGTTGTCGAGGCGGTCTTTGAAGGAGATTCTCTTGGCGGACCTGATGTGGTGGTGGTGGTTACGGATGGCGTCTTTGTGGGCTGCGTGGCTGTCCGGTGTCTTATCACTGTGCCATTTCTTCTCTAGTTTCCGGCAGGTACGCTTGGACGCTAGGAGTTCCGGGGTGAACCAGCTGGCTCTTTTGGTGGTGTCACTGTAGGTGAGTTTTTCAGCGGGGTGAGGGTGTTGGCACAGTCGTCTATCCATCGTCTGAGGTTGCAGGCAGCGTCGTTGGTGTTGGATGGGTCGGAGGGAGGGCTGAGAGCGAGGTTTGCCCATAGTTGGTCTTCGGTGACTTTGCTCCAGCAGCGGCGTGGGATCTGTTGGGTGCGGTGGTGTGTGGTGGGTTTCTGGAAGGTGAAGTGGATGCAGCGGTGGTCGGTCCAGAGGAGTTCCGTGGTGTTCCGTGGTGTTCCGTGGTGTGGCCTGACAAATGGCTTGCAGCCTACAAGCAGGCGCACTCTGGAATGCAAGCAATAACATTCAAGTCATTTGTCTGGTCATAAACCACTTCACAGGCCTTAGTAACAGAATTCATGGGATAGCACCAATAGTTTTCTTTTTTCGCAGAAGTATGGTCAGTGGGGGCTGTTTTGTTTTGACCAAAACACAGCTTGTGTGTTCATTTTGTTATTTGCACCTTCGTACTTTTGAGGCTTGAATTGTTTTGTACTGACGTTGTGGGTATTTAGTACAGTCATTACTCACTGTCAGAGTAAAGTTCTAGAATAACTGTGCACATGCAATACTCAATGATCTAATAATAAATGTTGCCTTTGCTTAAGCCAATGGTTTTGAACTCAGCATTGGCTATTTCAAAGTCTGTTATGAAGTTCTCTGCTTATACTGAATAAGCAGCTACCTACATCATTATATGAAATCTCTTTATTGATGTCATAACTACACTTTCACAATTGCCGTATTCACCTTCTTGCTTTCTCAAATTTGCTTGTAAATTCACCATTTGTCCACTCTTTTTTTTTTAAATTCTCAAACCCCCCTTTGGGACTGTCGGGCTCGCTCGCTATGCTCGCTCGCCACAGGTCACTCATCCCGAATGTTTACGCCTCACCACTTTCGAATGTCACCAGTCACCACTGGTTCATATGCTTTGCTGGGTGCTATGTTCTGTCTTGTTGTGCTACATGGTGTCTAGTGATTTTTTTATAGATTTGAGAATTGCCAAACATTTCTTCTTGCAAGCTCGAAATTTCTCGCAGAAAACTATAACTAGTGTGAAGCTTAAGAAGCTGTAAAGCTGAGCTTCACACTAGTTATAGTTTTCTGCGAGAAATACCCTCTGGTATTGTGCTTCTTCTGTCATTGCCTCCAGATATATAATACGAGTGACATTAAACCTACAACCAGCCAGGACTATAGGCTTTGTCAATGGTTGTAAGTTGCATAAGATAAATAAGAACAAACTGCAGCATTTTCATTATTATATACAATGAAAACATAGGTGGTTCAGAGATGTGTTACAGGTGGGAAACACTTAGAGGGCCTGTTTCCGTTGGTTGTATGTGCTTGGCTTGGGGGTCATTTTGCAAGCAGACCAGTTTGAGGATTGGGCACATTTTTGATTTGATTCTAATGTTTTCTTCACACTTGTGCTTCAAAATGCTAAATTTGGATCCCCCTTTTTCAACAATTTGCAGTAAATATGTGGTGTAAAACCCACCATTTGAATCCATTTTTTTCAAAATGTTCTTGCGAGGGGAGAACCCCCCGCACCCTCCTTTGCAGTTCGGGATTGCTCGCTTCACTCGCTCGCTTATTGTATTAGGGTACAACATTTTTTCGCTTCACCACTTTCAAAATCCACCAGCCACCACTGACGATGTGGTTGCAGAAGCAAAATATGAATGACAACTGAGAAGACCAATGAATGAAGAAGGATGACCCAAAGTTCCTCTACGGAGATATACACTTATATAAATTTTGTTTAAGAATTTACTGAGTATGCAAGACTAGCAAGAAAGCTAAATCTGTCTAAAGGCCAGACCTGAAAATATGATTGTGGTCCTTGATTCCTTATTCAAAATGTACCTCCGAGATGCTTTGTATCTTTACAGTCCACAATGAAATTTCATACAACCTGCACCCAAACCAGTCAAATAAATGAATGAGTAAAAACAAATTAAAATGAGTACCCAAAATCCTTGGTGCCATTGATAGGATCTAGAAAAGAACATTTAGGACAGATTAACAGAGATCGTTTTAAGCATAATTTAAATGTGATGCTTCCACTCTGAGGTTCACATCTGTCAAAGATACCTCATAGCAGTCGTTGGAGATTGGAACAATCCACTGTCAACTTGCTACCACTGTTAGATGCTGTCAGATTTTGAGTGGGAGAGCAGTTGTTAAATGATCCGATTGATCCTAAAGTTACAATGAGTTTTGCACACCTGAGTGTTATAGCCAATGGACCCTAACATTGCATGCACCAAGTTTTCCACAATTCTTGAACAGCATTACTAAGAATCGCTGCTGTCTCCAACTCTTCTCTTGTAATACATAGATTATTTGCCAGTTTATCCTTAAAAGGTTATGGTTGAATGCCAATTCAAGTGCTCATCGAAGCCCTGATTTCTTCTATCGAGGTGCTGTACCTGAACCAGGAGGGAAGCATCAAGCTAGCACAAACATAGTAGTGCTTAGACAGTTGGGAAGTCTTTTCCATGAAGAAATCAATTATACTTTTAGCCTAATAGAAGTTGAAAAGCTTCATTTAGCCACTTTGCTTTGAATTATTCTGCTAGAAAATAAGCTTTCTTTGAAAGCCCTTCATAACTTTATGAGACGTCTCTCCACTTGGAAGAATGTTGCTTCAAAAGACCCATCATTGAAAAATGAACCAATTTTGATGCCAACATATTCCATGGGTGTTTTTTTCTTTGACGTCACCTTTTTCTGCTTAAAGAGTTTGATTACTTCAAAACTAGTTCACCAAAATCTTCTACTAGGCTATTTGGCCATTTGAGATCCACATTGAATATACTCTGCATTCTGTTTTCACTTCACTGCAATGAGCACAATAATTTCCTTTTTTCTAAAACAGTAATTATTCCTAACTACCTCAGAGTCGGAGGAACAGTGACTTTATGTGCCTTATCTTAGTAGATATGGCACATTTCTTCTATCTCCCTTTGATACAAGGTAGCGCAGCAGCTTTGGTTGCCGCGCTGGCTTGCTTCAAACATGAGTAAATCTGGGTCCAAGCACTTTAGGACCGGTGCAAAGTAAGAACTTTACAGAATTCACCTTTGGCTTAAGTAGTTTTCCATATTGGAAAATCTCATAAATATACACCAATGAGTTATATTAAGCTAAAATGTGTTTGTAAGGCAATACGCCTTGGACATTTAGGAAGACACAACCTTAATTCCTAACATTGACTGGGGAAAAAGCCTGGAATATAATTATTAAAGTGCCAGGTTTTCAGCAGGATTCTAAAAAAAATAGTTTTTGCCAGTAAAACCAAAGGGTTTGCTGTAAAAAAACATTTTCTACGAAAGTGCCCATTCTCGTCTTAGTGGTGGCAGGAAGACTTGGGGGCATATTATCTAGGGTTGGCGATAATTATCGGCGAGCGCGCTTAGCGCGCTTTTCTTTATCGCCGGCTATCGCTGGAATATCTCGCCAAGCTAGCGCTGTATTACCAACGCTCAGCGCTATGGCGATCAATATTCCAGCAATAGCGGGCAAATGGCCAAACATCGCCTAAAAAACAGCGATGTCCCTCCCAAAACGGCGATGATCTTGGTGATAAGGCCCTGTGGCCTTAACCCCATAATCCACCTCCCATGTTAGGTATGCCTAACACAGGAATTTAGCAGACGTTAAATTCCTGTGTTAGGCCAGAGATAACGCGATTATTATCATCGCTACCCCTCCTTGCTAATATCGCGAAGCTGCCTTCGCGATATTTTCCCATGTTGTTTCTGTCAGCCACGCCTACTTTGCATCTCATTATCGATGCGTAGCGAGTGGTGACAGAAACGGGAGTTAAATCAAGGATACACGCGCTAGCGTGTCCTTGTTAATAATGCGTTAGAATTATCTCCGCTTTTCGGCCGAAAACGGCCGCTAAAGCGGCGATAATTCTCTTGATAATATGCCCCTTGGTTTGCCAATCTCAGGTAGTGTGATGGCCGATAGAAGGAATGTTTATTGACCAGAATGAAGATTGATCTGAGGTATTGGTCTTCATAGAAGATCGTTATTGCCTTAAAGGTCAAATGGATGGCCAGTGTAGAGATTGCAGTACTGGCAGCATATGAGATCTTCTGGCAGTTTTTGTAAGCACTGGTGCTTCAGCATTCTGAACAAGTTTCAGCTGATATTAGATTTTGTCTGGAGATTTAAAGAAGATTGAATTAGTGTAGTCAATACATGATCGAATGATAGCTTTCACTACTGGTGCATGCAAAGAGGGATCAATGAAGGAGTGAATCTTGCAAAGAAGGTGAGCTGTGTGAATCAGGTGAATGCCACATAAATGTATTGGACTTTCAGGGACAGGGTGCCTTCCAAGAGAGCTCATAATTTCTGAACCACTGTTGAATGATCTGGAGGGCTGCCCAGTATGTTGGGCTATGAAATAATGTCTCATTCTGTGACTGATGAAGTGGAGGAAATTAAGATCTCGGTTTCGGTCAGATCATCTTCAGGATGCTGTTCGCCATCCATCCCCTGAGATGTTGAGAGCCACTGTTAAAGGTCTTGGGGCACATGCATCAAAGGTTTTTGCGAGCACAAACGGTGCGATTCGTAAAAATCGGCCATTTGCATTCGCAAAATGGCCTTTTGCGATGCATGAAAGTGTTGGGGGTGCGCAATTTAGGTAATCGATTTCCTAAATTGCGATTGCATTTAAGGAATCGCAAATTGCGATTCCTTAAATGCAATGCAAGAAGCACTTTGAAATAGCGATATCGCTATTTGGGGCCGCAAATTACCGAGAAATTAAACTGTTCGGTAATTTGCAAAATGCATTTTTCAAAGTTTCAGGTTACACACACACATGCCCTTGGGGCATGTGTGTGCGCAACATGGGTGCACACCACAATTTCAGGGGTGCAACAGGGTGTCCTTCTGACACCCTTGCACCCTTGAAATTGCATGCGCAATTTGCGAGTATCAATTGGTACTCGCAAATTGCGCATGCAATTTCCCATTCATTCCTATGGGCCTTTAGGCCCATAGGAATGAATGGGAAGCCATTCCTTAATTGTGACTCGCAATTTGCGAGTCGCAATCAAGGAATGTTTAGGAATCGCTATTTTTATAGCGATTCCTACATGCATAGGCTTTTGCGAGTCCTTAATTGTGATTCCTTAATAATCGCAATTAAGGATTCGCAAAATCATACCTTGATGCATGTGCCCCCTTGTCTTTTGATTGGTACATTCTTGCCCAGTAAAAAGGTTGAAGGTAAAATGTTGTTTTAAGTGTTTTCCAGGGTTTGAAAGGAGAAATCATCACCCCAAATGGTATGGGTATACACTTTAAATGTATTGTTTTATTTAAGCTTGAATAGACCGATTTTGCATGGCTAAATATCCAACTTTCTTTGAGATGGCCTTCCAGCCCTCCAACCAGCAACTGATGACTGGCATAGAATTAGAAATCATGTGCCTGAAAAAAGGTTTTGTGATTGTCATGAATATCGCAAATCAAGAATAGACTTATTGTCTGTCAGTTTGATTTACGATTTTCTTTCGGATAAGGGCCAATAGAAATGTTTTAAACAATTTTGAACCCCAAAGTCTTTGAGTAGTACATACAACAAAACTTTGTTATTGGACTTTGACCGTAACCCAATTTCAGCAGACACACACAAACAGGGTTACACAAAATAAAATACACAAAGATGTGGTCTCTAGTGATCAGGAAACCCTATTTGGAATTCTGAGAACTGTGGATTGTAGAAGGTATTGGGGAGGTCAGTTGGGAGGTGAGAAATCAGGAGCTGGAGAGAGCTGTGGCTGAGGTGTTTGAGAATAAGCTTTCTCCCTTGAATCCTGCTTGCGTGCCATTTAATTGGAGTGGCGACTACTTGGATTTCACACTGGCGCCAAGTTCGGGGTGCTGGTCTGTGTTTAAGACACCTCGGGCATATTTACAAGCCCCTATCGTCACCAGGACATCACTTTGTTTGATCGTTCTGGCGGCGATATGGGCTTTGCCTTTTTTACAAGGCAGCGTTAAGTCACTTAACATGGTTTAAGGCCGCCTTGTAAATAAGGCACCCTTTCACGCTATACTTAGCTTGAAAGGGGTGGGCAATGGGTGTTGTGGGGGGCGTTCCACTGCAACACCCACTGATTTTAACACTGCCACATATTTACAAGGGTGGCAAAAATATGGGGCAGCGCCAAAATTAAGACCATGAAAAACCTGGTCTTAACATTGTGCAGCACACAATAAAAACAGCAAAACACCATGCATGATTGTTTATGTACAGGAAGGCTCACCTTCCTGCACATCAACTATCAGCCCCCACAACGCAGGCACCTTTTTCACTATGGTGCAAGGCTGTCTGCGTTGGTGCTAGGCAGCTCAAATTAGCGCCAGCGAAGGGGGAAACACAGGGCTGCACCGTATTGTTGCAAATCCGGTGCAGCCCTGTGCTTCAGAAGATGCAGAGGCCGGAAGGCTAACACCGCGCTCTGTCACTTCTTTGTAAATATGCCCCCTCAACACACAAGATGTGACTGGAAATTGCCTCACAAGAAGTGCTGTCATAGACATCTCTCATGGCATTTCAGTTGGAAGAAGTCTATGCCCATTACAGCTGTGATCCCATTTGGTGGAGGAGATTGTCAAATTTGACTTTTGGGTACTGTATCGAGTTGTGTGCTTGTCACTTTCTCCAGTCAGCCGATTTTTATCTACAGCTGTTTCACGCGTTTTTCTGGTTAAGGATGTTGTCAAGTTTTTTATATTAACCATAATATTGAATTTTATTATGGCGCATGTAACACATTTAAGGGTAATTATTTATGATCTTTGCGTGGACAGCTGACCCAGGCATGTGTGTCAGCTGTGCGTGCGTGCCGAGGGTGAGAGCGGCAGGACAATGAAGTATTATGTAACGTGCATTGCACACTTCAATCCTTTCATTCTGAAGGAAGTTGGAAGTAGTCACTTGAACGACAAGTTGGTAGTTTTTTTTAACAGGAGGGTCAGCAAGTTAAGCGCAAGTGAAATACTTTCTGGTAGCTGTTCCCTATGTTCATTCAGAATAAATGCCTACTCACTGAGCGCTGTGAGCGTTGTCTCCTGCTGCGACTGCTTACTGTGGGTACTGACAATATGCAGGTCGTTTACAAGCTGAGAAAGTGACATTTGGAGTATTCTGCTGTTGGCAGTTTCTGTTTTTTATTCTGGAGACAATCTAGTTGCAGTGCCACCTGTCCATAGGAAGATACAGTTGCATGTTTTGGCTTCATTTTTGTATAAGTGTGACACATGCAGTGATGTTGAAAAAATGGAGTGCCTTGCATGTGGCTCTGCTCTGTGATTCACACACAGTCAAAGCTCATTTGGTATACTCTTGAAGATACAGTTTTGGTGTGGATCAAAACAGTCAGTGATTTGCACACTTCATGAAGAGGAATCTGTGGCACATGTCAATAAGCTACACATTTTTTTTATTACCAAAATATAATATGATTGCAGTGTAGTGACAAGATTGTTAGGGCCTCAGATGCACCGCCAGAACATCACTTTTTGTGACGTTCTGTGGCGCAGGAGCCTGATCCATATTTACGAGGCAGCACTAAGCCACTTTTTTTGGCTTAATGCTGCCTTGTAAATATCGTTCCCTTTAATGCAGTTTTCTGCGTTAAAGGGTTATGCAATGGGTGTTGCTGGGGGCGTTCCCAGCAACATCCCTGGCTTTTTGACACTGCCCCAGATTTTCAAGAAATCGTAAATCTGAGGCAGCGGCAAAAACTTGAACGAGGAGAAATATCTTTATTTCTCCTCATTTTTCCTTTTTCTATATGTGCTGAATTCTGCAGCACACATAGAAGGAGGAAAAAGCCTTTTGTGATTGTTTTTGTGCAGGAAAGTTTCCCTTCCTGCCCAAAAATAATCATCTCTGCAATGCAGGCACCATTGCACCATGGTGCAAACGTGCCTGCGTTGGCGCACGGCAGCCCATTGTGTGCAGGGGAAAAGGACAGAAATGCGCCGTATCTGATAGATATGGTGCATTCCTGCCCTTTTTTTTTGCTGTTGGGCAGCACAGCAGAAAGGCCTGCGGCGCTGCCCTATGGTAAAACCTCATAAATGAGGCCCTAAGTTTCCTTTGAGGTTTTTTTTTTATTACTAAATTTAGATAGTGGAGTGTCTTTACTCCTAATTAATTAAAAACAATGGGCCCGATTCACAAAAGTAATCTGAGACAAAATCCTAACTTTACGACTTTCAGTATTCACAAAAGGCATTTAGGAGTAGTAAAGTTAGGATTCCTAACTTTACTACTCCTAAACTGAGACAAAATCCTAACTTTACGACTTTCGGTATCCACAAAAGGCATTTAGGAGTAGTAAAGTTAGGATTCCTAACTTTACTACTCCTAAATGCCTTTTGTGAATACCAAAAGTCGTAAAGTTAGGATTTTGTCTCAGATTACATTTGTGAATCGGGCCCAATATATGTATAATATTTACGTTTAGCATTTTTTTTTATTTTGGTCCTCATATGTGATAGATAAATAGGAGATGTATGTTTAGGCTCCAGAGTCATATACCCACAGCCTGCTGGGAATTAACTCCTCCTGATACAACCTCCTTCAACCAATTTTAGAGGTTGTGGGGACCACCCCACCATACCTCTCCTTGGATGAAAATGTCCTAATCCTTGGACCATTAGAGTTCCTTTCCCAGAGTATGATTTGACAGGTAAGATAAGAGGGGCTCCCAGGTACTAATCCTCTTTTTGGGGCCATTTATGCAATACAGTCCACCAATACACTTTTCCGAGTTCAGCCAATCCAGACAAGATGGTAAAGTCCTAGAGACCCAGTCAATAAAGTTTTCCCTTTCTGCAATTATTATAGTTATCGATATTGCAATTTACTTCTCTTCCCCTTAGAACCATCACCCTCTAAAACCCTAAATATAATCAATGTCAGGCTTACCTCTGGACCCTTTTTCATAAGAGCTGTTAAGATCTTACCCACTTCTTGCCAAAAATCTTGGATTCCAGGACATTGCCAGACATGTGCACATCATCTGCTTTCTCAAGGTTGCATTTCGGACAACTCCTGATTTTCTTTCCCCCATTTTGGATAATTTCTTAGGAGACCAGTAAGCCCTGTATAAAGTGAAGAGATGATTTCTTCTCAGGGGTGCATACCTCACGAAAGACCAAAGTGTAGACATTGATACTTGCCTGGGAAGTAATGGATCCGATGTAGGTAGGTCTTCTTTCAAATTTCTTCTGGCAGTGTATTGGGACCATCTTCTTCTTGCACCAACATCCAGTACCACTTGGCCACCTCTTTTTTTTCTGGGTTACTGCTATAAATGTCTTCCTCCCAGTCTGCTTTGGATCCCACATTCATATGGCCCCGAGTCCAACTCACTAATTGCCGATATTGAAACCGGGAGAGCCTATTGTTTGTTATACTTCTTAGATATTCCAATGAGATTAAAGTATCCCTATCAATGAGCTGGCCCCATTTTTCTATTCCCGCATCCATTAATGGAGTGGCTAAAGTGTCCAGAAAGCAGAGTGGAGTTCTTGGGGATTTCCAGATTGGGGCCGTTTGGCTATAATAATTCTTCTGACCGGGACCCATAACTTGCAAGCTGCTCTTAATACTCTTAACCGTACCTTATTGAAATATTTGGGGTGCCCAAATTAAAAGAGGAAGTAGTTTCCTTGTTCTACTAGATCTTTCATTAAAGCACCGTAATAGAAGGAAGCCTGTTGATAATTTTTCATTAGTAGAACTCTAAAGATTTTCAATTGAAAGGTCCAACAATATAGCTGGAAATCAGGGAAAGCTATCGCACCATTCAATTTTTTCTTACGTAATTTTTTCCAGGCTATTCTTACGCCCTTATTGGCCCATATAAAATTGCCCAGCTCCCTTCCAGTTTCCTAAACCACCTGGTCTCATAATGCAAAGGTAATGCATTGAATATGAAAGTAAATTTTGGTAGAATCATTATTTTGATTAGGTTTGTTCTTCCTATAATGGATAAGGGGAGATGAGACCATAACTTTAATAGCCTCTTAGTTTCCCGAATAAGTCTTATAAAGTTTACTTGTGCCATATCATCCAGATTTTTTATCACCAGGACTCCTAAGTACCTAATTTCTTTTTTTTCCAGAGTAGTATCTACAGGTATATTCCAAGACATTATCTCCGTTTTCTCTTCATTAACCACGTAACCTGCAACTTTCCCAAAGTCTTTCAGAATATTTAATATAATAGGAAAAGCGGCCTTAAAATCTCTTGTGTAAATCAGCAGATCATCCGCATAAAGGGCCTCTTTCTTGAGCCAATCTTGATATTGAAATGGCAAAATCCTCTACTCAACCCTAATTCTTCTTGCCAGGGGCTCAATGTATAAGTTAAACAGTAAGTGGAATAAGGGGCATCCTTGGCGGGTACCTCTACACATTTTCAGTTGTGAAGTGAAGTGAGGGAGCCATTAACTAAGATCCTCGCTGAGGGGGATTTATATATGTTCCTTAATGCATTTTGTAACTTACTCCAAGTCTATTTCGTCCTACGACTGCATATAAAAAAGACCAGCTCACCCTATCGAATGACTTTGTGGCGTCAACCTTCATGATAGTTAAGGGAACATCTTTATCTTTGGCCAAATCTATAGCGCACACCAGATCATGGACTAAGTTGTGTAGTTGTCCGTTCTTCATGAAGAAGGGAGAAGGTACTAAAAGAGAAGATAGAAGTTCTAGAAAATAATTCTAGAAGGAACTATCTAAGGGTCCTTAACATTCCAGAGGGAAAAGAATGAGGAAACCTGAAGGAGTTCATTATAAGCCTGATGAAAGAATGTATACCAGCAGTTTGTGCATTAGATCTCCATCAGGACATACAGAGGGTACACAGAGATTACTTCAAGAGAAACCCCAATAGAGACAAGCCCAGGAAGATCCTAATTAACTTTTATACCTACTCAATTAAAGAACTGATACTTTCCGTGGCGCTGAAAGCAAGCTCCTATACAAAAGAGGATTGGTCTTTCCGTATCTGTTCAGACATAGCGAAAGAAACACAAAATTGACAATGAGATTTAGGCAAACATATGCAAGAACTCAATGCATTAGGAGCTACTGCACAATAGAAATTTCCATCCACATTGAGAATAATGTGGAACAATAAGATGCACAACATTAAAGAGCCAGCTGTAGTTGAGAGTCTAATAAACCACCTGGTCTTGTAATGCAAAGGTAAAGCAAATAGAAACGCACCATTAAGTTAAAACAAAACAAAATATATATATAAATTAAGGGACACACATTTATTCCAGAGAGACGAGAGCTAATGGGCATGTTGAATTGCCCTGTTTGGTCAAATGGAGGGTTCCCCTGGGTGGGGGAGGTTAGGACAAAAGGGGGTGGAGGGGGTCACATTAGATGTAAATATTAGAAACGGTGTTCACTGGGTGGGGAGCATGTGGGAGAAAAAAACACAAGGTCATCATATGTGACAAAGAATTTAAAAGGACGGTTCTAGGAGTTGGATGAGTTAGAAAAAATAACAGCAATAAATAAGAAGCACAGCCTGAGGGTCTTAACTTGGAATATGAACGGACTAAGGGTACCAGGTAGAAGAAGGAGAGTTCTTCAGTTTTTAAAACAATTCGATAACGACATTATAATGCTACAAGATACTCATTTACAACAAAAAGAGTGGGGAAAAATACTAAAAGGACATAGGTGGATCAAACAATTTGCATGTACAAACCAAACTTGCAATGTGAAAGGGGTGGAAATTCTGATTAAAACAAAACTCAGTACAGGCTAAAATAGTAAAAGTCACCGCAGACTCTAGAGGGAGATGGTTAATTGCTATGTTTAACCTCAATAGCATAAATTATTCTTTTGTAAGTTATTACGGTCCTAATATAGATGATCCAACCCCACTTCAACAACTTTTTCAACAGTTAGTAGATAACGGGAATCTTTTTATAATAGGTGGAGATTTTTGCACTGATAGATCCTGCATTGGATAAATCTTCCACCAGGCCGATGGTTAACACACTCAAAATGAGGGCATCCATTCAAAATTTAATGAAGATCTTGGGTTTGATTGATCCTTGGTGACACAAAGCGGGCAAGAATGAAGATTATACAATCTATAATAAGAAATATGGTCACGCCTCATGTATAGATTACTTTTTAATAGACATAAGATTGAGAAACAAGATTAAGGAAGTAAACCCTCAACCAGAGCATATATCAGATCACGTTGCAGTAAAATTAGAGCTCTCTCTAGATAGCATCGCCAAGATGGATGCTGGATAGGTCTCTACTAGAGGAGCAAGAGATCATAAATAAGTTGAAGCAGGATACTTCAGAATTCTTTAAAATAAATAGGGACTCTGCTCCCCTACACATAATATAGGATGCCTATAAAGCTTTTATCCAAGGGAGGTTGATTAACTATGCAGCACAAAGGAGGAGAGAAAACAATAACAGAGTGAAAGAGATAGAGAGGAAAATGGTTGTACTATATAAAGATCTGTATAGTTCGGACCATGTTGTTACAATAACAAAATATACAAAAGCAGATCAGAGAATTTAAGAACGATATAACTGAACAGTTAGAAGAGGTGGTACAGAAAAAATTAAATGCTAGTAAATTGGCACATTATGAATACGGTGAGGGCCGTGGAAAGTTGTTGGCCTGGAAGACAAGGGGTGATATTGCTATGAGCTCAATCAAAGAACTAGTAATGGAAGAAACTAGCGAACGATGTCTAGATGATCTGAATATCGGGAAAGCTTTTGTTTTCTTTTTTCAAAATTTATATACTGAGGACTCCATAGCAACAGAAGATCAGATTAATAATTTGCTGCAAACAGATCCCCTCCCAGAGTTAGCTCTGGATAAACAGGAGTATCTTAATAATAATACCAGCATTTGTAGAGCGTGCAGCTACCTCAGGCGAGGTGCCCCGGTGCTGGGGGCCGTCGGGAAGATTAAGCGAGCTATTTCCCAGAGTAACAAGGTGCTGGGATAACCTGCCACTGGCGCGGGGGATCAAACCGTGAGTCCCCGTGTTCCAGAGTCAGCCGCCCTGGCCGCTGCACCACACCTCTTCCAGTTAATAAACAGACCAGTTCGGTAGAAGTGTATAATGCACATAAAGGGTTAAAAAAAAGGAAGGCCCCAGGGCCAGATGGAATACCGAATGAATTATACAAAGTCCTAGTAGAGGAACTCACCCCGGTATTGACTATTTTATTTAAAGCAGTTTATATAGATGAACTTCCCGCCCCAGAAACATGGAATGAGGCCACAGTAGCATTAGTTTTAAAGCCAAATAAAAATCCTAAAAAATGTGGATCATATAGGCCCATATCTTTACTTAACAATGATTATAAAGTATATACACACATTTTGGCCAAAAGATTGGATAAAGTAATGGGAGAACTAATTAATACATTTCACATTTCGAGTAAACATGCATTTTTTCTATCCAGCCCTGGGGAGCCACCTTGGAGGGGGAGTAAATAGAAAAAGGTGTTTCCCAATTAATTTGTAGTATTTGGACCAAATTTGGATCTTGTGCGAAAACACACTTTTACTACACGTCTAGGAGCGGAAAGACAAGAGGTATTAGAACATCTACAGGAACTGGGAAGTGAGGAGTTAAGGGGTTTGAATGCTTATGAGATATGTCAAAAAAACTTGATCTTCATTTTTTCCATGTATGGAAAGATATCACTTTGGGAAGCGTACACAAAAAAGAGGGTGAAACAGTGGAATAATTTGTTTCAGCATTAAGAAAATTAGCTGCTACATGTAATTTTGGCAGTCATGTGATGAGCGCATAAAAGACCAGTTTCTTCTAACTTGAAACATTGAGAAAACAAAAGAAGAACTATGGCTGAAGGACAATCCCCCTTTAGGTGAGGTTTTGATTGTAGTAATACAAATAGAACTTATGATGTTATAGGCTAAAGAAATTAGGAAAGATACAGGAGGTAAAGAAGAGGTACAGTCAATAACAGAGGATAAACAAATTGTACACGTAGTGAAGGGGAAAAGATATGGATTGAGAGAAGTACTGAGTCTATCTTCAAAGGTCAATGTTTCATTTTTGGTAATGAAGGCCATATGACGGCTAATTGGAGAGGCTGGTCTGCAACAAAAGCAGTGTTCAATACATGTGGAAAAAAATGGCATTTAATGGTGTGTTGCAGAAGCGGGAGAATTACTAAGAAGAATGACAATCAAAAGGTGACAGAAGTCTGTGATGACAATCAATGTAAATAATAAGGACCCCCTGTAGGTACTTCCAATTCCTAGGGCAGGGCAATAATACTTTTGAGGTTAAATCCCCAGGCAATCGAAAAGGTCAGACAATAATCACCAACTCAATACAAAGACAAACATGATATAGTAAACTCAGTGTCACTAAGAAATATGTTAAAATCTCATGTTTTTATTATTATCTTTTTAAAAACAGTTTTGGAAGTGCATATGACAAATACATGTGAGACATAATAAACAAATTATCAAAAATAAACAACATATAAATTACAAATTGACAATATACACGGAACACCACAATTAAATGAATTATTGATTTTAACAAAGGACCAGAAACAGTGAAAAGACAAAGGGGCCGATTCCGATCTCGGCCGGTAGGGCTCCGAATCGGATTCGGCTTTACCGGATCCGATCCGGAGCCCTGTTTCCCGACCGAATCGTACGCGGGTCCGGCCGGCGAGTACGATGCGGGTCGCCGACCGACTCGTCCGGGCGTCCCGACCGCTCCGACCGACTCGTTCCCGGCTCGAACTGCACCGACCGACTCGCTCGGACTCGACTCGCACCGCGCAATGGAGACGTTCCCCGGCCGGGTGAGTGCGATGCGCGCCGCGAGCAGTCCGACCGAGCCGCGCACTCCGGCTCGAAAGAGCTGTCGGAGCCGTACTTTGGGGGTCCGTGTCGGACCCCCCTGTATACGTAGCCGCGCGAGTCGCACACAGGGGGGACCCATGGGTCCCCCCTACCTGTGCGTGTACGGCGCGAATCGCTTCGCCGCGTACCTGCTGTAGGGGGCGCACTTGTCCGACTCGCACCCATTGAGTCAATGGGAGCCCACGTACGCGTTGGTCGACCGGCTCCCATTGACTTCAATGGGAGTCCGACCGACTCGGGTCCGAGGGCATACGTGCGCATCGTACTCGTTCAGTCGGACTGCATGGGTCCGATTCGGTCGGAATTCTCTCCGGGTCCAGCTCGGTCGGAGAAATTTCCGGCCCGAATCGGAATCGACCCCAAAGACGGTGGCTATGCGATGGATCTTCTACGCGCGTTTCGGCGCAATCTGCGCCTTCATCAGGAGAGCCACAAACAGATTCCTACAGGTAGAATTAAAACTATATAAAAAAAAAAAAAAATTAAATTAAAAACTAGGACACTGAGTTAAACAATATAGAAATTCAATAAATTCAATCGATTCAATCGGTTACGTACCTTCACCATAATTCTGAATTTAAAAAAAACATATATATATCATAAACTATTATATACAATGACGTTGATATATGAAAAATGAAAATTTGCGTGGAAATAAGAAATAATTAATTACATTATACCATAAATCAATTAGTTAAATAAGGAAAAGAGAAAAAAAAAAAAACACAAAAAAGGAAAAAAAGAAGAAGAAAAGAAGAAAAAGAAAAAGAATAGAAAAGAGAGAGAAAAGTAACGTTGATAGAGATTGGCGAGTCAAAGCAACTTGGAAAATAATTTGTATCCCTGTGATAAAAAACAACCTGTTAGATCCTGAAATCAGGAAAATAAAAGAAGAAGAAAGTCTTTGTCTTTTCACTGTTTCTGGTCCTTTGTTAAAATCAATAATTCATTTAACTGTGGTGTTCCGTGTATATTGTCAATTTGTAATTTATATGTTGTTTATTTTTGATAATTTGTTTATTATGTCTCACATGTATTTGTCATATGCACTTCCAAAAATGTTTTTAAAAAGATGAGATTTTAACATATTTCTTAGTGACACTGAGTTTACTATATCATGTTTGTCTTTGTATTGAGTTGGTGATTATTGTCTGACCTTTTCGATTGCCTGGGGATTTAACCTCAAAAGAAGTCTGTGATGAGACAGTTTTTCATAATCCCATTTGAACAGACACGCACAAACAAGGATACACAAAATAAAAAACACAAAGGAAAGCCCATTTGTAGAAACATACCTATGCAGATATACACTCATATCAAAATAGAAGACACTGAGGTTGTTACAACATTAAAATCAGGATGAACATGATGACACGATTGTCCTGCGATCAGTTCATAGCCAACAATTCCATATTATATTCTTGTGTTCTTTCTGGTTCATTTACAAATTTTCAATAGGAGACAAATATTCACACAAATGAAGATAAAATTATCTTAAAAATAAGTAAAAATGTTATTGCCATAACACACCTCGAAATCTGTTGTGTTCTGTCGTGAAAGCGAGTTTCAAGGGCATAGTTATTTTATGGTCTTATTTTTTTCACGCTGTAATTAGATGACTGTGTGAAATCATCGTTTACGTGTATACGACCTGCTTTTACAGTTCATATACAAGAAATGTGTCTCGTCTGTTTGAATGGAAATATTCCTATTTACAGTTAATGTTCAATCATTTAAGAGCAACATTTGTCCTTGGTATCAGCATATTTCACGTTGCATGTGAGCTGAGAACATATATTTGTATCTAGATTTGATGCTGTTTGGACTGAATATATCAGAAATGAGTGACCTCTTGAGTCAATGGATATGCTCGTTTTTAGGATTACCTATTCTAGTCAATGGTGGAGGAGGAGGTATTCATACTTTTTTAACTTCCTATTTTAAGTGATAGGCATCTGCTTGTATGGCTGCTCTCGCACCTACTGATTATTCATTCACTTTCTGCCAGTTGTATTCAAGGCCAGACAGGAAGCAATTATTCCTACACTTGTGCGGTGAAAAATGAAAGCTGAATGTAAGAAGCCCTCGTACTAAGTGTAGGGTTAGAAGCTAATCAGCTGCTTCATTGCTGTGGGTAATGAGATGCAATGAGGGCGTGGCAAGCTTTGGGTTCTAGTTATCTCTCCTCCGCAAAGCCCAGTGTGTCTGGGTGATGATCAGGTGGTTTGGTACTGTGTAAGCCTGGGGAAAGTGTCAGATCAGAAGTGTACGTCAGCTCAGAAAAGCAAACATGCCCCCGTTTTGAAATTGGAAAGAAGGAGATTATCAAAAATAATCAGGGGAATTTATTTTATCAATTGAATTACATTGAGGCAGAGTCAATTTAAAGTGGCTGACTACCAAAATAAAGCCATTTTGGGCTTAAAAAATCTGGAGTTTCCCACATGAATGGGGTCTGTTGGCATGCGTGGAAAGGGTGCAGATGGTAAGCAGGAGCCAGGACTCGTGAGTGGTGCTCTCAGTGATCTCCAAACTCAAGGAGGTCACCGGAAATGCGTGGCTGATGGAGCTCAATGGTGTAAGTGCAGTTGAAGCATATTCTTGGCACATAATTCATAATGTGAAATGAATTGAGAACTAACTGGAACATCAGTTGTTTACTTAAGATTTGATGACACAGAAAACTAGGGAACTGCTAGGGGCTTGGAAAGCTTTGCGTTAGAAGAAGTGGCCATTCTTATAAGGGAGGAACAAAGATGTCACCAAGGGATGCTTAATTCATCCCCATTAGCGTAGGCTAGGTAGCAAACAACCCCCAATCTAGGAGTCTCTTAAAGTAAAATCTTTTGAGGCCTTATTATGAAGGGCTGCGTCAGCCTAAGCCAGAGCTCAGCCCCTATTTTTATGTGCCTGCAGAGAAGCGTGTAAACTAAATTAATGTAACCCATTTTCTCCTCCGTGTTTGAGCTTGATTTTTAAACAGTGCAGCTTAGAAGCAGTGAACAGGGGTTGTCTCTTTCTGTTTCTGATTTGAGTTGCATAAAATAATGCCATCATTCGGAGAAGTTTGGGCTTACATTAGTTGACTTTACACTCTGAGCCAGTGCAAGCTGTCATGGTCCCTTGGTTAAATATTGCTAAGGATTAAGGTGTATGTACAAAGTTATAATTGGGAAGCACATATGTTTTCCCACTCAGATGTCAAGTGCAATGCATAGCACATTGAAAAACATAGTTGGAGTTGGCTCAGGAATATAGAGCTACATAGATGTTTCTTTTATATCTCCAACCATTCTCTATTCTTATACCTCTATTCTTATACCTAAGGGCAGTGCTTAATTTGAGCTGGTGGTTTCCGGTGCACTCAATTCTTGACACCAGCACTGATAGTCCACCACATGGTGGCGCTGTTTGTCTAAAATTTTGAGATGAACAAAAAAACATTATTTAATAATTCAATACACATAAAAAATGTATGATATCTGCTGCCCACGCCATTCTTATAGCTTTGGGTGACCTGTAATAGTCTGAATTGTCACACTTGTAGGAGTGCAATGGTCAGTAGTTGTGTTGGTACTGTCATTGGCAGCTCTTCATTAAGCGATGAGTGGTGCATGCTGCAGTGACCTTATGTGAAGAGTCCTGTCACTTACTTTTTTCTGAATTAAGAACTGCCTACGGGACCGGTTCTCTACTACTGATCGCCAATGCTTGTGGATGCCCATGTGAAAATATTGAAATACTAATGAAGGGTTTCTATCCTATTTCTGGGCACTTTACCAATCCTTCATAGGACACAAAAAACCTTGGTTTGCTGGTCGATAACAACCTGTTGTTTTACCTTCAGGTCAATCGGACAGTCTAAACCTGCATTTGCATTATCAGAACTCTCAGGAAGGATTTGCATTGCTCTCATCCAGGTTGGACTATTGCAATGCGCTCCACTTGGATATCAATAAGACTGAAGTAACCAAGTTACAACTGGTACAAAATGCGGCAGCACAACTGATTCTCGATATTCCTAAATATCAATCAGTCTTGGCAGGGATATCAAAGCTACACTGGCTACCTGTGAGCAAACATATTAACTTTAAAGCTTTATGCATTGTTCAGAAGGCATTGCACAACACTGGGCCCGGAGGACTTGAAACCATGTTTCTATGGTACACTCCCTCCAGACAGCACCTGTCTTTAAGCCATAACCGGGTGCCTGCCCCAAATTTCGAAAGGCAAGATGGGGAGGCAGAGCTTTCTCGGTGGCTGCGGCCAGGCACTGGTACTCCCTTCCCCGCTTCATCACCAGCCTCCAAACTCATACCCTTTTCCGAAAGGCCTTAAAAACTTGCCTCTTCACCCTATAAAGAAAGGTTTCAAGGTCACTTGATCTCTGAAACCCCTCTCTGATTGAGCTCCCTCCCCAGGACTAACCATCATTAGTGCCTTGAGGCCTTTGGGCATTTGTTTGCCCTCTATAAAACCCTTTAATTTCATTTCATTTCATTTACACATCTGAACCTGTGGATACTCTGCCAGAAAGGACTGCTGTGCTGCGAAAAGTACTGCCACTCTGCTGGACTGCTGCTCTAAAGAAACTGCTGCCCTGCTGTGCTGACCTGCTGCCTGTTGCCATCTTTCCTGGGGAAGAATAACCAGACCTGCAACTTCATCTTGAACCCAGGACCCCAGAGTGACTCAAAGGTCTACTGGCCCCCTGACCTTAGCCTCAGGGACATAAAAGGCTCCACAACCAGCTCCTGGACCCAGCTGCAGCACTTTTCTGACCCCCAAGTGGTGCCTCACAGGTCCTGGACTCTAGTTGTGGCTCATGGGCTCTTGCAATCAGTCTTTTAGGCTCTCTTCACAACCTGAATGGGTCCCTTCGCACCGGAACCACACCGCTCGCACTGAAATTCAGCGCGTGCCACCGTCAGCCTGTATCTATGCACAGCAAGCATTGATTGCCTGCAGAGGGCCGCCAACGCGTAGCTCTAGCCCACCCATGTGCGATGCCCGGCCTGCTCTTCATGCCATTCTGACTAACGCCTGTCATAATCTCCTTGTCTCCTGTGACCCACCCAAAGTGAACTGGACCCTTGGTACAAAACATAAGAAGTTAAAACTTGAGCTGAACTAATCTGGGACCGTATCCGACCCGCACTCCATCGCAGTCACCTTAAACTTTGATTTTGACCCGTTCCAGCCGCGGTTGGCACTTTATGCTTTTTGGCACTGTTTTAGTTTTTCTTTAAAAATTCATAACTCAGATTTTTGTGATTTGATTTCAGTCATTTTGGTCTTGATTTCTTCATGAAATTTTGCTCTATTTTTTGTTACCTGGTGTGCGATCTTTTTGTGTGGTGTTTTCACTGTTTTACTGTTTGAAGTGTTGCACGAATAATTTACACATTGCCTTGAAAGTAAAGCCAGACTGCTCTGTGCCAAGCTGCCTTAAGTTTGAGCATAGGTTAATTTGGGGTTTGCTTGTGCCTTACCCTGCCAAATATTGTGGTTGCTGCTTGACAAGGGCTCACACCCCAGTAAACCAGAAACTCAATTTCTTACACAGTTATACAACAGAGGGAATAGGTGTTGGCAGAATGGGCCATCCTTGCAGGATGAGGCAGCGGTGCTGTGCACAGCCCCTCTTGCACTTCTAAGACACTACCTGAGCCCACACACAAAGAAATTCACACTAACCTATGGTGACTGCTGACAGCCTGGGAACAGGGCAGGGAGGCAGGAAATTCTAGACACTTCTATGGGGAAAACTCCTGAGTATTCTTCCACTTCAAAGCTGGCACCAGGTATGAAATTCAGCCCCTCAGACCTACTCTTCAGTACACTCCTGGACTTGTGGATACTACAGAAGAAGGTCTGCCCTGCTGCATGAGGCTTGCCCTGCTGTCTGAGAAGGAAGACTGGAGCTGCTCCCTTCACACCAGGGAGAGTGACATCGAGGATCAGCTGACTTGCCCCCTGTTCAGAGCTACAGGGACATAAAAAGCTCCATAGGCTTCCCTGCAACTGTCCAGCTGATTTGCTGCACAGGACCTGCCAGGACCTGAGACTGGGCCTGCCTGAGCCCTGCTGGCCTCTGCTGGAGTGAGTTCCTGATCTCCAAGAGGTCCCTCCCAGATCCTGGACCCTTGGTTGGCATCAGTTGAGCTTCTCCCATAAAGAAAAGGAGAAATCCTGAGGTTTTTGGGCACTCTGCGACCGCGAATGCAGCAGTTCATGCCAAGATCTTGCCATCCATGATGATCGCCAATGAAAAGCTCTGTTGAACCCGACTCTTCAGTGACAACTGACAATGCATGATCTGCACTCTATGCTACAGCATTGACAGCCCTAGATGGCTGCTAACACGAAGCTCCAGCAATGACAGTCCACGACACACAACAGGATCTTCCCACTACAGCAACAACTATCCACAATGCACGTCCTGCTCCTAGTGCTAAAGCAACGGCCATCCACAACGCTCTCCCAGCTCCTCACGGCCTACCTCATGCAAACTGGACTCTTCACGCAAGACTTTGAGAATGTATCTATTACAGTGGTACTAACCTGGTCCGTGTATCCAGCCCACGCTCCATTGCAGTCATCCTGAACTTTTGACTTTAACCCGGTATCACACAACCAGATAACCGTGAGTGGCTCTTAGTGCTTTTCGGCACTGTACTTACCTTAAATCTTTGAAATTGCATATCTCTGGTTCTACTGATTGGATTGTTGTTGTTTTGGTGTAAAAACAATTCTCAATTTTTACACTATTTTTGAAATTAGTGTGGGATTTTTCTTGTGTTGTGTTTACACTTTATCACTGGTTAAGTGCTGCATACATACTTTATACATTGCCTCTAAGTTAAGCCTGCCTGTTTGTGCCCATTTACCAGAGGATCAAGCCCAGGCTAATTTAGTGACTTTAGTAGTTCAACCTGACAAGGTTGTTGCTGTTGCTTGAGAAGGGCTCACACCACACCTCAACCAACAACCCAATTTCTCACATGATATGATTCTAGATGGCAGATCTCTGAATGGCACATGGAGTTAGTGTCTCTGGCCAGGCAGCAGACAGACTGTTGTCTGTTGCCTTAATTTTTATTCTAACAAAACTGTGCCCTTGGTGAAAAATTCTGTGACTCCCTAGCACATTTTGGAAGGGATTTTATTTTACATTATGCCACTTAGGTGCCAATTTGCAAACTTGTCACGCAGTGTAGCACAGCAAGTCATCTTGCTGCACTGCATGACAGGGAAAGTACAGAAAGTAGCTGTATTTAAGTCAATACTGAGCATTCCTGAATTTGTCCTTGTGCTGGCATCATTTTTGGCAGCCTAGTGCTAATGCAGGCACCCTTGCACCATGCTGCAAAGGTGCCTCTGTTCTAAGCAGGATTGTTCTTGGGTAGGAAGGGGTACCTTCCTGCCCAAAAACAATCCTGAGAGGCGTATTACTCTTTCTATGCATGCTGCAGAGTGCAGCACACATAGAAAGAGGAAGTAACGAGGACAGATATAGATAATTCTCCTCATTATGCCTCCCCTGGGAAGCGTATCTTTTTGGCTCATTTACAGGTTTACCAGTTCTGGTAAACCTGGGAATGCATCAAAAACCATGGGAGTTGCATGGGAGCACCCATGCAACACCCAAGGAATGCCTTCCCAGGGCAGAGTAAGGCAGTCCAGTGATTTGTGATGTGTTGCTTTACTCCAGATTTAGGAAGCCACTCCATGCTGCACAAAGTGGCCTGGTGTGACTTCATAATTCTCATTTAGGACTTGCATCGCTCTTGTACCACCTTGCGTGGTGCAAGAAAGATGCAAATTCACTTGTAAATAGGCCCCTTGTGTACAAGAAGCACCTGTTCACAAAGAGACTTGATTTTACAGGCAACTTAGTTTTTGCAATTTAATTTAAAGAGAAACGTCAAGTCCCACTTTTAAGTCTCTGGGGCAGAGTAAACCAGATTAAATTAAGCCTGAAATGCATCTCTTAGCAGTCACTGCAGCCCGCAGAATGTAAAGGGATGTTTGATATTACAGCATTCTTCTGAATAGCATGTGATGTAGTTCCCGATGACAACAAGGACAAAGTCAGATGATGTAAATTCGATTGACATCATTGCAATGCTAGTTTGCCATTTTGAATCCTGAAAAATCATTCCTCTTTATAGTCATGTACGGGTTGTTAAGCAAGAGGGATTGGATAGTGAGTTAAATGTTCACTCTGCAATTTCTGACAATGTCAACTCAGCCTTTCGATTTTTCTCTGTTGTTCCATGTTGAGAAAACATACCAATGTTGATCGGGCATAATCATTGACTATGAGAAGTATAAGGGTCCATAATTAGGCCACCCTTTCCCAAGCATCTGTACAGCAGAGCAAAGAAATTGGCCTTCAGGAACTTTGATAGAACTAATGAAAACCCTTGGAGCTGTGGCCTCATGCATTCTAATGTTTCAAGAACTTGGACAACAAATGCATTTTGTCATTTTCCGTCTGTTTCTCGCAGTGCTCAATTTGAGCCGGTGGTTTCCGGTGCTCGGCACCAGCACTTAACTGTCAACACTGGTGCTTGTGACAGTCTGTCACAAGATGACGCTGTCTGCATAATTTAGAGATGACCACAACAACAGTTAATTATTAATTCAAGATACATTAAAAATAACTATTGCCTGCCATCCAAGCAAATCTTATAGCTTTGGGGGCCTGGAATAGTCTGAACTATCACAGTTGTAGGAATGCAATGGTTAGTAGTTGTGTTGTTACCATCATTGGCAGTATGGCAGGGGCAATGTGTGGTGCAAGCTGCAGTGGCCTCCTGACGAGAGCCCTGGCACTTACCTTTTTACAAATTAAGCACTGGTTTCTCATCAATAAAATCACCTAGAATCAATGAAGTTATGCAGCGTGTACACTGCAAAAAACTAAACATACATATAAATAATAAACATGAAGATATTAATAGCCGATTTAATGTATATTACCTATTTTTAAAAAGAAACCTATTGAAAGAAAAGTTCAAGTTATGCTAAAGATAATTAATGTGAGTAGACCTGTGGTAAAATGAGGAAATAGAGTAGAAAGGTCATACGATATATTACCTCTTTTATGCACACAGGATACAGTGTTTTCAACGTCTGAACGAAATTCACCACCAATATTTGGTGCCCTAGGAGCCATTCGAGGTCCACTAAAGGTATGTAGTGCGCCATAGCTCATCAGGTCGTGCCAGGGCCACTACTGGCCACGCCCAGTTGATTTCCCTTAGTTGTCAGGTGGGAATGGTATACCAGGCTACTATTGTGAGCTAGAAAAGAGCTAGATGGTGTCCCATGAAATTCTCCAAAACTTTCCTGGAGGAAACCCACAATAGGAATAACATTACTTATTAGATGCACAGTTATTTTAGTGAGTTCCCCCTCATACTTTTCCCCAAACACACAGAAGAAGTCAGGTCTAGCATTTCTTAAGCATTATTTTGAAACCAACTTACATCAGAATATATATAAGGGAATTATAGCAAACATTTAAAAAAAAAAAAAAAAAAACATATTATTGTATATAATTCTCCTTCCTACAAAGTCCCTGAATGAAGAGCTGTGGCTTTCTGTTTAGAACAGTCAAAAACACTCTGGGGCTTATTCATGAGAGTCCTGCTTCACTTTCGCACCACGTAAAGTGGTGCACGTGTGATGCAGGGCTCTCAAAAAGATTTCTGAAGCCACGCAAAGCCACCCTATGTGGCTTTGAGTGCCCTCATAAATTGTGAGTAAGGCGACGCAGCGCAAATGGCCCAGGAGGCGTTCCATGGGCATTTTAGGGGGTTTTCCCATGCAGAACCCATGGAATTTGAAGCTGCCCCAGATTTATAAACTGACGTGAACCTGGGAAAGGATCAAATCCGTACGCCTCCTGAGGTGAAGCGTAACAAGGAGAAATATCTTTATTTCTCCTCGTTTTTCCTCTTTCCATGTGTGCTGCATTCTGCAGCTCACATAGAAAGAGGAAACCGCCTCATAGGATTGTTTTTGTGTAGGAAGGTGCCCATTCCTGCACAAAAGCAATCCTTCCTGCAATGGAGGCACGTGCAAGGGTGCCTACATTGGTGCTAGGCTGCCAAAACGGCACCAGTACAGGCAGAAAGGACAGAAATATGCCATATTGCTTAAATAGGGTGCATTCCTGCCCTTTCTTTTTGGTGTAGGGCAGCATAGCAAGGTGCCTTGCTGCACTGCCCTATTCCAAAATGCCATAAATGAGGCCCTCTATTTATATTGTTTCACAAGCTACCATGTGACAGCAACCTTGTTATTCGTAATTTAGTGTGGGAGCAAGTTTATTGGAATTCTTACCCACAATAGCCCCTATAGGAAACTGTCAAACCTGACTTCATTATATGAGTATGTTAACTAAAGACACACTATCAGAATGTATGCCGCTGGCAAAACAGACTATTATAAAGTAATCAACATAGATTAAATGAAAGAAAACAGCATATATAATGTATTTGTAAATAATGATTGATAGACCTTTGCGTAAACAAATGATGTGTAAGTCCAAGATGTAGTGAGCAGTCAAGCAAACAATGTCAGCCGTGGATATAGACTGAGAAGGTTTAGCCATAATTATAACATATCACAAAACACAAATTCATACATGTTGAAAGGTGGTTTACTAGTAAGGGTAGGTAGGTACCTATACTTAGTAATAACACTACAGTCACAAATACGATCCAGTCAAGTTCTCAAAAAATTCATCTTCTCTCAACCCTCGGTAGGTTGGCTGTCTTAGGAGACAGGTGTCTAAAGCATTCAAAAACACCAATACAGTAAATAAGTAAGACACAACACACAATAAAAATCCAGCATCAATTTATAAAAATAGGACATATTTGTATGAGTATAATGACACCAAAATGGCAAACATCCGATGTAGGGAACCAGAGATATGGTTTTTTAAAGATTAAAAGTGAAAATAATGTATAAAAATAATTTATTTTGGCCATAGGCCAGTAAAAGTTGTGCGATAAAAACAGAATAAAACATAATACAATAGCCTTGTGGATTCACAATACAATACTCTTGGAGGTCTACAACACATAGATGTTACATAAAATACTTCGCTAATAATCTAGTACACAGGGAAAAGAGAACGTACAAAATAAAAACTCAATAAACACAATTATTATTTAACATGAAGCAGCATAACCCTCCCATGTGCTGACAATTGCCGATGGCAGCTTACAAGTCTCTCTCAAAGCACAAGCATACCGTGCATGGATCTTCAAGTCAACCAAGTTAAATAAAAGTGCTGATTGCTCTGGTGCGAGGTTGGTAGGCCAAATCACTTCCTGGTCATACACACTGATGAATTGAATAAAGTGCAAATGCTCAAGTGCTAAAGTGGGAGGCAAAGTCGCTTCCGGGTCACACCCACTGCCAGTAAAAATCTGCTCACACAGAAAATAGTTAATCTGGTCGTGTCTGAGCTCAGAATTCAGAGGGCAGGTCAATAGTGCTGGAACCCCAAACTCTGAGAATAAAATTTTAGCCATGTTGCCCTAGCAGAAGAATACAATGGGCAACCGAATAACTTGTGTTCTATGGTCTCCACCCAATCCAGGCATATGGAGCACATTTGCTAACTGCTCATGTCGGGGTTCACCTTAGACCATTATGTGTATAACTATTCTGAGATAAAGTGCCAACAGTGAATTTAATAAAAAACGTTTTGGCCCACTGCGACGTAACCTCATCAAGGTACAGCTCAAACGGTGGGGAGAGTTTGGTAGACAAAAACCTGCCTGTAAGAGTGTCACTGTCACCTTTCCGCATGCCCCAGAATACCTTTTTCACACACAAGGACCGTTGCTGAAAAATTAATAGCAGAAGGATTGGTCCACAAGGCCTCCAAGCCCAGAGTAAAGAGACATTTTTTGATGTGAGCCAGCCAAGAACAGTGGTGTCCCTGTCCAAATGAACGAGTTCATGAAGGCCTTGCATATATGATTTGAGCTCTGGGCAAGACCAGATCCTAAGTCAAAAGACCAAAGGTCTCAAAGCGGCCAATCACTGATCCGCTTTAAAGCTAGGTCAAAGTACATTGGGACAAGTGGCGTAGATTGAGGGAGGGAAAGTAGAGACCTTATAAAATTATTTTCTCTAACTGTGAGGATGTCAGAGGGGCCTGAACCCCAGACCATGGCCCCGTAAAGTGCAGCTGACTGAATAGCAACCTTATAGACCTCAACTGCTGGCGATACTGCCCACTGGGTGCAATCCACATGCATCCTTCCAATAGCGGCTGATTTGTGTAGTTAAATAGCCCTCAACCTTTTAATGTGGGGAAACCACGACATAGAGCTGAAGATTCTTATGCCCAGATAATCAAAATGCTTGGCTTCCTTGAGTGCTGTGGTCCCCAATGTCAGGTTTTAGCTAAAGGATCTATGTGGCCTTAAGATCATAAATTTGGTTTTCTTAACATTTATCTCTAGCCCCCTGTGATTATAGAAGTAATGGAATTTGTTTAGTATATTCTTGATTCCAACAGGGTTTCTTGAGATAAGCAGCATGTTGTCAATGACCAACAAGCTGGGAATGGAAACTACCAAGTTTAGGTGCATTGTTGAAACAGTCATGGAGGTATTTCATTGATATAAAGGGAGAACAGCAATGGTGCGAGAACGCATTTTGTCGCACCCCCATGTGATGTTTATCCTCTCTGTTAATGCCCCGTCCTTGCCCCACCGAACTTGGACATGATTAGTCTGGTGAAGCCTCACCAAAAACCCTACCAAGGACGGAGGAGCCCCCATTGACCTTAGGGAGTCCCAGAGACAAACTCTGGGAACCAGATTAAATGCTGCTCTCAGGTCAATGAAGTCAACATAGAGGTGGTCCTTCAGGATCTTTATATACTTCCAGAGTATCAACATGAATCTGGATATTTGATCCTCTGCTCCCACCTTAGATCTAAACCTGGCCTGGAATGGGAAAAAAATATCAAATTTGGTGGCCCATACCTAAAGTTTGGCCAGAACCTGATGACAGAAAACCTTTTGTAAAATGTCAATGAGGCTAATAGGCCTGTAATTACTAGGATCGGATCTGGCACCCTTTTTAAAGATTGGTATAATAACAGATCCTCTCCATGAATCAGGGAGGGGAGAGCCTGACATGATGGAATCAGACAGGGTATTCATCTAGATGGCCCAAATCTCAATCTCAGAGCAGTACAGGTCACCCACAATAAAATCTAGTCCGGGTGCTTTCCTGGGTTTCAGGGACAGGATTGGTTCCTTGGTGTTGTCTAGAGAAAAGGTGACGGGACCATACTCAACAGAGTCTACATTGGCATGAGGGTGCAGGTCGAGGATAGGGCACAACTGGGCTTGAAAGGGAATGGAGTAAAGACTGGCAAAATATTTACTCAAGTCTGCTGTTGATTATTTGCCAAAAAACAAGAGTTCAGGCTGTCCGTGATGTAACACTTTTACACTTATTTCCATAACTCTTTCTTGATACAGGAAAATGGTCCAAAACACCAGCCAAGGGTACAGAAGCTCTGGATTGCCTCTTGGGGTCTGGGACTACAACTCCCACAATGCACCTGGTCAGTTCAAGTAAAATCCAGGCGAAACGTGTCAGCTGGACCTGTCCTTGTTGTTGATGTTGCAGGTAGCCATTCCAGCACCTTTCTACCTGTTGCTGATCAGGGAGTCCAATCCTTATACTTAAAGAGAAAGTCCTTTTTTGTGAAGCCTTGTGAGTGCATCATGTGTAATTTTTATGAGTGCAGTCCTGTCTTGCGCAGTCCAAGGGTCTAGCAGGGCATTCCTTCTTCTCCAGATGTTTCTTTTGGGTTTTTGAGGGTCCATAACACCAGTCAAGGATTTACCTCTCAGAGATGTGGGACTACAATTTCCACAATGCACTTGGTCAAATATCTTTAAAGGGCAAGTAAAGCTGGTCAGCTGGGCTTGTCTTTGTGGGGTTGATGCAGGTGACTTAATGAAGCTCTTTTCTACCTGTTGCTTTGAGGAAGCCCACTACTTAAACCTTTGAAGCAAGGCAAAGTCCTTTTTTGTGAAGCCTAGAGTGTGCAGTGGGTGCAGTCCTTGTGAGTGTAATCCTCTCTTGGTGCAGACCAGGGGTTCAGCAGGGCAGTCCTTGTCTTGATATTTCCAGGCAGGGATCTGAGTTGCTGGGCAGTTCTCTCTTATTTATTCCAGTTTCTGGGCTGGCAGGGGGGGCCCCTGACCAATGGGGTGCAGGGTGTCACCCTTTGTGATGGGAACTTCCTAAGAAGTGTGCCATATTTTTGTCCCAGAAAGCACTTCTAAAAAAAAGTCAAAATGAAGAAAATCTCTCTTTGAGGTTCAGGTCTTGCTAAACCTACCCACAGGTGTGGCTAACTTTCCCCTACGCTCCTGTTTCAGCCCCTCTCATAATTCAATTACAGGGGCTCCCATCTGGCAGGGGGTATAGGAATTGGGGGTGGACCTGGTTCCTGTCCTCACTGTCTTCCTCCCTTGTAAGACCAGTTTGGCTACCCAGCCCACTTCCTGTCCTGGCATCTGCAGGAAGCAGATCTCCTCCCACCAGATTTCTCTTTTGTCTCTGCCCAGGCACTTCACACCTAATCAAGAGTGCTTAACTCAGCCTGTCAGGCTACATCAGAAAAGCAAGTTCTATAACTTCTTTTTGGACAAAGTCATAATAAATTCAACCTTGGTAAATGGTTGTATTCATTCTAACAATTATTTTGACACTTTGAATGAATGAATGAAATATCTTTATTCGATTTTATAAAAAACCATAAAAGCACATCAACATACAATAGGTTCATAAAGATTCCCAGCTCCATTTCCAGAAGGTATGGTAGAAAATCCTAAACATAGATACAGGATAGCGCTCGGTCTCATGAACACTGTCCCCTTCACAGACTGTTGAATTTCGGGACAAGTCCAGAATTCATGTCGCAGCTATGTTGGTGTACTAGTGACTATATACGTCTTGGTGTTTGGTAAAGTGCTGAGTGCAAAATTTCATCACTGTGGTTACTATATAATAATTTCAACATAGTATAAATACAGTTCCACCATCAATTTAAAAACTTGCCTATTGTATAAATAATATTAACAAAATTTAAAACCATTAATATTTCCAAGAATAGTCAAGCTAAAAGAATAAAACTCATCCATCACAATAAAATAATACTCTTGGTAAGCTATATCCGAATTTATGTGCAAGTATGTTAATATCACTAGTATGCTTAGCTGAATATGGTTAACAAGTTTCGTCATCTATTTGCTACACAAAAATTCCTAAGCGGATGATGCTATCATTAGTTAAGACCTCATAGGAATCCTAGATCTTATAAAATAATATAACTCATCCATAGATGGTATGAATGCATGATAGCACATGCAGTACTTCGTGATTGGTTCAATTAGTACTCAAAGATTTCAGCATCCTAATTTTTAGTCTCCAGGCATGTAACAGATATCTGGACACACCAAAAATGAGGTACTATGTGCAGTCAATTGTTAGGATCCTTATGATCTCATTAAGTCGATTAGTAACTAAAATACAGCATATAAGGATTAGCCAGGTTCTTTTAATCTGCTTGTACTTAGGTCAAAAGAATAAGAAGTATACTTCAGTTTCAGATTCGGCATGGCATGGCATGCCAGTCAGCTGGGCAAGATGTTAACACCATTCCAGTTGCTACAAAAACTATTGACTGGGAGGATGCTATACGTAAATTTTAGGTATAGAGATTTTGCTTGCGGAGGTTCTATATGGTTCAAGTATTCTTCCTGCTGAAAGTTATCTTTAAAGCTCAGGAACCAGGAACCAGTGCCTTGAGACCCTCACAGGTGAGTAGCGTGCTTACAATTCCCTGATTGATTGATTGATTGAACCTACGTGTCAGTTTCCCTGCAGTTCTTTTAGTTAACCATATGTCATTGACATAAGTCCAGTATCTCTTAAGAGTGGGCAAAAACCTTTTGTGAATGCTATTGGGGCTAGACCAAAGATCACTCATACCCAGTTTACCCAGTCAGCCCTTGATGAAATTAAACCACCGGGCACACCCTCTGGTATCAAGTGATAGTACATCAAAAAGTGATTCTTTAATGGGTAAAGGTGAATTATTTGACTAAATGCAGATCCAAAAAGCAAGGGGCCTGAGAGGGGCCTGAGAGCGATAGCATGAGTGACGTTCTTCAGTCCCAGATCCAGACGCATCGGTGTCAGAGGGCATTCTGGGGAAGCTCCAGAACTGATCTCATAAATATATTTTCAGTTTTTTCAAAGGGGCCTGCATTAATATGACCCCATAGCTCAGCCCCATAGAGTGTGGCTCCTATGCCCTGAGCTTGATATACTTGGATTACTGAAGCTACCGGTCCATTAGTTGACTTTCTTAGCTTTTTGATTAAGGCAGTCCCCACATGTTGGAATGAAAGCTGATTGTGTGTTAGTCAGCCTTACCCCCAGGTAGTCAAATTCCTGCCCCTCCTCTAGTGGAGTAGAGCCCATCATTATCCTCCCCTTGAAAGACTTGTGCCAATTGAATACCACTAATTTCTAATCCAAACTCCTCGCACGCCACCTAAACTGATCTACTAGGTTTAGGAGCCCCATCAGAGTTCTAGAGTTTTTTCTCCCCAGCGCCTTGAGACCCTCGCGGGTAAGTAGTGCGCTTTACAAATTCTGTGATTGATTGATTGATTGATAGAGATAAGCAGGGTGTCATCTGCGAAATGTAGTGCAGGCACCTCTTGTCCTGCAAGCTTAGGTGGATCTCCCTTACAGTATATTAATGGTTCAATCAGGCAGTTGATATAAAGGGTGAACAGAGTGAGGGTGAGGACACACCCTTTGTGCATTCCTCTGTTCACCCTGACCCGGTCAGTCAGCCCCCCGACTCCCCCATCTAACTTGGGCATAATTATCCTTGTGGAGTCTGGTAATAATCTGGAGGAGGTTTCTCTGGGTCCCCATTTTGGTAAGAGCTGCTCAAAGTTTTTCACAGGGACTAGGTCGAATGCAGCACGGAGGTCTACAAATACAACATATAGATGATCCTTTTTAATTGTTACATATTTCCATAAGATCAGTAAGAAACAAAACAACTGCTCTATAGTACTTGTATTACCTATACATCCTGCCTGCTGGGGTGATAATAGATTCCCATCCCTTATCCAATTAAGGAGTCTCTCCAGCAAATGCCAGCAAAATATTTTCTCGGCGACGTCAGACTGATGGGCCTATACTGCGCAGGATTGCTCTTGTCCCATTTTTTAAATAGAATTACTACTTCTGCACCCAGCCACAAATCCGGAATTTCCGCCCCTTTTACTATAGCCATAAAGGTGCAATTTAAAATCACGCTCCAGATTTTCGGTTCAGAGAGGTAAAGGTCCCCCGGAATTTTATCTATGCCTGGTGCCTTACCCCATTTCAGGGTTGCAATTGCATCCATGGTTTCTTCTACAGTGAAGGGAAGTTGGTATGTTTCAATTTCTGAATGGAACACATCTGATAGTTCTTGGGATAGGGCGTTGTGGTCGCTATTGAATCTTTCAATTACCCGCATATCGACCAAATTAGGCCAGAGTTGCACATCGAGAAAAAAATAGTCGATCCTGGTTTTACAGTTGACCCTTTTATATGTGTGTCTGAGCTTTTGATCGGAGATAGAGCGGCCATTAACAGCCCTCAACCCATATTTGAAGTTGAGAGAGGTAACTTGGAGTGCTACCTTTGCATTCTTGACTGACTTTCCCTGAATCAGGCATGGAATGCCTAATTCAGCATCCTCTTTGTCAGTTACATTTTTGGTTACTTCAAGGGGTTCAAAAGTTGTATTGAGCTCCCCCGCAACGACTATATCATGCGATGCAACTTCCCTTTCAAAAAATTCATCAACAACAACACTTATAGGAGAATAATGATGTTGGGAAGGACATCAATTATAAATGTTCACCAGGAGCCCTGACCTATTATTAGTGATATCTTTGAGGGGCCAGTATGTTAGTAGAATCTATGTTATATTTTGTTATACGCACCCCCAAATTGATTTTGATCCAAATGATGGGACCACCTACTGGGCGACCCTCCCTTGATGGTACAGCTTCAACACTGTAATTAGTAAAACCGACTCAGAATATTTTATCCACAGCCCATGTCTCCATGTCTCCTGGAAAAGACATATATTATAGCTATCTATCAGCTTTTCCCACTCTTCGCATGCAATCTTGCACCTGAGACCTGCTAAAATCCAGGACAATAGTCTCAATTTCTTGTTGTGCTCACGGTTTGGTAGAGTGTGTTTCTCCTCTGGGATGAATAAACAAGTGGGTGAGGCCGGTAACGTAATCATTTGGGTATGGGACTGCCTCTCCATATCACTGTTCGTGTTAACCCCCGGTGGCTGTACTAACTCTTCTAGAGTATGATAATAATAGCCTTCCCGTGTTGTATTCATAGTGACATGATGAGGAACCAGTCCCTGCACATGTCAAGTGTGATTGTTCTCAGGATCTACCTGGCCCCGTGCCTGGAAAATATTTTTGAGGGTTTTCTGTGTCAGCCTCCCACGCTTTGGGTCAGTTGCCAGGACCTTGCTTGGTGGAAGAAGTTTAAACTGGATCAATGATTCGTTGGGGGGTAGAGTACGCAGGTCCAGATTAACTAGACCCTCCACTAAGTCCCTACCAGCCAGGTCCAGTGTAATGTAATCTGATTCCTTATCTGTGGAGCAGCATCTGGTATCTATTATATCTTCTCTTACGATTGAGCGGCATTGCCTCACCTGCCTTATCCACTGAATAACTTTATTTATCAGTAGTTCCCTTGATTCTCCTGAGTCACTTACCAATTTAGGTATATTCAACATAAACACTCTATTGCTAACCCCTCTGAGCTGATGCCGGGTACTGCCATGTCTTTTCCCCTCCACAGCCTGCTGGTTTCACCAGCAAACCACGGTCTTTTGTGGAATGACTTAAACCCATGCGCCCCTATCGGGGGTGCTGTCCTACGATTAATTTCCCCCGACTAGGATCTGCCCTGTAACCACCGTCCTATGAGTGGATTAGAAAGTATGATGGTCTTCTCAGTAACCTTCCCTTGAATAGAGCAAGGGGACATTACATTTTGAAAACGTGGCTGATGAGTGTGGCAGATTATTCTGGGGTGCTGGAATCGTAGATTGTGTATTAGGCCCTGTGCTCCTAGTTCCATCTCCTATAAACTCCTCGCCTTTACTTCGCTGGTAGGTGTTGCCCTTTCCGATCCTTCTGCTTGTACTAGGGTGGACATTGCTCAGCTGATCTGTGAGAGACCCTACAGTTTTTCTCAGGGAGAGCTCTTCGATTGTTAGTTCCTTAACAGTTATTTTAAGTGCTCTCAGATCGATATAAAGAGCCCTTATGTTTGTAGGACTATTCATTCTCCTGTGCTCTATCTCTTCGACAACAGATTCTGGTGCAGTTCCGGTGGTAATCTCATTAGTAGTAACTTCATTACTGTTAACAAGAGGGTCAAACCGGTTGGTGCATACAATATCCAGGGCTACTATTCCCTCAACATCGGTATTAGTATTACCGGGACCAAATGATGCGGATATGGGGGCAAACTCCAACTGCTTCTGGCTGTTTGTGTTACTGGAGTGCACTGAGCACAACGCTATACTATTAGAAGTTTGATCCTTGCACGAGATCTTTTTTGTAGGGTTTTTTTGTAAGAAAATGTCTGCCACTTTTTGCCCATTTTAGATGACTTATTCTGGCCACTCAGTAAGCTTTCAACTTCTTCAATTAAGATGTCTATATAATCCACCACACAGTTCGCTGCAGCACTTGCAGTTGGCCTTTTAGCTTGCTTGGGGACTCCATTTGGACTACCCTTGGCTTTCCAATTGCCCATCCTGCTAGGTTAACCCAATTTTAACTAGGCCTTTGGGAAAGAAATAACAGGCATGAACGAATAAATTCTTTAAAACAAGGGTACCTGGATTGATGCTTGATAGAAATATCCTTGTTTTTTGTTCTGTCCTCTTTGGCCCCAACACTAAGGGCGATAGCCCAGCCCAGCCTCCTCCGGGCTCCGTCAGGCGTGGACGGGCCCACCCTTGACACTTTTAATTATTATTTTAGCTCACTCCTGTCAATAGTTAGTCTTTATTAATGTTAAATATAGCCTTCCTATGTTAACCTATGGAGATAATGCACTACAATGGGGAAAAACTAAATTGGCAGTTTGTCCCTCACTAGGGCTTACAAAACATCCTTTATAATGCCGCTGCATATTTTAGCATGGGACCCTACACTTGGGGCATGTAGGATAAACCTTTGGGGTGACTTATGTGTACAAATAAGGTTGGTTTAGATTTTGGAAGTACCTTTAATTCCAAATTCGAATTTAGACATAGTTTTATTTTAAAAGCAGCCTGCAAGGCAGGGCTGTCTTTTGAAATGCCAGCAGGCCCCACAACAGTGCACACTTAGGTGCATTAAATCTACTGGGCTTCTAAACCTGCATGCCCTACCACATACTAGGGACTTACAGGCATGTTGTCAGTACCAATTGTAACTATACCTAATTACCATGTACCTTTTACACAGAGCACATGTCCTGGGTCTGGTCCCAGGGCATAATCAGAGTCAGAAAACCAGCATCTAGTAGTTGCTTACTTCCGCTCATGCAATTATCCATGGTGGTTAAGTACCACCTGCCTCTGTTCTATATTTGTACTCGTTGTAACTTATGTTCAAATATTGTGCTTGTAATAATGTGAGGCACCACAAGTCCCATTGCATAGTAATTAATTGCGAGAATAGTCTGTATGAACCAGAGAGAACTAGAAAATGTTCAAACATGCTGTATTACAAAGCAGTTTTGATGGTACATCGTTATATGGTGTACCATTTCAAAGCTGTTTGACTACAATAGAGGACCACATCCAGAAACCAAGGGAAATTCTGTCTCTAAAATAAGTTCATAGAGTTGATAAAATAATTAGAAGTTTGCCAAAGCCTTTTTTTTTTTTTAAATATAAAAGTACGATGATGACTGCACCACAAAAGGAGTTTCACTTAATAGGCATTCCTTCATATGAGAAAATATTCTCTCCCACAAAATATGCATTACAGTCATCAAAACATATACACACAGACACCAAACCGAAGACTACCATAATGGAAGACAACATTATCAAAATTGGAATTCTGAAGAACACTTGGTAGGAATTACCTGCTTAACATTATCTTTGCATCACATAGTAATACATATATGTCACAGAAATGCAGAGTTATTGTTATAGTACATTTAAATATTGTTTGCATTTGTTAGGGGAAGAACATATATCTGATTTGGTAGGCATCATGTTGCTAATATCACAAAGGGATATACCTGGCAATGTACCCATATTCTTTGTGATTTAGTATTATTAGTTGTAATGAATGCATGTGTAACAAACATATTTTCAGCGTATGGAGAGGAGATTGGTGATGCAATTTTTTTAATTGGGTTATAAGCTCTAATGTGCATCTCTTGAATTCATGTTATGAATATTATTTGGTGCCATAATCATCATTTATCATGTATTTTTAAACATATTTAAAAGGAAGATTATGCTGTAGTGAATTTTTTTTTAACAGAAAAGAATAAGAACTTAAAAAACAACTTCATGTTTCCTAAACTTTATTACACACCTGATGAAGTCCTAAAAGGATGAAACATCTGTTTCCATTTCGGAAGTTGACATTGCAAGAAATGGAATTCTTCGCAACATTAGTGCCTCAACATATGTCTGAAGAGGACTGTTTTTGTGATTATTTAAGTGATGCCAGGACATTGACTGTAAATGCTTGCCTTGATAGAGTCCAGCGAGGGTCAAACATGCGCTGACTAGATAGCTATGTGATGAATTAACAGGAATGGAACAACAGAGTGTAAGAAAAAATAAAATTAAAGGACTGACTTGTTTTTTGTAAAATGTCCATAGTGATATGTGTATCAGCTGAACTGTGAAATTGGATTTCAAAAGTATGGGGCCTATACAAACTGCATTTTGTAGTATACTTTGTAACTACTAAAAAATGTACTACCAAACGCTATTCACAAATTTATGTGTGGAGCTCCCCACCCCCTCAGTAAATGTTGACTTTTTAACTTTTTCCTTTATTTTACCATAGGAAGGCTCTGCAGTCGGGCAGTAATATCCATATGGTAAAGTATAGGGAAAAGTCCCTATACATTATCTTAGTGAGATCTCCACTCCGGTGGTGGAGATCTCCGCATGGTAGCGTTCTAAGTAGCTACTTTGCGTGGTGTTTGGTTTGTACTTCAGTCTTGCTTCCCATTTATTCTTCCCATCAAGAATTTTCTCTTTAAATTAATATTGATTGCATGGCCTGAAGTAATTTTAAAAAAATCATTGCTGATCTTTGCACTACAATGCACATTCTGTGCTAAAGAGGAAAGAATATAGTAATGCCCTGTTGACAGGCCTTCCTTAATGCAGCTTGAACCTTATGAATGTTGTACAGAAGTCAGCAACTTGACTAATATGAGGCATTAACTCTTAGCTATAAAGAATTTGCTTTCATCTCTTCACATAAATGCAGTGGTGGCCGCCACAACACGAAGGTGGGGGGCAGGTGACAAACAGGCAGGCGGGGGGTAAGGGGAAGGAAAAATAATAATTTTAAAAAACATACCTTTTCCTCACAGCCTCCGATGCCGACGTGGCCTCGGAACTCTCCCAGCAGTCTTTGGGAAGACAGAGGCTGCTCAGCCAATCCTGGCGCTGCTCTTCTGCTAGGAGAGCAGCACCAGGATTGGTCTGAGTGGCCTGCTCTGCTGCTCAGACACTGCCTGTGAGCCTGCAGCATTTCTCCAACCTGGCTGTACACACAGCTGGGTTGGAGAAATAGAAGTGCGCATGTATGTTTGGCTGGCCTAGGATGGTCGGCCAAACATACATGCACACATCTAAGTGCCGCAACCTGCCTGTCATGGCTCAGCCCTGCCCTGCCCATTACCGAGGATCCGCCCCTGCACAAATTCCAGATGGGCATATAAAATACCTGCCTCCTTTAGTTAAAAGGGCACTACAAACCTCTGTGATACCTAATAATTATACTAACAGTTTCTAGATGCAGCTGGAAAGCATCAGTCCAAGAGAATTCCACCTGGAAACAAATGAACATATGGAAACTGAAAGTACCCCAAAGGCCCGAGTCTGCCACCTTCCTGCACTTCAGAATCAAACCACCAAGCACCCATTTTATGAAATACCTAACTACCCCTCAGAGCCATTGCCACTCTCTACAATCATGTTTAGCTGCAGATGGAGAAAACCATGATCTGGAGCTCACACACTGGTGCGGTTTGCAGGCATTGCTTTTGTGACAATGTTGCATTGTTTTGTGACAATGCAACAGTGATTCTCCCTCCCTCCTTTTTGTCTGGGGATGCCTCTGATAGAGACGTTGACACGGGTGATGAAAGTGATGCTGTGACTTTTGGTGAAGGCATTAGGAAGGGCGGAATGACAGCAAAAGCCAGCGTGGTGATGCACATAGGAACATGGAGGAGCTGATTCGACTAGCAGGGCACACTAAGATGCTGCCTGGCCCATCCAAAATCTCCTTGTCATCTAGTCCAGCCAAGCCCATCACGGTTCACTGTTTCTGGCAGCAGGCAGTGTGTGAATCCAGAGAGGCTGTTCATCTGATATCCTTCTGCTGGTAGAGCTACCCAAGGGCTGCAGGCAAGATAACTATTCTGATGCCGGATTGAAAGTGCACAGGAAAATAAGAAAATATTCTGGAAATAGCCTCCATGATTTGCAAGGTGATTAGCACAGCAGTACAGCAGTACAGCTGTATTACAGCAAGCAGTCTGTATATCCCCCATGCCACCGGCCCATATACGCACAAGTACAGTGAAGCCAGAGCCCTCTACAAGGGCTGTAAGATTCCTGTTGTGAGCCAGTGCAAGTTCTAGCATGGTTAATGGATTAATTTGTCACCAACATGGTCTGGTACCAGGGGTTAGAAAGCTTTTTGATGAGTTCAAATTCCAGGAAAGGTCATCATTCGCTGTGGAGCAGGAAATTTACCTGAATATTTATGTAACAGCAGAAATTCTGAAAGAAAGTCCTCCATGTTGAGACTCATTTTAAGACTAACTTCAAGATCTTCTTAAACATCTTTGTATCAAAAAATCCACACTTAAGGATGATGAGGAAAGTATGCTTTTCTCTTTCCATTGCTTCTCTTGCCTCATCTTCCGCAAATGACTTTGTAAGGGAAAAGCATGGGTGTAACACAGATGCGTGGGTGGCAAACCCTTCTGGGGGCCCTAAACCCCTCATGGGGTTCCTATTTAGCCCAAAGCCCATGAATATTTGTGAGATACAGGAAAGTCCGGCACAAAAAGGCAGTGGGAAACTGCCATTGTAATCCCTTGGCCGGAAAGAGCCGGCCGGGAGATTACTGTGGGCCTTCCGAATGGCGGAGGGGCTCTACAAGCTCGTCATAAGCCATTCGGAAGACTGATTCGGATTCCCTTCTGACCGAGCTCATCGAAATGGCTTGGTCGGAAGGAAATCAGAATCTGTGATTACTATGCAGGCAGGAGGGCTCCAAACGACGGTCGGAGCCCTTCCTGCCAGCATCGTAATCGGGCCCTAAGTGTTGTGTTGATGGATGCATATTGTGTTTCCCATCTGTTTTGCCTCATTTCCCACCAATACTGTGTATGAGAAAAGCACGACTAAGGCATGCTGAAGGATGCTTTTTGTTCTTATGTTTAATGAAGCTTTACTAAATTAACTATCAAATGTACAGAATTTTCTTATAAAATGAAACATCCAAGATTATATAAAACAATAATGGCATTGGAAGATACCAAGGAAAAATACTCGATTAAGAAAGAATATAAAATATACTATGAACCAATTGTGATAATACATTAATTCTGTACCTGTAAAAATTGCATTTTATGTTTTACAATCTGTAAAGAAAAAAAAAGGAAAGAAAGGAAAAAAGGAAAGAAAAAAAGAATTTAGAGGAGAGGTGAAAAAAAATGAGAGAGAGTGAAAGAAATATATAATGCATGTACTATACTGATATTGTATAATGAACTTATATCATATAATAACATATGTTGTGTTATATTTACTATACACGAAATAAACAGGAAAGAATAACACATATATTAAGAAGAAGATCATGGAAGCTAAAAGACTATCGTAGAATCTTTGGAAGCTTTATGCTTTCTGTTTAAATAATCAGTAAGAAGCGACCAAAACAAATCCTTCTTAATCGCCTGTAAGGTAGAGGTAACCGATGATGAGAACAGAGAAGATTCCACCAACTATTAATACTAACATTGTTACCATTTTTCCTGTTGGGCATAATTACTTGAAATGCAATAGCGATTACTAGGTCCTCAAATTTACCTAATTTAGAGTTAACTGACAAAGAGCATGAGGAGCTTCCCAAAAATATTTGGTGGACATCAAAGTGAAAAGCAATAGAACAAATAGCGCAAATAGTCCTACACACTTGAAATCAGAAGGCTTTAATTGGTGGACAATGAAAAAAACATATGTAAATATGTACCAGGGAGGGCATTACAGGACCAACATTTGTTCAGAAAAGTTGGGTTGTATTTGTGTAAGGAGAGTGGAGTAATAAACAACCTATTATGAAAATAATGAAGGGTTTGAGTAGTACTGGCACTACATGAGGTAGAATGTATCTTACACCAAATTGATCCCCAGATATTTAAAGAAAAATAACGTAGAAGGTCTGTCTCCCACACTAATTCAGTTTTCGATTTTGGATGAGGAGTCATCTAGTAAAGATATTTATATATGTAAGATACTTTGGGGCAGATTTACAAGCCCCCTGCGCCACCAGTACGTCACTTTTTGTGACGTACTGGTGGTGTATCTTACTGCTCCATATTTACAAGGACAGGAAAAGCCACCCTGCGTGGCTTTTCCTGTCCTTGTAAATATTGCCCCTTTACACGCAGCACTTTGCGTGAAAGGGACGTTCCATGGGTGTTGCTGTGGGTGTTCCCACTCAACACCCATGGAACGATACACATTTCCAGATTTACGAGGAATCATAAATCTGGAAATGCATGTGAATCCTACGCCTCCCCAACGGAGGCGGAGGGAGGAGCAACAAGGAGAAATATTTTCATTTCTCCTTGTTTTTTCCTCTTTCAATGCGTGCTGCATTCTGCAGAAAGAGGAAAATGCCTGTAGTGATTGTTTTTGTGCAGGAAGTAGCCCCTTCCTGCACAAAAACAATCTCCACATGACGCAGGCATCCTTGCACCATGGTGTAAGGGTGCCTGCGCCGGCGTATGGCTGCAGTTTGTGCGCCAGCGCAGGGGAAAGTACAGAGATGCCACATATTGTTGTAAATATGTCTCATCCCTGTGCTTTGAAAGTGACTCAGTGCGGCGCAGCCAAATGGCTTGCGGAATGCACTGAGTCACTTTCATTGTAAATCTGCCCCTTTGAGTGGAGAAGTAAGATTAATTGATTCAAGAGGCAGGAAGAGAGTAGATTGTATTTGCTTGAGCATGGAAATAGATTGCAAAAGAGCTGATTTGAGAAACTCATACTTGGAAGTGCAAGCAGAAGAAAGATCAAATTTAGTTTGAATATCCAGTGAAGAAAGAGGAATCATTCCACGCATTAATTGTTCAACCTGAATTATGCCCTTCGTAACCCATTGTTCCCAAAAATTAGTAAAATTAGATAATTTGATAAGTTTATTATGCCAAATTGAAGAATCCAGAAATTCCTGCAACGGAGACAAGGGTCTTGTAAAAATGCTAGAAGATATTATGATAGAATATTTAATAGGAGGGGAGGAGAAAGCACTCGGGGGTTTTGAAAAATGTACTAGAGAATGGAAAGGGAATGGTGCTATAAGGGGATCTTCCAGTCTATGCAATACAGTACTTGGAAAAGAGACATTATCATTCATATAGGGTAAAACTTGCTTTAAAACAAATGCAGCATGATATTGTTGAAAATTTACACTGCCCAATTCTTGAGCTTTACAAAGGGACGTTAAGGCAGTGCACGCTTTTTACCATTCCATAAAAAACACCAAGTGATTTATTAAATGCCTTTAAAAACTTTAAAGGAAGTTTGATGGACAACATGGATAAATAAAAGTTAATGACAGACAGCATCATCATCTTTATGGTGGCCAGCCTGCCTCACCTGGACAAATATAAAGGGAAATAACCTGTGCACACGTCTTAAAGATTTAAAGCAGAGTGAGTACTCTGTCTATTAGGGTCCAACAATACTTATGCAGAACATGTATACATTTTATGCCACACAATAACCGTTCAACATTTGCATTTTGTTCTTCTTTTATTCTTGAGAGATTGCCCAGCCAACACATGTTTCGTCTGGGTGTAAAACCCTAGACTTCCTCAGGGCTGTAGGATAAGTGGTAAAAAACAACCATGTCTAAGTCACATGAATGTGGCAGTAGTAATACAATATTGTCAATGGTGACAACTGTGACTCGGTGATCACCCTAAGTGGGTAAAATGTGACATATTCGTGAGAATGCAGTCTGTAAGTGTAAGGTGATGTGTAAGGTGACTGACCCAAAATTCAGTGATGATACGCAACACAAGTGAAGCATACAGTACAGGGTAAGTCAGCATTTAACATGGTATATAGAAACATAGATGGGTGATACTAAGTTCACACAGAAACTGGTTAATTGAAGGAAAGACATAGTCAAAATTTCTGTATCTTTAAAATGTGGGACATTACCTCCATCCATAATCTTAACTATCTTAGACTTCTGAGACTTAACTTTTAAGTAATTTGCCTGCTTTCTTATGCCCACCATAGAATTTAGAATTGATGTTTTTTAACAATAATCCAGAGGCTTCTTCCATTGATTTCCTATTAAATTCAAATTTAGCTTTCACTAGACGGTGTAGCATAGTAGCATTCTTAGTGGTGAGATATCATGTTCCAATTGTTTAATGGAAGTTAAAAGAAGTGAAGATTCCTTAAGGGCTTTTTTTCTTTTTAGAAGAAACGTAGTTAAGTATATAACCCCATACAGATACCCTTAAAAGCATCCCAAATTACTTAAAATGGAAGGTCAGGAGTATTGGTATAGGTGAAAAACTCTTTAAGAAAGCATTCAAAACTCTGTACAAGACCTTATCCTTCAATAGACTGTTGTTAAAATGCCATCTTTTGGATCTAAAAGAGTTGGGTAGTAAATCCAAATAAACTGTAACAGGGGTATGACCTGAAAAAACAGTATAGACCCAATTTCCACTTGAATAAGCACAGGAATTAAAGCAAGGGAGAGAAAAATATAATCAATTCTGAATTGAGAATTCCGAGTAGGTGAATGAAAAGTGTATTTCAGAGTGTCTGGATTGCGTAGTCTCCAAGCATCAACCAGACCTCTGGAGTGAAATAGTATTTAACTTGGGAGTTTCTGTCTAAGAAAGGGTCCATGATCTGATTGAAATCACCACCCACTATAAGATTTACATTGGAGCAAGAATGAATCATAACCGCCATTTGTTCCCAAAACTGTACATCAACACCAGTTGGGCCACAAATGTTCAAAAGTAAAATAGGTGTGATGAATAGTGGTATGTGTGTGAATCCATCAACCTTCAGCATCTCGCTTCTCTTTCTCTATTACCAAAGGAAAGGATTTGTGTACCAGTATGATAACCCAGTTTTTGCTAGCAATAGCCGGAGAACAAAATATCTGCCCAACCCAATTTTTGCAGAGTGAATGAACATCTTTGTCAAACAAGTAAGTTTCTTGCAACAAGGCAATATTACATTTGAGACAGGGCAAGCGATTAATAACTCTCTGTTTCTTGATAGGGTTACGTAGACCCTTAACATTCCAAGATATAGCCCTAAGATTATTTGCCATTCAAAACACAATTATTATATACATTGAATACATTGTATAACCACACAACCAATCCATATCCAGTAAGAACCTACAATAAGTAAGGAAACAATATATGAAAAAGAAAAAAGAAAAAGACCAGAAGAAGGAGGAAGAAGGAAGCAAAAAAGATGAACAACAAAAAGATAAAAGAGAAGAGGAACAGAGAAACAGACAAGGAATGTGATAGGGGAAGAAGGGAAGATAAAAAGCCAAGTGTCTTCAGTCCTGAACACATCCAGTGTGAAAAGAATAACGTGGATGTGTAGGGAAGCGCGAAAAAGAAGACAGACAGCAGACCAATGTCAGCCAGAAATGAACAACGGAGACCATCATTATTAACGTATAAGGAAGGAGAAACAGCAGTTAAACACATGGAATTAAGTCAAAAAGAGACAAGAAATACAGGAATAATGAAAGTGCATAAATGTCAATGAATACCACTTACCAACAAATGAAGATGGAATATAAACAATAGGTCTAGGAAGGGCGGTACGAGGGAGAACGCACATCAAGGAAGGGATTCCGCGCTAGACAATAGACATCTGTGAAGGGAAAATGATAAAGTTAGATGATAAAAACAATCTGAGTTAAATGTATAAACAATAACAATCAAGAATGTATGAAACTTAAAAACAATTACATTATTTCCCTAAAAGAATAAGACATGTGAAAGGCAAAACAAGGGAGAAAAGGTGTAACCATGTTAAGAACTGAGAAATAATAAATGAAAGAGTTCAAGTTTTCCTAAGATCCATCTCTTCACCCTTCTGTTGAAAAATAAATTTCCTCAAGTCCTCTGAGCAGTCAAATGAGAAAGTCCTTTCCATGTAGGTGACTTTGATCGATCTTGGCTGTGGCATGTTGTACTTCACTAATCCTTTGCTCAACTTCCTACACTCTAGTCTCTAGATTAGACCACTTCTCTTCAATACATTGAAGTGCAGCATTAGTTTCCATAAAAAAATGTTTTAGGAGCTCTAGTTCCCCCATAAGGTCATCTAGAGTCAACAGTAATGGAGACTTTGTAGGAGAACTAGGGTCTTTCTTTTGCCACTTTGTAGCCGTGTTGGAATCTTTACAAACAGTAGGCATGTTTGCTGATGAGGTGGCAGACTTTTGACAAGAAGATGAGGAAAATTCTATATATAAATAGAGAGAGAACAAACCCTAAAGTCACAGAAGAAGAGGCAGACAATTTCAAATGCCATAAATTAGCAGTAGAGATACAGTGGAAGGGAGAACGTTGCCTAAAAGTCCCAAACACAATCCATTAGGCAAGAGTTAATAAAAATACAAGGTACCAAGGAGGTAGAGAACCACTCAGAGTAACCTTAACATTCAGTTAGCTTGTAGGCAACCAACCAAGGCAAGCTACCAGGGGAATCAGCAACATTCTTCCTTGAAATGCAAATGCCTTGGAAAGATTATTGCCACAAAGTATGCAGAGTTTACTGGGCACTAAAAGTGCAAAATGAGCCAAATTGTAGAAGAAGCTGAAGTACAGAAGAAGCCAGTGAGTCAAGCTCTCAGCCTTTTCATTAAACTGTAGGTATTTGGTAGGTAAACCAGCAGTGAAGCAGTCCAAAATAACTCACCAATGTAAAAAAATAACTGAAAATGCCTAGGAAAACGTTTTTTTAAAGTATCACGCCATTGCAGGGAAGAAGGAAGGGCCACCGTGCAACTCAATTAAGAAGGAAAATGGCAGCCGCAACCTCTGATGCTGAGGAACGCGATGCATGGGGAAAACTACATGAAACACGGCATAAAAAAAGCTGAAAAGGAAAAATGCTCCTCAAAAACTTATCCTTGTTCAAGGGCATAGTTTTCTGGGCAGCAGGACATAGACAGCTGTGGAAAGAATTGCCTCTTAGAGCTAGTGAAGGAGTTGAGCGATCAAAAGATGTAAATCAGGCAACAAATGCCACAGAAAAGTATGATACTGATTTCATAATGCCAATACCATTTTTCAGTGTCTCCATTAAGTACAAACGATTATATCACTGAATTAAGTGACATTTATTGAAACTATATTTGTTTATATATGAAACATTCCACAATGCCCCCATGCCATGATGATGTTGCCACAAATGACCCAAAATGTGTCAGCTTGTCATGTTATCTGTTTGTTTAGCATATATTATTATTAGATATGATGTCAGATTATTGTATGTTAACCATGTGTAAATGAGTTTTTTGTACAGTACAGTTCCTGTAATTAATTATTTCAATGTGCTTTTAATCATACAATTTGGTCAAGTAGCAAAGCTAGGGCCTCATTAATGAGGTTTTGGCGTAGGGCAGCGCCGCAAGGAATCTTGCTGCACTGCCCTACGTCAAAACAAAAGGGCAGGAATGCACAAATGTCTGCCATGCGCCAATGCACCATGGTGCAAGGGTGCCTGCTTTGTGGGGCTGAATGCAGCACACATAGAAAAAGGAAAAAACCCTGGGTTGGTTTTATATTCTGACGAAATCCCAGGTTTACGATTTCTTGTAAATCTGGGAATGCTTCAGATTCCATTTCATGGGAACACCCACGGTCCACCCATGGAACACCCCTTTCAAGCAGTGTTTGTGTGAAAGGGGTACATATTTACAAGGCCAGGAAAAGCCACATAAAGTGTCTTTACCTGGTCTTGTAAATATGCAGGGGCACATTGCGCCACCAGAACATAAAAAAACTGACGTTCCGGCGGCGCAAATGTGCTCATAAATGAGGCCCCTACCATTTGAGTCCAGTATTGCATATTGCTCAGTTCTAGAAACTGTTGGATTACATCCTTCTGTCTTGTGCTTAACACTAAAGGACAGTGCTTAGTGTTGTTATTCAATTAGCAGTATATGCAGTTCAATTAATGCATTTACGATTCCTAAAATCAAACTGGCACTATATGTTATGTCGGCGGGGTCGCGGGTGACAGCGACCTCGCCAGTCTCGGTGTATATGGGGTTACGTGCGCTGGCCAGCCCTACAAATAATTCCAGCACACATACGGGGTTTGGTATCGTGGCTTCCGCGGTCGTGCGCCCTACTGGCCTCACGCGCGCGCCACCGTTTATTTTATTCCTTCGGGTCACATGACCCAACGTGGCGTGCCCGTTACGTCACGGGCACGACATAACATTCCTCCCCAACAAACAACAAACAATAAATTCACCATGGTGGCATTTGACAGTCTATGATAGTCTCTCATAGTCCATTGCACACTATAAACCGTGATAAGCACCCCACAAAAAAAAGAACAGTCTTACGTGAAGTAGTCTCGCAACCTGCGAGTCGGCTCAGGATTCTTGCGCAGTCGGTATTGGGAGGAGCCACGCCACTCCAGCTCTCTCTCTTCAGTCTCTCCCTGCAGGTCACCACGATCCTCCGCCAGACGGCAAGGCCCGTCACCTGGGGCACTCACCACTGGCCTCGCAGCGGTTGCTGGGGCTGAGTTAGAAATGTCCTGAGGTCCCGGCGCTGGTACTGTATCTGACCATGAGCCCGCGGCCTCGTTCATCACTCCTGGAGACCTTGGTGGATCCTGCTGCACGCCCTCCGGATCGGCCGTCGACGTTTGCTGGAACACCTTGAACCAGGACACATTTCTCGTTACCAGGTCTCTTCCCCTCCTTGCGATGACTCGGGTGCCTTTTATGTTGACAATGGTCCATGGGTCTTTCTCGTACGGCAACCGGAACTTCCCGCCAGGCGTTCGGTTTTTGAGCAGCACGAGATCACCCCTCGCCAATCTCACTGGCTGAGCCCGTCGCCAACGGCTGACTTGAGTGTGGGCCCGGGCGCGTTGCGCCTCTACCTGGGCCTCATCTGGCACGGCTGGACACCATTGAGGGTGATGGGGAATGGAATCAGTGACAACGCGCCCCATGATGAGGTGGGCTGGGGCCACGCCGGTGGTGGTGTGGGGTGTCTGGCGATAGCTTCGTAGAAAAGTGAAGATAGCTAGTTCCACGGATTGTTGCTTTCCGTGAGCGATGCGTATCACCTTGTTTAGCGTGCGCATAAATCTTTCTACTTCTCCGTTGGCCTGGGGCCACCTTGGCGTGATCCTCCGATGCTGTATGCCCAACGCGGCAAGATACGCAGCCAGCTCCTGCCCTTGAAACGGGGTCCGTTGTCCGTTCTCAGTTCCTGAATGAGACCATGAGTCGCCATGATCTTTTCCAGCTTTGGGATGACTTCCCGGCGTTAGGGGATGCTATGATTTCGACCTCCGGGTACTTGGAGTGGTCATCGATGGCTACGAACATGTACCTCCCGTCTGGCAAGCTTCCGAAGTCCAAGCTGACTCGCGACCAGGGCTTTGGGGGCCTGGGTTCCGCAATGATGGGAGCCGGACGCGGAGCTTCTCCGGTAACTTGGCACCACTGGCAAGAGCGGACGGTGGCTTCCACGAGTTCGTCCATGAGGGGGAACCATACTTTGGTCCGTAGCCGCGACTTAGTCTTAACCATTCCTTGGTGTCCTACATGGGCTAGCTGAACTACTCGATCCGTCAGGGCCGACGGTATAATTAGTCGGGGTCCCCGCAGTAGACATCCCGTGGAGTCTTCGGTGAGTTCCTCCCTGACATGAAACAAACTTTCCATGACACGTTGAGCCTCCACGGTCAATACTCTCCACTCCTCTCTCGCCCGATTCCAGTTGTTTTGCCTCAGGGCCATCTTGGCGCGTTGTAGGCATTCGTCCTTGCTCGTCTCCTCCCGTAAGTCTTCCATGGAGAGTAGGATTGGGCATGACCGGGCTGTGATGCACCGAACATATTCCTCCGTATCAGCGGCATCCTCCTTCTCCCGGTCCGTGGCTGCCCTGGGATGGCGCAACAGGTAGTCCGCCGGGTTTTTTGATCCCGGTTGATACTCCACCCGGCAGTTATAGTCCTGAAACTGCAGCATCCACTTCTCAATCCGCGGGGGCGGCTTGGTGGATGTCCCAGAGAATAAAGCTACCAGGGGTTTATGGTCCGTCGCCACAACAAAGGGTTTGCCATAGACGTAAAGGTGAAAATGACGGCACCCCCAGTGAATGGCAATGGCCTCCTTCTCTATCTGGGAATACCGTTGCTCCGTATCCGTGAGGGAGCGGCTGGCGAAAGCTACCGGAGCCCAGTCTTCCTCGGCGTGTCGTCGCTGGAGCAGCACGGCTCCTAGCCCAGCCGGGCCAGCATCCACTGCAATCAGGGTGATCCGTCTGGGATCAAAGAACGCAAGGGTGGTTGCTTCCGATAGCGCCTCTTTGATGTCCTGAAAAGCCTTGACCTGCCCCGCACCCCAGGTCCAGGGGACGGAGTCCTTCGTGAGTTCCCTCAGTGGTTGAGTGAGCGCCGTGAGGTCTCGAATGAACCGCCCACAATAGTTCACCATACCAAGGAAGCTGCGGTCCTCCATAACATTAGTGGGAGCAGCTGCATTCTTGATGTCGCGGACTTTGTCTGGATCAGGATTGACTCCTTCCTCCGAAAAGGTGTATCCAAAGAATTGTATTTTCCTTTTGAGGAATTCGCACTTTTCTCTATGGAGGGTGAGTCCGGCATCCTGTAACCTCCGCAGTACCTGAGCCAGGCGGGCGTTGTGTTCAGTGATGGTTTTGGCGTGGACCATGATGTCATCACTGACATTTATGACCCCGGGAATGTCCGTAATTAGCTCCTGGATCACGTTTTGGAAAACCTCCGCCGCACTGGATACTCCGAAACTTAGGCGAGTGTACCTGCGAAGTCCCACATGAGTGGAGAAGGTGGTTATATTGCGGGAGGCCTCATCTAGTACGAGCTGGTGGTACCCGGATCTTAGGTCTAATTTCGAGAACCAGCACGCTCCTGCCATCTCCCCGATTAGATCGTCTATTGTGGGCGTGATGTGGCGTTCTCGTTTGATGGCAGCGTTCGGCAGCCGCATATCCACGCAGATTCTGACTGCGCCTGGTTGTTTCGGCTTCCTGGTGACGACGATTGGGGAGACCCACGGGGTAGGCCCAATCCTTCTCGATGATGCCCGCCGCCTCTAGTTTCTTCATCTCCTCTTCCACTTGGGGGCGCAAGTGGAACGCCACCCGCCGGTGTCGTAGGGCGACCGGTCGCACTGTGGGGTCAATGTGGAGGTGCACTTCCTTGCCTTTGAACCTTCCTATTCCCTCGAATGTGGTTGCAAACTCCTCCAATATGTGGTGGACTGATTCCTGGTGCACGCCGAAAGCAAATGTCACCACCCCGAGATCCTCGGCAGCGCAGCACCCTAATAGCATGCCTTGTCCATCCTCCGTGACATACACATTAGCGGTGATGGAGCTGGTGCCATGGGAGACAAGAGTCTTGAACCGCCCTCTTATCTTTAGTGGGGTGATTGGCCGTATGCAAAAACTGTTATTGCTGTGGTGTGTAGCACGGGAGCAGGGTCCATGGTTTCGTACAGGGCGGCGGCCATGATGTTGATCGTGGCGCCAGTGTCCACTACAGCAGTGACGTCCTGTTGGTCTACCTGTATTTGGCACTTGGGGAGACGTCGGGCTTTCCGAGTGGTAGTTCCGATCATGTGTACCTTATGGATTACCCTTTCTTCTTCGTCGTCATCGTCCATGTCGCTGGGTTCTCCACTGCCTTCCGGAACAGCGTTGACCACCTGTCTGGGTTTTCGGTGTTTCTTGGACCTGCAAACCTTCTCGAAGTGATTGTACTGTCCACATCCTGAGCACCGTTTGCCTTTTGCTGGACACTCAGCTGCTGCGTGGGGTGATCCACCACAGTACCCACAGGTCCTCGTCTGTCCCGTGGTTGCAGTCCCTGTACCTCTCTTGTTCCACCGCGGTGGTGGCCTTGTCGTGACGGCATTCACCGGTTCGATCTTGACCGGTGATTGGAGGGCGGCCTCCATGTGGGCCGCTCGGGCCTTTGAGAGTTCTTTGGTGCGCCCAAGTGTTAGTATGTCCGTGAGGGGTTTCCCGGATTCCTCAAGGATCCTTTCGCGAAGTTTCGCTGATGCGCAACCTTGAATTATCTGTCCCCTTATCTCCTCTGTTTCGTCTCTGAATCCGCACGTGGCCGCTAGATTCTTGAGCCGGGCGTGAAAGGTGTCGAGGGACTCTTCGGGGAGCTGACGCGCTTGTCGGAATATGAACCGTTCGTAATCCTGGTTAGCCATCGGTTCGAAGTACCCGTTGAGGGCATTGATCAGCGTGTGGTGCGTTCTGGGCGTGGCTTCGGCAAGTGTCTTGGTTATACTATGAATGTCCTTCCCCCCTAGGTGCAGTAGCATGGCCCTCTTCTGGTCCTTATGGACCTTCGTAGCCTCAAAGAAAATGATCAACCTTTCAACCCAGTCCTTCCACTTGGGCGCAAGTGCTGATGGGGACCCCTCTACCACGAAGGGCTCAATGGGTGGAATGGCGGACATGTTGATTCCTTGGCACCACTTGCCGGCGGGTCGTCTTCGCTGCCACGCCTGTCGCCGGGCGCGGGGATGAGTCCTCCTTGTGGACTGAGCCGGGCAGTAGTGCTGTTGCTTGCTCAGCCGCCTTCGTGCTGCGCTGGGTCGTGGGGCCTTGCGGGTCTTATGTGTGTCTCCCTCGTGGTGGCTGTGGACGTGTTGGTGCACCCCAGGGTCTTCCTTTCCCCACCTAAGCCAGAGCACGCTGGAGCAGCAGGGGGAATGGCGCTGCTGCCAGGGACAGGGTCATTGGCACGCCGGAGACAGCACTGCACTGACGCGGTCCCTGTGCAGTGTGCGCGTCTGCAGCCTAGTGCCCACGTGGCCGAGGACACGCTGCAGCGGCAGGGCCGCCACTCACCGGTGGGCGCTGACGTGTAGAGCGCCGCTGCTCAGGCGGGGGTCACCTCGTCCTTCTTGCGGGCTTGCGGTGCTTCGGGGCCTCCCACGCGCCGGGCACGAGCACCGCGAGGTACCGATTGCACCTCCGGGGCCGCCACGCAGCGCGGAGGCAGGGCACACGGGGCACGCCCACCCTCGTCGCCAGCTGTTATGTCGGCGGGGTCGCGGGTGACAGCGACCTCGCCAGTCTCGGTGTATATGGGGTTACGTGCGCTGGCCAGCCCTACAAATAATTCCAGCACACATACGGGGTTTGGTATCGTGGCTTCCGCGGTCGTGCGCCCTACTGGCCTCACGCGCGCACCACCGTTTATTTTATTCCTTCGGGTCACATGACCCAACGTGGCGTGCCCGTTACGTCACGGGCACGACATAACACTATACACACATATAGACATGTGTATAGAAAAAAGATTTATATGTGTGCTTTTTTACCTCCAGATGTCCTTGATTAGTGGCCAACCCGAGATGAACCTGCACTTTCAGTTTTACTAACAAGTCAACCATGGGATTATGTCACATGCAGGCCTGTGCTATAGAAAAATATAAATGAATGAATACATATGACCTGTGCTTGAACATGCCCATACATGAATTAGAATATCTACCATGTTTTGTACTTTGCCTTTTTTCCAACACAACTCAGCATTTCTATTTTACATTTCTAAATAGGCTCCAAAGATCCAGCAGCCACAGGAATATTGGATGCATTGACCTTTATTGATATTTCACGGTCATACTATCATACAAAGGCCGCTGCATTGTTCGTTGTTACCTTGTTTTACATAATTCACTTAGTCTCTTGCCTCCATCTCCATAGCACCATGAGGATAAATAAGCCTGTGCTTTACAAAAAAACACGCTGTTGCATACTTAATTGTAGGTCACATATTTTTTCTGTTATTTACATTGCTTGGGACATTGTAGGGCTCATATTACAGACGTTCCTCAAAGCAAAAAACGCTAATATGCTATTGCGTGCTTAGCAACATGTCATATCATGGACTTAAATTAAGCGTATTGGTGAAAGTACTAATATTCTCTCTAAAAGGTTATTTAATGTGACGCTCAATACGGTGTTCTTGACTGTGTGCTGCAGGAGATGGTGGTACATTTTTTGATCAAAATGGTGAAAAAAATGGAAACTATGATCCGCGTGACACCATCCTTTTCCAAGAGCGGTTGTTAAAGCTTTGAAAGACACTTTACTAGTGCCGAAGGGAAGGCACACACGTGAAATTATTGAGTAGTCATCCCCCTGCCGTCGTTAACTCTCTTCCATCTCACCTACGGCCCAAAAGAGCTCAAACAGAGTCAAAGACTGAGATCCTGGATTGCAGAAAGAAATGTGTTTCCACAATATATTTTGCAGAGCTCATCACCATGGAAACAGGGCAGTGAAACCGACCTTGTTAGTGTGCTGCCGGATTCAGTTTTGCAATGTGTGTGGATTTAAGCTTGTCTGGGATTTGATTTAAAATCCAAGTTGGAAGTACACAAATAAAAGAAATAACACACCGAATTCTGATACGGGAAGAACAATTGTATAATATGTTTTTAATGAGATGATATTAATATTTGCGATATAAGTAACGGAATATATTTTAATGTGCAGTTTCATACGTTCACATTCTTCACATTCATGTATGTGTGTGTATATATATAAATATAATCCCGTGAACAAGGTTTGAGTGGTGAACCGAAACGCGTTGGGCACGGCTATTGCCTTTTGCACTTAAATACATTATTTAATCATCGATCCCGTTTGAGTGCGTATTCACGAATCTCTGCTTCCCGCAGAGATACCTGGTGACATATTGACCGGCAGCCCTGCCGGAGAAGGCATGCACCGCCCCACACAAGCTGCGCCAGCGTTCTGAACAAGGGAATTGAAAGAGACATCTATAAATATGTATATATGTTGTTTTTTTACTGTAAAAAAACAAAGGTTAAAGTAGTTAGGTGAATATACCAGTAACAACTCAAAACAACTGAGAAATTCAACAGTTATAGTTAGCAGAGCAAACTATAACTTGCGCCCCCGCCATGCACTGCTTATGACCTTATATATTACATCACTCATGACATGTTCTATGACATCATTTATGACATCACTCATGACATCTAAAATGACCCCGGGGGGCCAAATAATTAATAATCCCTAAGCCTAATTAGACCCCAGGGACCATATCTCCTAGGGACAAAATGTACCACCTCTGCAAGTCTTTAAAGGCCCCATTCCTCGGGCCGTAATTTAAAAAAAAACAAAAAATAGCAGCTGCCATTTTCTAAAATATATATGGGAAGGGGGCGTCAGTAGGGCCCTCCTCCCTAGCCCATTTAGGGCCCCATGGACCCCATTCCCCATGGCTGGAGATATTTAAGGGGAGGGAGAACTGCGCCATTTTCCATTCAGGGGACTGCATCCGCCGGGGCCAAATCTATTTACTAAGGGGATGGGGCACATAGCCTTCCTTCTCAAGCAATTTTTAGCCCCAGGAAGTCCATCCCCAGGGCTGAAATGTGCACTAAAGAAGCGGCGGCCAGCAAGTACGCACCATCAAAATCGGTGGGAAATGTGCTCGGGTCCCTTTGGTAAGTTGAGCTGTGCATCAGCATGGAAAATAATGGGAACACCATTTTTATTTTAAAGGGGATGGGGGCTGCGTGGCCCCCTCCCAAAGACCATTTTGCCCCCAGGGACACCATTCCCTGGGGCCTGCATCAGTAATAGGTAGGTGCCCCGATGCCCAACTCGGGTACCCACCAAGCACACATGGGGGGCAGCGGGGGAGCTCCAGGGTCCATGCAGCCCCAGCCGTCTCCCTGCAAGGTGCGGGAGCCGGCATTGCTCCAGCCTGGAGAGAGCTGCTATTTATGCCACTCCCTTTGGGAAGTTGCGATCTGTTGTTCTTTTTCCCTGCCCACATTGGTGTCCAAACTCTGCACTGCACAGTCTTGGCTGTGAGCGGTGTGGGGTTAGTGGCGGGGCCTGGCCAAAAGTCAGCCCTAGGCCCAAACACCTGTGAGAGCCTATGGCTGACTATGTGATGATTCAACATAAAGGTTGTCATTTTTAGAAAGGCAAAGCTACTGACTTAGTCAAAGGGTAAGAACAGCAAAATATAAAATGTGGGCCTGTTAACTTTATCAAGGGGTCACCATATTAACATATATAAAGCAGACCTATTGTCTTTGTCAAAATGTCACCAATACATATAATTGAATGTATATTAAGTAAATACACACATGACACTAGAAGTGATTGTTGCAATTTTTTAAAATGAAGCCTTCAAAAACATCAATATGTTTTTCATATATCTTTATCAGGCTACAAAGTGCAGCAATAGAACCCACCACAAAGGGTTCCTGCACTCCAGCTGAAGAACATAATGCTGCGGCTTGGAGTGATTAAAAAAATTATGGTAAGCACTCCTGGACTAATGGATTTTGTGATGTATGTCCCAGGAGAGTTACGGTGGATTTATTTTTAACTCCCTGCAGGAACCACAACATTAAAAACATGCTTGGTGGTCCCCCTGCCCCTTCTAGGGGCACCATCCAAAAATATCAACAAGAAGCCCTCACAGGGCATTATGGGGTGCTCCTTGCCTGGAGCAGTAAATTAAAAATTAGCAGCTCCTGCCACTCAATTATTATATCCTTTTTCAGGTTTTTTTGGGTGCCCTAGGGCCCACCCAGGGTATTCCAACCTTTTTTTTAATGTTGGGGCAGCGCTGGGAAAAGTCCAGCAGCCCCTGTGGCTCCTGATGGCTTCCCAACCCTGCTGGCGAGAGAAGACAATTCTTTTATTGTGGGTGCCTCAGTGCCCAACAGAGGCCCCCACAACTTGCCAATAGTTGGGGGCTGCCCCAAGACCCTGCATCATGGGTGCAGATGGGAGTCGGCTACTACTTTATTGTGGATGCCCGGTGTCCACCAAAGTCATCATCAACAGCAAAGTCATCCAGGGCCCCCGGGACCCCTGCCAGCTCCCCAGCAAGCACCTATTGTCGTGCTGGTGGGAGGCGACTCCATTTCTTTTTTCTTGTCTGGGTGGGAGCATCTTTTTTTTGTGCTTCCACCTGGAGAGAGCAAAGTTGTGTTACCTGCTCAGTAGAGTGAGGGTTACCGAGGCCTCATAGAGGCTCATGGAGATGGGCCACACGCCCCTCCCTAAAAAACGCAACTGTGCTATTCTCGGGCCCTAGCCCACCCTCGGGGACTAATTGCAGAACAGGCAGGGGCCCAACAGATATTATTTCTCTTTTGGCCCTCTGGGACCCCCCAACAGGCATAGGGGGCTGTATCCTTACCCTTCCTCCCCATATGTTCTATATGTTTTAATAAAAAAAAATTTAGGACAGAGTTCCTGAGTCCTAAAATGGCTGCCAAAACATCTTTGTTGATCTTATCTTTAGAACTGTTGGCTACATGTTGTGTGATATATACATACATTTTAAACCTTAACTTCTCAAAAACTACTGAATGTATTTATACTAAATCACAAAAAGCACACTTTCTGGACCATAGTCTAGCTTTCCACCAAATTTGGTGCAATTTTGTTCAGCAGCTTTTGTGGTATCACTCTTCAATTTTCCTATGGAAAAATAAATGGAGAGAATGCATTTTGGGACGCCCCCTCATATTTTTTGGCCACCGTTTCAATTATCACCCCAAAACGTTCCAGGAATATTATATATATATAAAAATAGCAATAAAAATACCCGTGAAATCATTACCGCGTTGGTGTGGCTGTTTCCTCGGATTTACGCCGAAGGAGAAAAGCGTATGGAATATATATATATATATATATTCACTGAAAAAACTGTAGGTTTCAGACATGTTATAGTTACAAATTAGCATTTAAAAAACCTTTGAAATTCACTGAAAAAACCATAGGTTTTAGGGACAGTTATAGTTAGTTGGACATTGCACTCGTACAAAACCCGTGAAATTCCCCGTTATAGTTAGTCCAGCTAACTATAACTTGCGCCCGCAATGCACTGCTGATGACGTCACATATTACATCACTCATGACATGGTCAGTGACATCACTGATGACATCACTGATGACATCTCAAATGACATCACTGATGACATCACTGATGACATCATCCAGTGACTGTGTGTTTCTGTAAAGTTTAAATATTTTTAATATATATAGGAAAAGACGTATTGAAGAATGAGTGGGTGTGTAAGTGTCTGTATGGATGATTTAGTAGGTGCGTGACTGACTCTATAACTGAGTGATTTAACGTATCTTACTGAATGCATGGGTTAGTGACTAAACTGGGTGAATGTCTGTATCCGTCTGTCTGTTGCTGTGTAAGTGGCTGCATGTGTTTGTGAATAGCTACATGAGTGTCTATATGAGTTATTGAATGCTTGTCTGAGTATCTGTATGGGTGCCTGAGTGTTTGTGTGGGAGGGGTGTGTGCAACTCTGTGCATAGATGTGTGAGTGGGTGATTCACTGGGTGGATGGTTTCAAGAGTGCAACTGTGATAGACTGTATGGGTGGGTAAGTGTGTGTAAGAGTGTGTTAGTGAGTGAATGTATGTCCCAGTGGTACATGTGTGAGTAACTACATATGTGAAAGGCAGTATATATGTGTGTTGGAGTATATAAATAGCTATAAGCGAGAGTGAGTGATTGTGATAGTGGCTGTATGGATGAGTGTGTGCTTGTATCAGTGATTGTATAAGAGCGTAAGAATGTGCTACTATTTGTATGAGTAAGTGAGCTGGTGTGTGTATAACTGTATAGGTGAGTAAATGGTAGTGTGTTTAATTATTTGCATGACTGACTAGGTGTGTGAGTACCTCTATGGATGAGTGGCGGTGTTTGAGTGTCTATATAGGAGTATGAGTGCATATGATAGTCCTGTACTGAGTGACCGTAAGTATGAGTGACTGTACGGGTGAGTGAGTGGAAGTGTGCGTAGACCTAAGAATCAGTGAGTGGGTATGTAGTTATTGGTGTTGGAGTGTCTATGGTTTTGCGAATGGCAGTCTGTAATTTAGAGTGGGTGTATCAAAGGTTATATTAGGGTGTGAGGAGGTGCATCAGATTATCACGTGGATGATGTCATCAGTGATGTCATTTGAGATGTCATCAGTGATGTCATCAGTGATGTCACTGACCATGTCATGAGTGATGTAATATGTGACGTCATCAGCAGTGCATTGCGGGTGCGCGAGTTATAGTTAGCTGGACTAACTATAACGGGGGAATTTCACCGGGTTTTGTACGAGTGCAATGTCCAACTAACTATAACTGTCCCTAAAACCTATGGTTTTTTCAGTGAATTTCAAAGGTTTTTTAAATGCTAATTTGTAACTATAACATGTCTGAAACCTACAGTTTTTTCAGTGAATTTCAAAGGTTTTGTAAATGACAATTTTTAAATGTATTAATTGTTATATACATTTTTTTCATACTGATTTCCAAATTTTTTAGAAACAATTTTTTTTACATATTTTATTTTTTAAATTACATTGTAATTACATTATACATTACATTACAAAAAATACTTTCTCAGAATGAATTACTTTAGTTTAATTACTTTGCACATAGGCAATAGACTTTTAAGTACAGTAGTTACAGTTGTTGCAATGGGCAACACATTTTCAAACACAATGCAACATTCAGCTCAATGTGAATTTCTAGTTAAATGCAATTAGTTACTTTATGGATTACTTTTCTAACCACATTACTGGATCCTAGATTCAGTCCTGGGACATCTCCTGTAAACAGTTGAGTAAAAGCGTTTTGGTTACAGTCGTAATTTTTAAGGAATATTATTGTACTTTAAAAGTTCACACTTAGAAACTTTTTCTCATAGAATCACCAATGTTATCCTATGGAAGGAAATTCACTTAGAAGTTAAAAACTGTTATCGTTACTTTTTCTTACTCAGTGTTGGATCCTGGATCCAGCACTGGTGCATCTCCTGTAAACAGTTGAAAGAATGCGTTTAAGTCATACAGGCGATTTTTTAGGAATATTTGTAGTTTGTGAAAATCGACACTTTGAAACTTTTCTGCTGAAAACCAGACAATGATATCCTATGGAAGGAAATTCAAGTTACTGGTAAGTACGGTTAAAATTACTTTTCAGGATCAGTACTGGGCTGAAAGATGCAGCACTGAGGTCTCTCCTGATAACAGGTGAGTAAATTGGAATTCGTATTTCGGCTGATTTTAGAGGAATATTTTAAAGTTCCAAAACTCCACACTTAGAAGAATTTCCAAGTGAAACCAGTCAATGTTAGCCTATGGAAGGAAATTCAAGTTACTGGTAAGTACGGTTAAAATTACTTTTCAGGGCCAGTACTGGGCTGAAAGATGCATCACTGAGGTCTCTCCTGATAACAGGTGAGTAAATCAGAATTCGGATTTCGGCTGATTTTAGAGGAATATTTGTATGTTTGAAAAATCAACACTTAGAAACTTTTTCAGCAAAAAGCAGGCAATGATATCCTATGGAAGGAAATTCAAGTTACTGGTAAGTACGGTTAAAATTACTTTTGAGGATCAGTACTGGGCTAAAAGATGCAGCACTGGGTTCTCTCCTGATAACAGGTGAGTAAATCGGAATTCGTATTTCGGCTGATTTTAGAGGAATATTTTAAAGTTCCAAAACTCCACACTTAGAAGAATTTCCAAGTGAAACCAGTCAATGTTAGCCTATGAAGGAAATTCAAGTTACCGGTAAGTACGGTTAAAATTACTTTTGAGGATCAGAACTGGGCTGAAAGTTGCAGCACTGAGGTCTCTCCTGATAACAGGTGAGTAAATCGGAATTCGTATTTCGGCTGATTTTAGAGGAATATTTTAAAGTTCCAAAACTCCACACTTAGAAGAATTTCCAAGTGAAACCAGTCAATGTTAGCCTATGAAGGAAATTCAAGTTACCGGTAAGTACGGTTAAAATTACTTTTCAGGACCAGTACTGGGCTGAAAGATGCAGCACTGAGGTCTCTCCTGATAACAGGTGAGTAAATCAGAATTCGTATTTCGGCTGATTTTAGAGGAATATTTGCACAATGGTGAAGGGAGGGCGGGGCCTGAGGTGACATCTGTGCAAACGCGCCCCGTGGCGCGTTTTAAGTTGGGGGATTAAGACCCCTTGAATCATGAGGGTCCCTACGGGCCAACTAGCCCACCAGGAACCTCCAGTATGCGCCAGGGGGCTGCGTTGCAGAGACATGTACAGAGGCCACACCCTTTTTACACCTCTCTGCAACGCAGCTCTGTGGCACTTTCTGGACGTACCTGTTGGGCTAGTTGGCCCCAGGGACCCTCAGGATTGAAGAGGATTTAATTCCCCATCTTAAAACGCGCCACTGGGCCTGTTTGCACACATGTCACCTGAAGCCCCGCCCCTCCCTTCACCACTGTGCAAACGCGCCCGTGGCGCGTTTTAAGTCGGGGGATTAACTCCCTTGAATCCTGAGGGTCCCTGGGGTGCAACTAGCCCACCATATATCTCCAAAGCGCCAAAGAGCTGCGTTGCAGAGAGGTGTAAAAGGGCGTGGCCTCTGTACACCTCTCTGCAAGGCAGCCCCTGACGCATACTGGAGGTTCCTGGTGGGCTAGTTGGCCCCAGGGACCCCCAGTATTCAAGGGGAATTCGTTCCCCCTCTGCAAACGCGCCAGGGGCGCGTTTGCAGAGTGGTGAAGGAAGGGGCGGGGCCTACGGGCCCGATCGTTTTTTTCTTTTTTTTTTTTTCCCTGAAGGGGGGCTGTGTGGCCCCCTTCCTTTTCCTATTTTTAGGCCCTGGGGACCCCATCCCCCAGGGCCTTACCCCTTTTTTTTTTTATTAAAATAAAAAATAAAAAACGGGAACTGGGCCGCGTGGCCCCCCTTCCCTGGGCCTGTATTGGCCCCGGGGACCCCATCCCCCGGGGCATGGCCTCTTTTTTTTTTATTTGGAGGGGGGCTGCGTGGCCCCCCTCCTCAGGCCATTTAAGGCCCCGGGGACCCCATCCCCCGGGGCCGGCCTTGCACTTTTTTAAAAAAAAAAAATTTTTTTACTTTGGGGAGGGGGGCTGCGTGGCCCCCCTCCCGGGCCACTACTTGCCCCGGGGACCCCATCCCCCGGGGCCTGGCCTCTGGTTGGGGACTGTGGGGGGGTCCCCAATCCCCCCACAGTCCCGCCGGCTCCCCGTGTCCTACGGGAGCCGGCATTGCTACACATGGGGAGCTGCTAAGATGCAGCTCCCCATGTGGAAAGCTGTCGGCTTTGGATATTGGAAGAGAGAGCAGGTTTCCTGCTCTCTCTTCCAATATCCAAAGCAGTTTGCAATGACAGGACGGGAGCCGCGGGACACTGCAGGAGCCGGCCCTGGGGGGTGGCGGTCCCCAGGGCCGCGCGGCCCCCCTCCCTACATTTTGAAAGCCCCGGGGAGGTGGTGGACCCCCATTTTAATTTTTCTTAGTGCCCCGGGGAGGTGGTGGTCCCCGGGGCGTGTGGGGGGGCTAGAGCCCCCACACAGGTTTTTAATTTAAAAAAGAAGCCCGGGGAGGTGGTGGTCCCGGGGCTGCGGGAGGGCTCAGAGCCCTCCCGCACCATGTCTACATAAGGCCCGGGGGTGGTGGTCCCCGGGGCTTGGGGGGCCCTTAGAGGCCCCCACACATAAAATTAACCCCCCCAGCATGCCCCCGGGACTTGGCCCACCCGGGGGCAATTGACATCGAAGCGCAAGAGACCGCGCTTCGATTTTTTTTTTCCGGCAGGGTTCGCGCTCCCTGAGCGCATCCTGCGACCGCCAGTAGATAATATATATATATATATATATATATATATATATATATATATATATATATATATATATATATATATATATATATTCACTGAAAAAACCATAGGTTTCATTGACGTTATAGTTAGTTGGACATTTCACTCATACAAAACCAGAGAAATTCCGCCGTTATAGTTAGTTCAGCTAACTATAACTCACGCCCCACAATGCACTGCTGATGACGTCACATATTACATCATTCATGACATGGTCAGTGACATCACTGATGACATCACTGATGACATCTCAAATGACATCACTGATGACATCACTGTTGACATCATCCAGTGAATGTGCTTTTCTTTAAACTTTAAATATGTATTATATATATACCAAGCTGTATTGAAGAATGAGTGGGTGTATACGTGTCTGGATGGAGGATTTAGTATGTGTGTGACTGACTGTTTAAGTGAGTGATTAAATGTGTTTTAGTGAATGCATGGGTCAGTGAATTTTAAAGGTTTTTTAAATGCTAATTTCTAACTATAACGTGCCTGAAACCTATGGTTTTTTCAGTGAATTTCAAAGGTTTTTTAAATGGTAATTTCTAACTATAATGTCCCTGAAACCTATGTTTTTTTCAGTGAATTTCAAAGGTTTTTTAAATGCTACTTTCTAACTATATCTTCCCTAAAACCTACTATTAATAATAATAGCGGGTACTTGTGTTAGTACTTAGGCCATTCAATAGTACATGACTAGTAACTGGATGATTATAGTGCTGTAAAGAGAGTGCATGGTGTATTTATAAGTGCTTTGGTATTAGCGAAGTGATTAGATAAGTACACCGCGCTAGATGGGTGATTGGAGAAGTGCATGGGGACTGACAGGGTGATTGCTAGATTGCATGGGTACTACCAGGGTATTTAGATGAGTGAATGAGTAGTATGTGCCTGCTTAGAGATCTGTATGGATAGTGCACAGACAATTGTAGCACTGCTTGTGTTAGTGCTTGGACGATTGTATGAGTACATCAGCAGTGACTGGATGATTACAGTACTGCAAGGAGAGTGTATGCTGAATTTATAAGTACTTGGGTATTAGTGGAGAAATTGCATTAGTGTATAGTACTGGCTGGGTGACTGGAGATGGGCATGAGGAGTCACAGTGTCTTTCATACACTGAAAGGGTAGTACCTGGGTGGATTAATCTTACCTGTTTCCAAGTAGATATGAAATTAATAGTAATATAATTTCACTTCTTTTTTTAAATGCAAATTTAAAGTATTTTAAACTTTAGTAGTAAGGTCTGTAAAAAAGAAGAAAAAAATTCTGTTATTACATATAATGTTATAGTTTTTGCAACACAACATAAGTATACAATTACATCACATATTCAATTTGCCATTTTTGCTGTCTTCAGATTGTACTGAATTTCACCATAAACAGTGATTTCAATGTTAATCATCAGATGACAGCGGGCAAAAAAATACAATCAATAAGATTGTTAAAAAAAAACATACTTCTCTTCAAAATGTCTGCAACCAACGCAACTTGGTATTTACATTTTCACAAATAAACATCCTTAGTAACATAGTATATAATACAAACTTCAAATATATCACCACCTTCTTTCAAACACAATTTTTGAAACGCAATATGAAAGAACAGAATTAATAATTGAAATCGTAATTACGAACATCTTCCCTATTGGCCGAATGATGTTTCTGAAAATATTTCCATTGAGTATATCCGAAATAAACTTTTGAATTCATATACACACCTTCCCAATAGGCCGAATGATGTTTCTGAAAACATTTGCAATGAGGATATCCAACATACACTTCTAAAATCATATTCACATGTTTCTGATAGGGTGAATGATGTTTCTAAAATCATTTGTAGTGGAAATATCCAAAATATACTCAGTAATTCATGTTGATATCTTCTTAGAATTTTGGCATCAAAAATATTAAGTATGAATTTGGTAATTCATTAGGCAACCGAAATTTATACTCTAAATGCGCATCATTACATAGTGTCCATCCTTTATTGCATTTTAAATAGACAGTATAGTGTCCAGATGTTGAAGTAGGTCCATCGTGGAAAACAATAGCCACTGTTTTAAAAGTTCTTCCTGAAATTGACACTTGACCTGCCACAAAAGTTTTAATTTTGGTTTCCAATTTTGTTCTATCTGCTCTACAGCGTTGCAGCATTAAAATAATATATTGTCCACATATTTCTATAAATAATGTTGACAACATTTCCGATTTGCACTGAGTACATTCCATATGTTGATTAGCTGATTTTACTAGTTCGTTGAAAGACACTGGGGCCTATTAGCAAAAACCGGCGATAATTATCGCTAAGCGCAGTTAGCGCTTGGATAATTATCGCCGGCTATCGCAGGTTTCTATCGCGGAGATAGCGTGCTATCAGCAACGCTTATCTCCTAAGCGATAGAAACCCTGGAGAACAGTGTGAATATCGCTTGAAAACAAGCGATATTCACACTGTGACCAGTGTTAGCTAGGTAATAGGGCGAGGGGGATTTAGCCATGTAATCCACCTCCCATTGGATTACATGGCTAAGTCAGGTCTGGACCAGGCGTTAACGAACCAGCGCTAAACGTGTTTAGCGCTGGTTCGTTAATCACCTCCCTGCCTCGCTAATAGGCGATAGCGAGCTTAGCGACTGTTTCTAGTCGGTTTTAGGTTGGGAACGCCTACTTTGCATGCCATTAGCGATAAATATCGCTGGCATGCAAAGCGGCACCCAACCCGGTCGCTATCGCCTAGAAGCTGTCGCTAACAGCAGTTAGCGACAGCTTGCTAATAGGGCGTTAGAATTATCGCCGCTTTAGCGGGAAAAAGTCCCGCTAAAGCGGCGATAGAGCCCTTGATAATATGCCCCACTGTTTTCAAATCTGGCATTGTCAAATATATGAATTGTTCAGTGTCTATTTTAGTGGTAGATGAAAATGAACAGCTGTCACATCTATGAACCCATCTGTAATGTAGTCCAAACAGATTTTCAATTTGTATACCTTCATCTTCTAATACTGCAAGCATAAACATAAGAAATTCCTGAGCATCTTGCTGTACATTCTGTGTAAATTGTGAAGAACTAGAACATATATCCAAAGATTCCGCACATCAGAAGCAGTATGGATTTTCATTTTATCAGTTTTTAACTTCTCAAAAATATAATGTAACAAAGAACAAAATCTTTTTCTCGATTTTCAATAATTGCATGCTGTAGATTTTCTAAAAAAAAGACAACGTTCACAATTACATTAGCATAACAGTTGATACCTGAACTATTTTCTAACTGATATCCTACAATATTAGCAACCGTGTTCCCTTCTATTTTCTTTCCAGACTCGTCATTCTTTTCAATTCTTTTTTTCTTTGCAACCTCAGTATAATCTTTATCATATTTTCGTTTTGGACGTATTAAACGTTTTTCATAAATAGGATATTCACCTAAATTAGGAGCATAGAGTCTTCTTAACCTATTGTACTCTTTTACACAATTTACATCTGCACTAACCTTTTGCTCATCAAAATCAATCAAATACAATCCGGATAACGTTCTTACTCGAGACAATGCAACATACGCCATACCCTCTTTAAACACAGAACTTCCAATATTTACCAAAGCATTGTCTACACTTAAACCTTGAGATTTATGAATAGTCACTGCATATGCTAAACAAACAGGAAACTGTTTTCTACGAACATACAAATCTTTTACAAGCAAGAAACGAACACAACAGCGTCCAATTTGTTTCACCTCTTCAATCTGATCAAATTTAGGGCCCGATGTAGGTGGCCCAAATACCGGTCGGTAACGGTGAAAATCGGTAAATTTCACCGTTACCGACCGGTATTTAGGCATGCGTGATGTAGGGAAGGAATTGGTAATAAGGAATTGGAAATACCGATTCTTCATTACCGATTCCTAATTTACTGAATCGGATTTACCGAACACCCAAATACCGAATCGGTAAATAAGAAACGGTAAAAACGAGAAAAGAGATGTAGAAAAATTCGGTAATACCCAATTTCCTAAAAATCGGTATTTAGGAGTCGGAAATTAACACTGACTGAAAGCAGGTGGTAATCAGGTGCAGTGTATATAAGCAGTCCCAAAATGCAACAGTGTGATCACTATGGCGGCCCTCTATGTAATTGCAAGGCGGCTACGGCTACAGGCAGCAGGAGTGAGGATCTGGAGACAGGAGGAGCGCGTTTACAGACAGCGCATCACACTCTTCCAACTGACTGAGGCAGAAATCCATGAAAGGTACAGGCTACACCCCCACACCATCCTGGACCTGATAAGGGACCTGCACCCACTCCTGGAGCATCCAACACCAAGGGCGCACGCTATACCACCACATGTGCAGGTGCTCTGTAGCCTACACCTACTTGCATCTGGCAGTTACCAGGGGTGATAGCTGCAATAGGTGGGGTGTCACAGAGTTGCCTGTCCCGTTTCTTTAAGAAGTTCCTGGATGCCATGATGCAGAGAATGCATACCTACATAAGCTTCCCAAACACACAGGCGGAACTGCTGAAAACCAAGACAGACTTTTACCAAATGGCACAGTTCCCGCATGTCATAGGGTGCATTGATGGGACACACATTCCAATCTGCCCACCTGCAGCCACTGAGTATATCTACAGAAACCGAAAATCCACCCACTCCATAAATGTGCAGGTAATCTGCGATGCAGCCAACTTAATCACCGACATTGTGGCCAAATTTCCAGGGAGCACCCACGACTCATACAATTTCCAGAACAGTGGGATCTACACACGCCTGGCTGCGGGAGAATTTGGAGAAGGATACCTGCTAGGTAAATCACTGTGACACACCCTGATGTATACTGCAGATGAATGTGTTGGTGTTTGTAATTAATGGCACTCTCTTTCTCACCTAGGTGATAGCGCTTATGCTGTGCGGTCATTCATCCTCACTCCTTACCTAAACCCATCAACCGCAAGTGAGAGACGATACAATGTGGCACACAAATCAACACGCAACGTTGTGGAGCGCACGTTTGGACTATTGAAAAGCAGGTTCCGCTGCCTCCACAAAAGCGGAGGCGCACGTCAGTACACACCCATCATCTGCTGCAAAATCATCGCAACTTGTGCTATGCTGCACAACCTTGCCACTAAGAAAGGTACAGAAGTTGAGTTAACGGACTCTGAGGACGATGATGATGAATTTGCACAGCCAGAGCCCAACACAGCAGGCGTGGCACCAGCACCAGATGGGAGACAAAGACGGGCTGAGATCACACGCAACTATTTTTGAGTAAGCAAGGAGACACAGCCAGTTGTTGCATTTGAATGACGTAGTTTAATATTTTGGCACTACGCCACTACACGAAGGGCTCAACTTGCCAGTCCTATTTGTAACCACCCTACGAGGATGTCATGGGTTAAGTCACCCAGTTAAGTACACAAAGTGTGGCTTGCATTAACGCCTGCGGCCACGCACAACACTGCTGGATTCCCTTAGCAGACTGTCGTCACTGGCAATCAATCCAGTGCCAGCCCCATGACGTCTGCTGCTCCTCCTGGTCTCAGTTGCAGGGGGCGTTATACTGCTGCGACTTGTCATCTCCTCACTGTCCCCCACATCACCTGCACCAGTATTGGCAGCCTGAGTAGTTAGGAGCACTTCAAGTGCAGTAGTAACTTTAACAAGCCCCCTTGAAACATCACGGCTGCAGTGTGCCATCCCTTCCTGCATGGCCACGGAGCGCCTGCAGAGCAGAGAAGTGGCAGTGGAGAGGCGGTTCACCGCCTTTGTATGATTCTCCATCTTCTGCCTCTCCCTGCGCCGGGCCATCCTGTCCTCATCATGCTTGCTGCCAGCAGCATCACTGACTGGGACATGTCCCTCATGCCCTTAGCCATTTCCTTCATGGCCTCAGCCAGCGTTGTGGTCATTGAGCTGATGCCCTTCTCAATGTTCTGCATGTTTGCATTCAGGTGTCTCATCTTCCGCTGTACAGATTGTAATGCTTTCCCTTGCAGGCGCTGAACCTTTAGCATGTTCGCCTCCAGCCCTGCAAACACACCATGCTCCTCACCCTGCAAGGGTGGACTGGGTTCCCTAGCCCTGCGGCGTCTGGCACCTGTGTGTGATCTCTCTGTGGTGGACAGCGATCCTGCATTATTGCCATCCACTGGCACTGTCGACATTTCTCCACCCCTGCTGTCTTCCAAGGACAACTCCATCTCTTGGAGTCTGGCAACTGCTTGCCTCCTGGGTCTTGTCACTGCCGGTGGTGACGCTGCTGGTGATGCTGGCAGTGGTGGTGATGCTGGCAGTGGTGGTGATGCTGGCAGTGGTGGTGATGCTGGCAGTGGTGGTGATGCCGGTGGTGGTGTAGTGTCCCCTGCACTTGCAATGGCCTCCTCCGATCTCTCCTTCCAGGGTGCCCTTCCTGCCTTGTCATGTGCAGACCTGCGCGATGTCTCGCCTGTGGACACAAATTGTACATTAGCTCACTAGTCTGGCAGCACTACGTTCCAATAATACATTTTCATTTCTGCCAATGTATCTTTCTGTCCTCTGCATGCTTATCACTGATGTGTGTCACATGCCTTTGTGTTCAGTGGGATGACTGTCATGATAGGTGTTACACTGACTACATCTCCCTTACTGCATTGCTGGTGTTTAGTAAAACCTGTACTGGAGTGGGATTCACACTGCCTCATTGGGGAATGGGGTTAGGGAGTAGGGGGCACAGATTGGTGTGCATGCTTCTTACCTTGTTTGTTGGCAGCTCTGGCTGAGCTGTCTGCATCCCCGATTCCGCTGACGCTGTCAGGCTCTATGGTGGACTCCACCAGCTGTTCCAGTGCAGTCAGTGCAGGTGCCCTGTTTGTTCCTCCTCCTGTCAGGCTGGCTTGTTTTTTCCTCTCAGCCATCTTCTTCTTTGTGAGGCTCCTGACATCGTACCACTTTTTTTTAGTACCTCTATTTCTCGTGGGGTCACTCCAACCGCATTCACATGTGCCTGTATTCCAAGCCATATTTTCCTTTTCTCTGATTCTGGCACTTGCAAGGACTGTTTCCCAAACAGCTTTGTGTGTTGTTTGACCACCTCCTCAATCATGACCTGCAGCTCCCTTTCGCTGAATTTTAGCTTTCTTTTCCTTTCAGCAGCTTCTCTTTCTGTCTCCTTGTTGGCCATTATGCAGTTTTTTCAGGGAAAGTTCTCACAGTTGCTCCTGTGTTCTCCTCTGCACTCCCTGCCTCTCCAGTAGGTTCTGATTCAGTGCACCTGCATGGGTGTGGCCACTTCCTGGTTGGGAGGTGGGGTGGATGCACAGGATTGGCTGTTTCCTCAATTGCTGTGATTTTGAAATACCGATTCGGTATTTACCGATTCAGTAATACAGATTCGGTACTACCGATCGGTATTAAGGAATCGGTATTGTTTTTCCGATTTTTACCGATTCGGTAACAAATACCGACTTTTTACCTACATCTGAAATTCCGAATTCTTAATACCGAATCGGTAAAATTCGGTATTAAGGATTCGGAATTTCACTTTTACCTACATATGGCCCCTAATCTTCAAAAATTCAATCTCATCTCTATTTGCATAACTAACAAAGTCAAGAACTTTCCCCATTGCTCCATTTACTAAACCTTTTTCAACATCTAAATTACGTCGTAATATTACCCGGCAGTTTACAGAGACATATAAGGTCTTTTCCAAACCAGCAGTCTTAGATATGGATTTTTCCAAAGAGTCTAATTTTAACTGCAATTTCTCTGACAAAAGAATAGTTACTCCTTCATGTTCTATTTTATCAATAGCTACCATTTTCTTTATCGGTTCATTCTCCAGTTTCAACAGTTCTTCATTGAATGTAGAGCATTCTTTCAGTGTTGGCATAAGGCAAGTTATAGATTCCTTTTCTGCAATTCTTCTGTAGATTGTTTCAGCCGCAATATTTTCTGTTGGAAACAAGTTTTTTAGTAGCCGACTTTCTAAAGCATTTTTGCCATCCTTTGTTAAGACACCAATTCTAATATCTTAAAGAATGTTTCCATAATCTTCGTCATTTGCTTGTCGCATGTTCTTAGTAAGTTCCTTATATTCAAAAGAAGTCCAAATGTTTACATTTCCAATACTTCCCAATGATTTTTTAGTATCTTCATGAAGAAGGGTCTTAAAAACCGGTTGGCCTTTCACAGGTGTGAATTGTAGTAGATCACCAAATACAATTACATGTTTTCCTCCAAATAAAACATCGTAATTTGTTTTTAAAATCTGCTGCATCCTCAAATGTACAAACGCAAGCAATAAGTTTGAGACCATGCTTACTTCATCAATTACCAGAAGTTTCATTTTCTTTAGTACTCTTGAAACTTTGAAACAAGCTTCTCCAGATAGCTTGTGGTGTTCGAATTTATTTTCATGTTCTACTGGTAACATAAGTAGACAATGTAATGTAATCCCTTTAATGTTGTGTGCTGCTAACCCAGTTGGAGCAGTTACAACACAAGACAAATGTGAATCTGTTGTTTTCTGTAGATAACTTGACGAACATTTAATCAAGAAACTTTTCCCCGTTCCAGCTTGTCCACTGATGTACATAAGAATAGGTCTAAATGATGTACATTGGCAATCATTCTTTTCATGCAGTAATCCATGTTGTATCTGTTGTGTAACTTGGTGATATATTTCTTTCTGTTCAGTATTCAGATGTTCCTCTAAATTTTCCAAATCAATATTGCCCTGTTGTGCTTGCTGCATCACCGTTTCCACTTCACTCATTGCTAATGCTGCTTCATTTTCAAGTATGGCTTCTCCTAGTGGATCTTGACTCTGTGGAGCAGAACTCTGATTATCTTGAGAACTATCTCTAGCTATTTCAGCTGCAATAGTTCTTTCTTGATTAATCTCTTCGTTCAACATTTGGAGATAATTTGGAAAAATTGTACATTCAATGCTATCTTTACATGCATTGAAAGAATCCTCATAGCAGTCACAATGTCCAAGTAATTCCATTTCAGTCCGCCAAGGTTTGAAGAGTTGCAGAAGAGCTAAATAGAAAAACTCTCTTTTATCTGGAGTATCACAACTTAATTTCCTGTGATTAATCAGATTTCCTTTGTCATGCTTTACCAAACATCCTTCAGATCCAATTACAGCGTATTTTCCTTCATATTTTCTGTGACATTTTTTTAAAAACTATAATGTTGCAGTATTTCATATAGACATATGTTTTCCAGGTATGGACTTCTATTTGGATAGTACGTATCCAACATATTTGTTTTCAGAATATCTGTACTTTCCGGTTCATTCACTGCCAAGTATTCAATTTCTTGTACAGATTTCAAAACTCGATTTCGTGCTGCAGCAACACCAAGACTTATCCAGATGATCCCTCTTGACTTTGAATATAAACTTGCAGATGTCAATCGATCCGAACATTCATAAGATCCAATTTCTCGATGTGAAAGCATCTTCAAGCTGAAGCTGTACAATTTTTTGCTAAGTGTCTTCTCCTGCGAAATTTCCTCCCATATTTCTTTCAATTCTGTCTTCTCAGACTTGGTAATATATGACGTGACATAGCGAGCAACAGTAATTGAGTTATCTGCAACATATTGTATGTCCATATTTGCATTCCACATCTTCAAAATCACCGGATTGTAATCATTAATGTACTTCGATTCTTCTGTTCTTTTTAAATTATAAGTATTTTTGGGTGATTTCCGAGTGATGGTATGCCTCACTGCTGACATAAAACTGTTCACTCTTCCTTTGGAAATTACTGGACGTGGAAAGCCAAATCGACATTTTGTGTAAAATTTATCCTTTGACTTATATTTCCGTCGGCAATACTTTCCACATCGATGAAACCGTAAAACTTGGTGTCTTAAGATATTTTCTCCTCCTGTTTTTGGAATCGCACAGGTAACATAGTCTTCAATAAAAGACAAAACAGTCTCATCCGAATCAGTTCCAAATTTAGGTGCATCCTTGATCCATAAAAGCATATGTATATGAGAAGCACCTCTAGCTTGGTATTCTTTTCTCCCAAAAAAATCAATAACTTCGCCAATAGGTGGATTTTTTTATTACAGATAAAAGACATAGCTTCAAACCTATGATTAAAATATCTGCAAACATTTACAGGATCTAGGGAACACAGTTCTCCAGGTGTCTTCAATTCAATATTTTCTATATTTGAATTTGCTTCATGTAGAAAATCCAGTAAATCATCCCATGCGTACTCAGCACAGCTAAGTGTAACAAACCACGTAGGGGTTCCTAAGTTTCTTAACATACATTTTAGTTCCCCATGACGTCAATACCAATATTCATTAATGCCACGTTGACATGCCATCAAATTAATTAACTGTGATTCTAAATGTTCGTCTCTTTCTTCAACTTTGTCCATAAATTGCTTTGCGGAAATATGTGAAAGATGCGTTCTCATTTTTAATATATGGTTGACTGCATATGAAAGTGCGGACAGATCACTCTCAAATAAAAGATGAAACAAATATGGAATACACTGACGAAAGTACAATCGTAAAGTACGATATTCTGCAGCTGGAATCTGAACTGGTCGTTCATCATATCGTCCACCTTTTCCAGTAGGGAAGAGCTGTGGAAAACAACAAGCTTCCAAACTTTTTTCCCACACACTCATGGGAGTTCCTTTTGCTTTTTTCATCTGGAACAATTCAATAGTATCTCCTATCAGTTCTTTTGAATGTAGAGGGTGTATAGTATAATGTTCATAAATTTCTTCTTTTCTTGAGTTCTCCACTTTTTCTATTTGTCCACTTGAAATGTGTGTTTCATCTTCTAAAGTCATTTCTTCTTCTTCTACATTTACATTTTTATAATAAATATTGTTTTGGACCAGATATAATGTAGCCTTTTGGACTTTCGTGACATCTACTAACTCTTGCCATATTTTCCGACTCTTTGTGGGTACACCATTAACAAGAATGACTACAGGTTCAGTATCCTCTCTTTCTACACCAACAGTTTCAACATTTTTCTTAAAATCTAAAGGTAAACACACAACTCTTCCTTTTAAACCTCTTTGTAGATCTGTTGGAGGCAGCTTACCTATTTTAGGCCCCATACGAATAATAGCCTGAAAAGGGTGCACAGATTGTATAAGGATAGCCTCATATGTATTTAAATCTTTAAGTTCTGGAGGTATAGGTACTAATTCTAAGTCATTATGGACAGCTCTAACTGGCATTTTGTTTTCTTCTAATTTATTATAACAATATTTACAAATGCATTGTACAGTACCTAACTCAAAACGACCTTCCACAAACAGATAAGCAGCAAATTCTCTCCATTTATCATTGTTTTCCTCTTCACTTTTTAAAAACACTTCTACATTCCTAGTTTGAATTTTATAATGAGTACTTCGGCACCAAATACAAACATAGTTGGGATTTTCACCAGAAACTACTTTAAACTTTGTTATTTCTTTTTCAAACTTGACATCAGTAGTATCTTCCACCTCTTCTTCAACACCTACACTTATCAAAGTCTCACTTTCTCTACACTCCTCTTGAGCGGCAAAGAAACGTAACTCTATATCATCACATACTTTTTTACATCCAAAACTGAACCATGCAAAAGAGCTGTATTAATTTCATTTAGACATAATGCAGGACTTTTCACGCAGTATAATCTTCTAATTAACTTCCGCATTTCTGAATGATGTACTGCTAACATTCTCAAATGATGAAAACGACTTTGACACACTTTCCTAGAAAGACAAGCCAGAGAATGACCTTGCAACCCTGTATTTTTTCTCATTTTGCAAGGATCCAGTCCTTGTAATATCTTAATCTTCTGTTTCACAGTTTTTCTTCCATATTCTCTTAAGAAATTTAGTAAAATATCAATAGATTGTTGACGTATACTACAAATACTACTACAATCCCATGTAAACACTGGAGCCTGGGTATGTCTCCCTTGAACTTCCTCAGCTATTAATTCTTCAACATTTCTAGGAACTAGCTTTTCTTTCTGAATTGGACAACCATCTCGCACCTCATAAGAACGACCACAGGTATCAACTGCATGCACTAAACTATTTTGTTGAAAATAACTTTCTTCATTAAAAAAAGGTTCCGTACTAGATGTATGCTTCCATTCCCCAGAAAATATTTTACAAAAATTTGTTCTATTTGCAATTCTTTTTCTCTTACATTTGTCCTTCATATGCTCCATTATTGAATTTAAAGTCTTCAATCTTTTTAAAATTAAGATAAACAATCTTCTTTTTAATTCAAAAGCTTTTTCAATAACACTTAGAATCTCCTTTTTTGTCTGTAAAATGCTGCTCTCCTTTTATATATTTTACATTTTTTTAGTAAATTCTGGAGTACTCTACTTTTATATATTCGTTTTCGAATTTCTGAAAATTGTTTGTTACGTATTCCAACATAATTCTTTTTCCAATAATCCAATTTTCCACTTTTTTGAACATTTTTCTTTTGCTTTTGTTTCACTGTTCTTGTTCTGTCTGTCTCTTCTATATTTTTAATATTAATAACAGTTTTTGCAAGTTTTTTAAAAAAAACTTTACTTTTCTTACCAGAACACTTTTTCTTTGAACATCCATGTTGTACTGGATCTAATATCTCTTTTCCTTTTTTTTCAAATAAACCTCCTTTCTTTCTTTCTTTTCTTTTTCTTTGCTGTTTTCTCATCATTGTATCTCTTTCTTAATAATGATGCAAAATATCTGTAAAAAAATAAAAGTTTTGAAAACAGGTTAATATAATTAAAATAATTATATATAAATATTCAAATGTATAATTATAAAAATATTCACATATATAATTATAAAAATACATACAAAGAAAGTACATCAATGATTTCCGCAATGGAACAGTACTACCTGCATAATTCTGGTACTCTATGAGTAGTGTGAAAGATACTAGACCACAGCTTTAGTAGTACACATCAGATTGTGTAACAACATGATTAGAAACTGTAACATTCCATACTTTGCAGTTGGTTAGAGGTCTGCATACATACTGCACAGAATATTGTAGCTATACTAGTGTTAGTAGCTACGCCATTTTATAAGTACATTACTATTAACTAAAATGATTACAGTGCTGTAAACAGAGCAAATATTGAATTTATAAGTGCTTAGATATTGACGTAGAGATAGAATAAGTAGATACTGCTCGATGGATGATTGGACAAAGTGCATGGCACTGACAGTACGATTGCTAAACTGCATACCGTGCAAAGGGAGAGCTGCGACCTGGCTAGAACAGGAACAGCTACGGTCCAAATACTATAGTGAAAACTACGGGCCGTCCCCTTGCAAATGGATAGCTGCGACCGGTGATGTCGAAAGAGTGAGCATGAACGTGATATTTCTAAAAAACAAGTGCAGTATATTTCCAGTGTTAGCTTGCACATGTACTTTTACGCACCAAACGGCTCGCAGACGAACAGCTGCGAGCTGAACGATGGCTTGTAGAGGGAGAGCTGCGAGCTGGCGCACTAGCTCGTAGAGGTAGACCTGCGAGTCGACCAACTGGGTCGTACAGGGAGAGCTGCGGGCCGGCTCCGAGAAACTGGCTCATAGAGCATCAGCAGCGACCCGTCCGCTCGCACAAGGACAATGGTCTGTACGGACCAGCTAGCACAGGAACAGCTGCAAGCCGACTACTATACGGAAAAGTGCTAGCCGTCGGATTCCAAAGGGATAGGTGCGGGACAGTGATGTGGAGAGAATGAGCGTAAAGCGGTTATCTCGTAGAGAGACAAATGTGCTATATTTCCAGTATTGCTTTCCAGAGGTACTACTGCGGATTATCTAGCAGAGAAAGAGTTGAGAGCCTACCAGTGGTTCCCAGAGAGAGAGCTACAAGCCAGCAGGCTGGCTCCTAGAGGAACATGTGAAAGTTGACTAGCTGGCTCGTACAGAGAGAGCTACAAGCCGGATCACAGAGGAACAGTTGCGGTCCGGCGGGCTGGCTCGTACAGGAAAAACTGCGAGCCAACTCGCTGGCTCGTACAGAGAGAGCTGCAGGTCGGTTCACAGACGAACAGTTGCGGGCCGGTGGGCTGGCTCGTAGAGGAAGACCTGCGAGACATCTGCCTGGCTCGTAGAAGGAGAGCTGCCGGCCTACTCACACACAAACAGTTGCGGGCCGACTACTATAAGTAAAGCTGCGGGCCGTCAGCTTCCAAAGGCATAGGTGCGGGACAGTGATGTGGGGAAAGGGAGCATGAAGGGGGTATCTCACAGAGAGAGCTGCGGTATATTTCCAGTATTAGCTTGCAGAGGTACGACTGCGGGCCTGACGAATCGCAGGGCAAGAGCAGAGAGCCGACCGGTCATTCGCAGAGGGAGAGCTGCGGACCGGCGGGCTCGCTCGTAGAGGAAGACCTCCGAGCCGATTAGCTGGCTCCTACAGGGAGAGTTACGACCCGTCAGCTCGAAAAGGGAGAGCTGCGGGCCCACTAGTATAATGAGAGGTGATGCTTGTCCACTTCTAAAGGAATAGCTGCTGTACGGTGATGTGGGGAGAGTGAACGTGAAGTGGGTATCTCATAAAGAGAGAGCTGCGGTATATTTCTAGTGTTCACTTGCAGAGATACAACAATGACCTGGCTCGCAGACGAACAACTACGAGCCGACCTGTAGTTTGCAGAGGGACAGCTGCGAGCCGGCGGGCTGGCTCGTAGAGGAAGACCTGTGAGCCGACTGACTGGCTCATAGACAAACAGCTGCGGTCCGTCGCCTCAAACAGAGAGAGCTGCGGGCCAGCTCGCACAGGAACACCTGCGGACTGGCTTGCACAGAAACACCTGCGGGCCGACTACTATAGGGAAAGGTGCTGGACGTCGGCTTGCAAAGGCATACGGGGCATATTATCAAGAACGGCGTTAAAATTATCGCCGCTTTGGCGGCAGGAAACTGCAGCTAAAGCGGCGATAATGGGCTTGATAATATGCCCTTGTGAATTCAAATAGAAGCCCGTGATCTGGTGTGATAGGACTTGCTCGTACAGGAAGACCTGCGAGCCGACTGGCTGGCTCGTAGACAGACAGCTGCGGGCCGCCTCACACAGGAACAGCCGGGGGCCGACTAGTATAGGGAGAGGTGCGGGCAGTCCACTTGTAAAGGGATAGGTGCGGGACGGTGATGTGGGGAGAGGGAACGAGAAGTAGCTATCTCGTAGAGAGAGAGCTGCGGTATATTTCCAGTGTTCGCTTGCACATGTACTTTTACGCACCAAACGGCTCGCAGACGAACAGCTGCGAGCTGAACGATGGCTTGTAGAGGGAGAGCTGCGAGCTGGCGCACTAGCTCGTAGAGGTAGACCTGCGAGTCGACCAACTGGGTCGTACAGGGAGAGCTGCGGGCCGGCTCCGAGAAACTGGCTCATAGAGCATCAGCAGCGACCCGTCCGCTCGCACAAGGACAATGGTCTGTACGGACCAGCTAGCACAGGAACAGCTGCAAGCCGACTACTATACGGAAAAGTGCTAGCCGTCAGATTCCAAAGGGATAGGTGCGGGACAGTGATGTGGAGAGAATGAGCGTAAAGCGGTTATCTCGTAGAGAGACAAATGTGCTATATTTCCAGTATTGCTTTCCAGAGGTACTACTGCGGATTATCTAGCAGAGAAAGAGTTGAGAGCCTACCAGTGGTTCCCAGAGAGAGAGCTACAAGCCAGCAGGCTGGCTCCTAGAGGAACATGTGAAAGTTGACTAGCTGGCTCGTACAGAGAGAGCTACAAGCCGGATCACAGAGGAACAGTTGCGGTCCGGCGGGCTGGCTCGTACAGGAAAAACTGCGAGCCAACTCGCTGGCTCGTACAGAGAGGCTGCAGGTCGGTTCACAGACGAACAGTTGCGGGCCGGTGGGCTGGCTCGTAGAGGAAGACCTGCGAGACATCTGCCTGGCTCGTAGAAGGAGAGCTGCCGGCCTACTCACACACAAACAGTTGCGGGCCGACTACTATAAGTAAAGCTGCGGGCCGTCAGCTTCCAAAGGCATAGGTGCGGGACAGTGATGTGGGGAAAGGGAGCATGAAGGGGGTATCTCACAGAGAGAGCTGCGGTATATTTCCAGTATTAGCTTGCAAAGGTACAACTGCGGGCCTGACGGCTCGCAGGGCAAGAGCAGAGAGCCGACCGGTCATTCGCAGAGGGAGAGCTGCGGACCGGCGGGCTCGCTCGTAGAGGAAGACCTCCGAGCCGATTAGCTGGCTCCTACAGGGAGAGTTACGACCCGTCAGCTCGAAAAGGGAGAGCTGCGGGCCCACTAGTATAATGAGAGGTGATGCTTGTCCACTTCTAAAGGAATAGCTGCTGTACGGTGATGTGGGGAGAGTGAACGTGAAGTGGGTATCTCATAAAGAGAGAGCTGCGGTATATTTCTAGTGTTCACTTGCAGAGATACAACAATGACCTGGCTCGCAGACGAACAACTACGAGCCGACCTGTAGTTTGCAGAGGGACAGCTGCGAGCCGGCGGGCTGGCTCGTAGAGGAAGACCTGTGAGCCGACTGACTGGCTCATAGACAAACAGCTGCGGTCCGTCGCCTCAAACAGAGAGAGCTGCGGGCCAGCTCGCACAGGAACACCTGCGGACTGGCTCGCACAGAAACACCTGCGGGCCGACTACTATAGGGAAAGGTGCTGGACGTCGGCTTGCAAAGGCATACGGGGCATATTATCAAGAACGGCGTTAAAATTATCGCCGCTTTGGCGGCAGGAAACTGCAGCTAAAGCGGCGATAATGGGCTTGATAATATGCCCTTGTGAATTCAAATAGAAGCCCGTGATCTGGTGTGATAGGACTTGCTCGTACAGGAAGACCTGCGAGCCGACTGGCTGGCTCGTAGACAGACAGCTGCGGGCCGCCTCACACAGGAACAGCCGGGGGCCGACTAGTATAGGGAGAGGTGCGGGCAGTCCACTTGTAAAGGGATAGGTGCGGGACGGTGATGTGGGGAGAGGGAACGTGAAGTAGCTATCTCGTAGAGAGAGAGCTGCGGTATATTTCCAGTGTTCGCTTGCAGAGGTACAACTGCGGGCCTGAGGACTCACAGAGGGACAGCTTATTCCGAAAACCATGTAATCTTTTAAACATATGTCACGTCCCTTTTGTACCATTCAAACTCATCACGACCTTCTCTGTACACTACAGATCCCACCAACACCCCAATAAAAGTATAAGTGCTATTTTTATACTATATAAAGCTCTATAACTTAGTTTTTATAAACACTACTGTTGAGTGCACAAAATGGAGAATGTGAGATGAGAAGAGTAAATGGAGGTGTAATTTAATATACATATATTCAGGGCTTTAAGTGGGATAAAAAAATGACGATTGTCTGAAAGCAGTAGCAGTATTCAGCACCGGTAGGACCCGGCCCACTTAAAGGCCTGCGTATGTTCAGCACAGAGACAAAACCTAACAATTTCCATCACTTATAATAACAGTTACTTTCCTACTGTGAAATCTTACAGAAAATTTACTAAAACATTTTTTTTTCTTTTTTATCTCTCACACATTGATAAAATATCTCTTGTAAAGAAACGCTCCTCTCCACCTTTATTTCGTAGCAGTATCTAGTCACTAACGACTAACACGGTGCAGTATACCCAATTGTAAAGCACAAACACTATTTAGATTATATCTTAAAGCATCATCAAATGATTCTAATCATGCATACATACAGAAAGCAACATGTACATTTACTTTGTCCATTTACTCTCCGTGTAATCTGTGCACATTTTCAACGGGTTCGCAGTATAACACCTGTCTTCACTTATATTCAAATGTACCTCACAGTGTAAAATATAACATCACAACCTATACATATCTAATATTTCCAACATAACACAGTGCAGTTTTATACCAATGAAACTGATTGCACCATTCTCTATATAGTACAAACCCTACCAATAAAGCAATAAACTTAGAAGTGCTATTTTTATAATACAAAGAACTGTATTAGATTATTTTTATAAACAGTTCCGCTGGGGGCACAAAATGGTGGTGAGAGCTAGACAGAGTAAATAAAGGTGTAATTCCCAAACTTTTTATGGATCGTCCCTTTACTATACCTATATTAACAGCTTTAACTGGGATTATATATTTGGCAACTGTCTCAAACGGATGATGGAGCTCAGTACCGACAAGACCCGGACCACTTAAAGGCCTACATATATTCAGCAGACAAACACACCCTGACAATTACCTTCACTAATAATCACATTTACTTTAGCATTGTCAACAAAATCATGCAGAACATATACATAAAACATTTTCATTTATTTTTTATCTCTCACATATTTATAAAAAATGTTTTCTGAAGAAACGCTCCTCAACAACTTGCATTTCATAACAACACCAAAATCCAAAGCCTCCCAGTAACACACCAGTCTTAACTGATACTGAAATCTACCTCGAGACCACAAATTGTCCACATAACATTTCTGGTTTTTGTTCCATCTCTGTTAAGTTAATAACATATACATTTTCTACTATAACCCCTTCCCCACTATTTCCAGACTAAGAATAATTTGGAAACGTGTGACATTCTGTTTATCTCATCGCAATACATATACAAATCCAAATAAACGCTACATATAATTGTTAAAACCATACAGTCTTTTACAGAAGATAAGTTACATATTTTTATCTGAAAAACTCCTAAACATATATAAAGTAATTCTTTAACAATTAGTCACACTTTATACATCTTTTAGAACCAATGTGAAACACCACACTTCACTAACACTGTTACTTAGAAATAAAAAATATTTTCAAAGTTAAAAATAACGCCTCAAATATTAACCACTACTACACAACACATAACACACCTTCTTAATTTCTAACTTACGTTCGTAGTTGGTATGCAGATTCCATATGTCACAAACGTATGCAATTCTTTCTTTGCCACACAGTACATATAATGCACCGCTCTTGTCAAGAATGGAACCAGTAATGGCACAATTTCCCTGTTGCTCCACACATAAATACATGTAAAGAACAAATCAGAATAGTTCCTTGATTTTTTCAAATTGCAAAACTTCTCTCTATTGGTTATTTTTGAACTTCCCATATAATCATTTTTTTTAAATCTAAGGACACATACAGGTGAGAAGATCAACGTATTCTATCAACACTTTCTAGAACATTCTACGGCACGTGCAGGTTAAAAGTTCATCATTTTTTTAAACCTAACGATATTTTTTTGCAACATTTTCTCGAACATTTAACGGCACGTGCAGGTTAAAAGGTCACCATTGCTTTACGTTCAAACAGTGCTTTCCATATACAAGTAGCAGGTGTGGTTGAACTGAGCAAATGTTATCCTATCATATGAACTCCATGTTCAAACTGCTTTTTATTAACCAATGACAAAGATGCTTTTCCACAAACTGATGTGCACCCTACTTTTTAGAAAACAATGCTTTTCATCTCCCAATCAGTTATGGTTTTGAATGAGAAAAAAAAGTAGTTCCCCATCTTTAAACATATTTCTTATTCTACAAACGGACTGCATGAGCTACAGACATCTATACATACTTCCCAGCCATACCTTCAAAATGCTAGTGTGGATCGTAGGACATAACTATGTTTTCTGGTGCAAGAGGTTTGCAGAACAGAGACGTATTGACTTAGACCTAGGTTTACAAAATGTGGACATTAAATGGTTTGGACAGAGAGGATTGAAGTGGCACCAATTGTTGCCTTTAGTTAAAACCTGTTTGCATCTCCAACACCCTGACCTCATGATTGTGCACTGTGGTGGAAACGACCTAGGCACATTGACTGGTGTAGGTTTGGAAATGCTAATGAAGGACACCTTTCGACAATTGATGTTGCTTTTGCCTCTGCCTCAAACTGTCTTTGTATATTCCAATATATGCCAAAGACAGAAGTGGAAATGGTCAAACCAATTTTGTCCTCAGATTGAAAAATCTAGGAAGAATGTCAACAAAGCTGTGTCTGCATACCTCAGAGACCATAGAATGGGGTTGATCTACAACAACAACATACATTTTGATATGGCTGATATCTACAGAAGTGATGGAGTACACTTCACAGATCAGGGAAATTGAGTTTTTCTGAATAACCTGAAGCTGTGCATCCGCACTTATATGTAGCTCCAACAAATAAACACAAGGGCTCTTTTTAGAGCCGCCTTATATTCCCAATATCGGTTCGCAGAGTGACAGCTGCGATCCGGCTAGCACAGGGAGACCTGCGGACCGTCGGGCAGGCTCGCAGATGGAGAACTGCGGCCCATGGGCTCGGCTTGCACAGGGAGAGCTACGGGCCATCAGCTCGCAAATGCACACCAACGTGCTGGCTCGCAGAGGGAAAGCTCGGGTCTAACTCGCAAAGGGACACCAACGAGCCAACGGCCCTGCTAGCAGAGACACACCTATCACCTAACGGACTAGCTCGCACATGTACAGCTAGGGACACGACGGCTCGCAGACGCAGACCTGCGAGCCGACGGACTGGTATTGTTTTATGCTTTAGGGTAGTACAGTGGTGTTTGTGTACTGCAGGGGGTTGTGCTGTGGGTACTGTTTTAGGATTTAGAGTAGTGCAGTGTGTTTGTGTAGTGTTTGGAGGTTTGTGCTGGGAATAGTGTTTTAGGGTTTAGAATAGCGCAGTGGTGTTTGTTTAGTGTAGGAGGTCATGCTAAGAGTAGTGTTTTAGGATTTAGGGTAGCGCAGTGGTGTTTGTGTAGTGTAGGGGGTCATGCTGGGGTAGTGATTTAGGGTTTAGGGTAGTACAGTGGTGTTTGGGTAGTGTAGGGGGTCATGGTGGGGGTAGTGTTTTAGGGTTTAAGGTAGTGCAGTGGTGTTTTTGTAGTGTAGGGGTCCTGTTGAAGTAGTGTTTTAGAGTTTACGACAATGCAGTAGTGTTTGGGTAGTATCGGGGGTCATGCTGGGATTAGTGTTTTAGGGTTTACGGCAATGCAGTGGTGTTTGTGTAGTGTAGGGGGTCGTGCTGAGAGTAGTGTTTTAGGATTTAGGGTAGCACAGTGGTGTTTGTGTAGTGTAGGAAGTCATGCAGGGAGTACTGTTTTAGGATTTACAGTAGTGCAGTGGTGTTTGTGTAGTGTTTGGGGGTTTGTGCTGGGGGTAGCGTTTTAGGGTTTAAGGTAGTGCAGTGGTGTTTGGGTAGTGTAATAATCATGCTGGAGGTAGTGTTTTAGAGTTTACGACAATGCAGTGGTGTTTGGGTAGTGTAAGGGGTAATGCTGGGAGTAGTGTTTTGGGGTTTAGGGTAGTACAGTGGTGTTTATGTAGTGTAGGGGGTCGTCCTCGGAGTAGTGTTTTAGTGTTTACGGTACTGCAGTGGTGTTTGTGTAGTGTAGGGGGTCGTGCTGGGGGTAGTCTTTTAGGGTTTAGGGTAGATCAGTGGTGTTTGGGTAGTGTAGGGCGTTGTGCTGGGAGTAGGGTTTCAGGGTTTAGGGTAGTGCAGTGGTGTTTGTGTAGTGTACAGGGTCGTGCTGGGGATAGTGTTTTAAGGTTTAGGGTAGTGCAGTGGTGTTTCGGTACTGTACGGGTCGTGCTGGGGATAGTGTTTTAGGGTTTAGGGTACTGCAGTGGTGTTTGCGTAGTGTAGGGGGTCCTGCTAGGGGTAGTGTTTTATAGTTTACCACAATGCAGTGGTGTTTGGGTAGTATAGGAGATAGTGCTGGGGGTAGTGTGTTAGAGTTTACGACAGTGCAGTGGTGTTTGGGTAGTGTAGGAGATCGTGCTGGGGGTAGTGTTTTAGAGATTACGACATTGGAGTGGTGTTTGAGTAGTGTAGGAGATCGTGCTGGGGGTAGTGTTTTAGAGTTTACGACAGTGCAGTAGTCTTTGGGTAGTGTAGAGGATCGTACCGACAGACTAACTCACAGAGCTCCCAGCCGACAGACGGGCTTCTAAAGGCATAGCCGCGACCTTGTGATATGAGGAGAGGCAGCGTGAAAGGCATATCTCACACAGACACAGATGCCAGTGTTGCCTCGCAGAGGTAAAACTACAAACCCGATGGCTTCTACACAGAGAGATGCGAGCTTACGGAGTAAATCACAAAATGGCTGCCAACACTTCCTGGTTTCAACCGTTCACAGCCAATGAGCCGCAAGCTCGTGCTCGTAACCCCTCAGCCAATCAGATGTCAGAATTCTCAAATATCCATATCGTAAAATTTGATATTTCTCAAAAACTACTGAACGGATTTACACCATTTAAACAAAAACGTGCTTTCTGGACCATCACCTTTCTCCCTGCCAAATTTGGCGTAATTCCGTTCAGCAGTTTCACCTGTAGTCTTCTGTAAAGTTTCGTATGGAAATTGCATGGAGAAAACACGTTTTGGGACCCCCTTTTTTCTCAGCCCCTCCTACACCATTCACCCCCAAACTTTCAATTGGATAATCAAAAAAAGAGATAAAGATTCGTCAAACAACGCCAAAGTTATAAGCACATAGAGGGCTCCAGGAGGGGGGCTGCGCAACCCCCTCCCAACATGAGTGAAGCCCCGGGGCTGCGCAGACCCCAGCGGGCCCCGCAATCCCTGCGAGCCCATGCTATTATTTTGTAAGAAATGCCCCGGAACCTAGCCAACCCAAGGGCCTCATTAAAATTAAACGCGGGAACTGGCGACCCCAGCGCGAATTGCGCCGATATTATTATTTTTTTTAAAAATGATTTCTTTGGCCCTGAGGGTCCTTTTGTGACCCCCTGAGCAGGCCTAGTGGGTCAGGGTTTTTCTACCCTGCCCCCTTCTCTTGTTTTATACCTTTGTTTCTCAGTTTTTGGGTGACTCGCTTCTACCGAGCCACAAGATGGCTGCCAACACTTCCTGGTTTGGACTACTAGCAGCCAATCACAGTGAAGCTCGCGCACGCGACTTAGGCTCCGCCCAGATATCGAAACTTTTAGTTTTCTAATTTCTCAGCAACTACTGAACAGATTTACACCATTTTTAAAAAGTTCGCTTTCTGACCCAAGCACTACCTTTCTGCCATATTTCGGGTAATTCCATTCAATAGTTTCGGCTGTAGCCTTGCACAAAGATTCCTATGGGAAAATGATTTTTTGACTCTTATTTTTTGAATTTCTCAAAAACTACTGAACGGATTTACACCATTTAAAAAAAAGGTTGCTTTCTGAACCAAGCTCTACCTTTCTGCTAAATTTGGGGTAATTCCGTTCAGTAGTTCGGGCTGTAGCTCGTCGCAAAATTTCCTATGGAAATTAACATGGGGAAAACGAGTTTTGGGACCCCCCTTTTTTCTCAGCCTCTGCTTGATGAATCACCCCCAATCTGTCAGGATAGGAGCTGACCTAGATAGATTTTTATTTTGGAGACTTTCAGAAAGATTCGTCAAACGACGCCAAAGTTATTAGCAAATCAAAAAATGCTTTTCCTATGGAAACTAGGTTCTAACTATAACTACCTACTGGCGACCGCCAGTAGGTAATATATATATATATATATATATATAGTGGGGAACTCCTTCCCAAAAATAAATCCAAAGAAAGAACGGCACTCAGCGGGGCTTCAAATTCAGGATGTGGTTTTATTCCATCAAAGAAAAATATCGGTAAAAAGCATCTACCCGTGTCGGTGCTGAGCCTTTGTCATATATATATAGTACCTACTGGCAGTCGCCAGTAGGTAGCAATGGTTAGGACGTAGTTTCCATAGGAAAATAATTTTTTGACTTTGCTATAACTTCGGCGTCCTTTGACCAATCTGCATGAAAATTTCCCCAAAAAGTGTCATGTTGGGTACTATTTTTATGCAAAGTTTGAGGGTCATCTGTGCAGTGGGGGCTGAGAATTTGGGGGGCGAAATAAGGTATTGTTTGTAATGTTAATTCCCTTAGGAACCTTTATCCACAGCTACAGTCCAAACTGCTGAACAAACTTATACCAAATTTGGCAGGGAGGTAGATGTTAGGTCAAGGAAGCGCCTTTTGCTTATTTGCTGTAAATCTGCTCAGTAGTTTTTGAGAAATGTAAGTTTAAAATTATTGTGATATCTCGGGCTGCGGAGTCTTCATGAACAAAGAGAGCTCGTGCAGGGAAATGCACTGCTCTAATTGGCTGCAACCAGGACGTTTTGGTAGCCATCTCGGGACTCCCGTGCTTGCTTTAAAATAACCCCCGGGTGCACCAGGTCCTGGGGGCATATACTAATTGTAGGAGGGGAGTGCACGGTCCCCCATCCTAGGGCTTATGAAAGCCCCGGGGACCATCACCTCCCCGGAGCACCATTTGAAAATGAATGTGTGTGGGTCCTCTGGACCCGCTCGCAGCCCAGAGAACCGCCATCTCCTTGGGGCTATTTTAATTATGGGGGCCCTCACAGATCCCCATGGCCCTAGGGACCACCACCCCCCAGGTCTAATTAAATTTATGTGGGGGGTCTTGTGGACCACCCTCGGCCCCCGGGACTGCCACTTCCCCGGAGAAAATGTTATCAAAGGAAGGTGGCCGTGTGGCCCTCCTCCAGGAGCCCTAGATGGCCCTGGGGACCACCACTCCCCCAGGGCTGGCTTCTGCAATGGCCCAGGGTGCCCACCCCAAGGACATTGTTTTTTGCTGTGGTTTAAAGGCAGCTTCACCGCTGCCACCAAACAGTAGCAAACTGTGCTCGCTTTCAACAAGCGAGAGCATGCAAAATGCTCTCGCTTCTTTAAAGTGAGCACAATTGCTTTGATTCAGAGGTAACTGCATATTAGCAGTTCCCTCTGGATTCAGAGGTAACTGCATATTAGCAGTTCCCTCTGTATCAAAGCAATGCTGGCTCCTGCAGGAAGTGGGGAGCCAGCAGGGACCATGGGAAGCCTGAGGCAGAAAGTGGGTGCAGTGGGTGCTCCAGGGCACCCAGAAGGGAGGCCAGGCCCTGTTTTAAATAAAAAAGAAAAGTGAGCAGGACCCGGGGGATGGGCTCCCCGAGGCCAAAAACAGCACCCCTCAACTTTAAAAAAAAGAAATGGCAGCGCTTCATGGGATGGGGTCCCCGGGGCCAAATTTGGCCTGGGGAGGGGGTCCGCACGCCCACCTCCCGTTTTAAATAAAATAATATAAAAAGGGGCGGGCCCCATGGGATGGGATCCGCAGGGCTGCAAATGGACCAGGGACGGGGGCCATGCAGCCCCCCTTCTTAAAAAAAACAAAAGCCAGAAAATCGCTGAGGCCCTGCCTCCATTCTCCACTAATCCTGGTGCGCTCCTGGTTGGGGGATGAAGCCCCCTTGGTTGCTGAGGGTCCTTAGGGGCCAACAAGACCTCATGTTACCTCCAGTAAGGCGCAACCAGCTGGATTGCTGAGAGTTGGTCTGAGGCCACGCCCCCTTCCTCTACCACTCTGCAAATGTGCCTCTTGGCACATTGCTGTTGGGGGGGTGACATCCTCTTGCCTCCTGAGGGCCTCAGGACTAAAGTGGACTTCTTCCCAAAAGCAGCAGTGCGCCAGAAGGCGCGTTTGAAGGGTTGTGGAGAAAGGGTGCATGGCTTCTGACCACCTCTTAGCAATCCAGCAGCTCTATGGACCTTACTGGATGTAACAGGAGGGCTAGTTGGCCCTCAAGGCCCCTCAAGATCCCAGGGGATTTCATCCCCCAACGAGTAGTGTGCCAGGAGGCACGGTTGTAGAGTAGAGGAGAAAGGGGTAGTGGCCACCGAAAACATCTCAACAAACCCACTGTGTGAGTCTTACTGGAGGTAATAGGAGGGGCAGTTTACCCCAAAGGACCCTCAATAGCCAAGGGGACTTCTTCACCCTACTAGTAGTGCATCAGGAGGAGCGTTTGCAGAGTGGTGGAGAAAGAGGGTGTGCCCTGCTATCAGATCTCAGCTATCCTGTTGTATGGGACTAACTGGAGGTAATAGGAGGGGTTGTTGCCCCCAAGGATGTCTTTGGGGGCCAACCTCCCCTCCTGTTATCTCCAGTAACTCCCACACAGCAGAATTGCTGAGAAGGTGTCAGAGGCACACCCCCTTTCTCCACCACTCTGCAAACATGCCTCCTGGCGCACTACTGGTTGGATGATGAAATATGTAATATTTAATATGTGAGGTCATAACCAGTGCATTACGGGGACATGAGGTATAGTTAGTTCAGCTAACTATAACTGCTGAATTTCTCTGGTTTTGTACGAGTCAAATGTCAGCCTAACTATAACGTCCCTGAAACCTTTGGTTTTTCAGTGACTATATATATACGTATATATATTCACTGAAAGGTTACAGGGATGTTATTCAAATTCAGCAGTTATAGTTACCTGAGCTGACTATAACTGCTTATGACCTCACTACATCACTCATGACATGGTCAATTACATCACTTATGACATCTCAAATGACATTACTGATTACGTCATCAAGTGAGTGTAAGTGTTTCCTTAGAGTTAATGAGTGTTATCTAAGTGGCTCTGTGACTGTCTGTATGGGGTATGGTTTTCGGGACTTTCTGCCCCTTGGGGACGTCCCCCAACCCTCTAGACCCCCGACTCAGAAGGTGAGCAAATCTTCGGGCTCACTCGTCGCACAGCTAGCCAGTCCGATTCGACCGGTTCCTCAATTCCACGAACATTCTCTTCCATATGTATGCGTACAATACGCAACTTTATTTGAAAATCTCATCCCCGGAGAGCATCATCTCACTCAACACTACCTTAACGTCTACTCAAAATTGGCTAACTGAGAACCATCTCCTGCTCAACACCTCCAAAACTGAATTCCTTCTCATCTCTCCTCTGAACCACATCCCCAAGCCTGACCTTCGGCTGAATCACCTCTCTGCTTTCAACTGCACCCCTCTCATCATTGATTCAGCCAAATCTCTCGGAATCACCCTGGACAAGCACCTGAATATGAAAAATCACATCAGCAATGTGTGTAAGGGAGCTAACCACTTGGACACTTAGAAATATCAAACCATTCCTTCCAGATTCTGATTTCAAGCAGGTGGTCCAAGCGCTTGTCTTGCCGAGGCTAGACTATGGCAGCCCTACACTCTGTGGCTTTCCCAAATACACCCTGGCTCCACTTAGGGCATCACTGAACGCTGCGGCTAGACTGGTTACAGGTACCAAACGAAATGAGCACATCTCCCCAGTCTTAAAATCTCTTAAATGGTTGCCGTACGAATCTCGAATTCAGTTAAAGATTGCTGTTCTGACCCACAAAGCCCTGCATTTCAAAACTCCCAGGTACCTAGTGCAAAAGCTTGAACTATCCTGTGGTGGTAGAGCCTCAAGAAGCGCTAACACTCTCCTCCTGAAACCACTCATCCTTAGCAAAAAGAGAACTTGTCACCGAGCTTTCTCCGGCGCTGCCCCAAAGATATGGAACTCTCTTCCACCGGAAGTACGCAGAACCTCCTCAACGACTGCTTTCAATCTGGAAGCTAAAAGATTCCTAATGAATAAATTCTTACCTTAATTGGGCCAGGCTCACCTGCCCGAAGTCATTGATCCTACAACCATGTTACCATCATTTTGATGCTGCTCTTCTCTACCGCATAGTGTGCCACCCTTCGTAGCCCACTATATACCTGTTCACTGTATTACTCTCCTTGATTCACTTGTCTTGTAACTATGTGATTATTACTGTTATTATTCTTACTTGATGTCGATATTGCATTTTGTCCTTCTTTCCATCCGTTTGTAAAGCGCTCTGATATCCTTCGGGATCTTGTTCGCGCTATATAAAACTTTATAAACAAAAAAATAAATAAAAATAAAGTATCAGTGTGTGAGTGGGTGTCTGAGTGGCTGTATGGGTGTATGAGTGCATGCATGAGTGGCTGTATGGGTAAGTGAGAGGGTTGCTGACTAGCATTGTGAGTGTGTCAGTGGTTGTGTGAGTGGTTGTATGGGTGTATAAGTGGGTGTGTGAGTAGCTGTGTGGGGGAGTGAGTGGCTGTATGGGTGTGTGATTGGGTATGCGATTGGCTGTATGGGTGTATGAGTGGGTGTGTCAGTCACTGTATGGGTGAGTGATTGACTGTATGTGTGGGTGAGTGGGTGTGTGTGAGTCAGTGACTGTATGGGTGAGTGAGTGGGTGTCTGAATGGCTGTATGAGTGAGTAACTGGGTGTATAAGTGGGTGAATGGGTGAGTGGCTTTTTGAGTGGGTGTTTTGTTAAGTGAGTTGGTGTGTGAGTGGCTGTATTGGAGAGTGAGTGTCGGTGTAAATGGCTATATATGGGTGAGTGAGCGGATATGGGAGTGCTTGTATGGATGCATGAATAGGTATGTAAGTAGTTGTGTGGGTGTGTGAGTGAGTGGTTGAGTGCTTGTATGGTTGAATCAGTGGCTGTGTTGAGAGGCTGTATCAGTGAGTGAGTGGGTGTGTGAATGGCTATATAGGTAAATAAGTCTGTGTGAGTAGCTGTATCAGTGAGTTTGTGGCTGTGAGAGTGGCTGTATGGGTGAGTGACTGGTTCTATGAGTGGCTGTATGGGTGAGTGAATGGTTGTGTGAGTGGCTGTATGAGTGAGTGAGTGGGTGTGTGAGTGGCTCTATGGAGCAGTGAGTGGTTGTATGTGTACCTGTGTGGGTCTGTGAACTGGTATGAGAGTGGTTGTTTGGGTATATGAGAGATTGGATAGGGGTGTGAGTGGGTTTGTGAATGATGTCATCAGTGGTGTCATTGGCCATGTCATGAGTGATGTAATATGTGAGATCATAAGCAGTGCATTGCAGGGTGAAAGTTAAAGGTAACTATAACTGCTGAATTTCAATGGTATGAGTGAAATTTGAGCCTAACTATATCGTCCCTGTAACCTTTGTTTTTTTCAGTGAATTTCTAAGTTGTTTTAACGTTAAGTAAGATGCCCAATGCAATGCACACTGGGATAGTGGGTTGAACATGGGGTCTGGCCTCGTACTATGCTGCCCCCACCCAAGCTTGATGCTCCTGCCCCCTCCTCCTTACCATCCATTTTCCTAGTCTATGACCCTGCTCCCTCCTTACAGTTGTGTGTGACAGTTGTTCTGCCACTGCCCTAAACAGTTAGCTTGCTGCCCCATCCACCTTCTTCCTACCCTCTGTTGTCCGAGTTCATGCACCAACCCCCTCTCTCCTGCCCTGCATGATCCAATGTCCTGCCACTGCCCTCCATTTAGCTTGATGTCCCTGCCCACTCCTCCTGCCCTCTGTTGCCCCATTCTATGCCCCATCATTGCCCTCCTGCTTAGCCTATGTGCTTAGCTTGCTGCCCCTACTCTCATTCACCGTGCCCTCCGATGTTTGGGACATGACCCTGCTCCTTCCTTTCTGCCCACCATTTTCAATGGACCTGCCACCCTCCTATCTACTCTGAGTGTTCTGTTGAGCTGCCACTGCCCCTCCCACCTGCCTAATATGATCAGATAGTTGCCGCTTGTCCCTGCCACCTCCACCCTGCCTGTCCAAGTTCAATGCCCCTATCCCCTCCCTCCTGTCCTTCATTGTCCTTTTTACTACCATTCCTTCCTGCCCTCCATGCTCTATTGTGCTGCAACTGCTCCTCCTGTCTGCCCAGCGTGGTCTGTTGTGAAGCCCATTCCCCTGCCATCTTTTGCCTGTGTCCAGCCCCTACCCTCCCTTCTGTCCTCCATGGTCCTTTGTGCATGACCCTGCCCTCTCCCTCTTGCCCACCATGGCCATTGTGGTGCTACTAACCCTCCTGCTTGCCATGCATGGCCTTCTATGCTGCCCCTGACCCCTCCCACCTTCCCTCCATTGTCTGTGTGTATGCCATTATACTCTCAATACTGCCCTCCATGGTGAGTTGTGCTTACAGTGCCCATCCTGCCTGCCCTCTATGGTCAGCTTGCTGCTCCTGCCCTGCCCTCTTGCCCCCTGCCCTCCGTTTTCCATGTGTAGACCCCTATCCCCTCCCTCATGCCTTTTCTGGTCTACTGTTGTGCCCCTGTCCTTCATGGTCCATTATGCTGCAATTGTCCCTCCTGTCTGTCTGGTTTGGTTGGCTTGCTGCCCTTGCCTCTTACCCCTCTGCTCTCTATTGTCCAGGTGCATTGCCCTGTCTCCTACCTATTGCTTTCCATAGTCCGTTGTGCTGCACAGGCATCCTGCTTGCCCTGTCTGGTGTATTGTGCTGCTGGAACCCCTGACGCCTGCCCTTTAAGGTCAGTTTGGTGCCTCTGCCCATCTCCCTCCTGCCCACTCTCATCCGAGTCCATGCCCTTACCCCATTCCTCCTGCCCTCTGTGATCCAATTCCTTACTTGCCAAAACTTTGAACGTAGTAGGAGGGAGATTTTGAAAAAAAACCTGGGGAATTGATTTTCCCCATTGACTTTCATTGCAAAAGTCGTGATTTTAGGCAGAAGACAGATAAAATAAAGCCCTTTTTGGGTTAAACACACTGGGAGTCTCCTGCCTGAATTGGGTCTTTTAGCATGTATGGTTGTATTGCCACTGCATCTTCCTTGTGCCCTCAGTGGTCTTTTGTGCTGCCACTGCCCCTCCTGCCTGCACAGCATGGTAAACGTGTTGCCTCTGCACCCTCCTCCATGAGAGGGTCTTATTCCCATAGAAATTATGATTAGTGCCCTAAACAACTAAAATGAGGACACCTTTTCTGAGTTCTCAAATAGCAACAAAGCACTTTTAAATATTTTGCCATCTTTATGTTTCTTTATCCAGTTGATCACTTGATTATATGTTATACTTATGGGAGAGGATGTGGTGTTATGGCCAGAAATGCAGACTTTGCATCTGGGGAACCAGCTTCAAGTTTCAGCATCAGCTCGACATCCTGTGATTCTGGGCAAATCACTTAATCTCCTCATGCCTAAAACCAAAATGAATGTGCCCTTGTGTAATTTAACTGATGCTCATGTAAAGCACTCCTATACCTTCGGGTCAAGTCTGTGCTATATAAAACTGAAAATAAAAGCAAAAATAAATTAAGTGTTTTGCGCACTTTTGTCATTGGGCTATACCTGGGCTACATTTGAGAGATATTTGTGCTATATGTGGGCTCATTTTCCTCCGGTGGCCATCTTGGGATACATATTTGGTATTAAGCTCCCTAATTTCCTCATTTACTGTAGTATCCTCAGTAGAAAATGCTTTCAGTTTCTACTTCAATTCCATCAAGATGGCATTCAGATGTGCCACCCTTTTGGCATAAATCAAAATGTTAGCACTGTATTTGCTCATTAGAAAACTGTAGTAAAGCTGCTAATCACCAGGGAATCACCAGGCTGTCTGCCGCTGGTGTGGAAAGAGCAGGTTTCAATCTGCATGTCAAAATGTTTTAAAGAAATGGTAGAGGAAGATATTTGAGAACTCACTTAAAATGTGTCCTAATTATTCTTTTTATAGCACTAACCATAATTTCTATGACAAACTGAACCCATTCATTTTGTTCCTTTCTAAATTAAACGTTTTAAGTTTCACCAGTTTGAATCAATCAACATGGCATGTCAAACGTAACACTGTTAACACTCTAGAGGCTGCAGTAGAACACAAGGGAATCAACTGACAGGCTGCTCCTGTTGGAAATACATGATTTACTGAGAATGTCAGACTTCATTTTCATATGGCTGAGAAGGATAGTGTGAATTTACAGAAAATATGCTCTCATTTTAGCTTCTGGAGCACCTTCCATAACATCTATGGGAAAATCATGAGAAAGCAGTTTTCTCTCAAACATGATTCATGAAATCTCAGCAGAAGGCTTTTCCATAGGGTAAAGTTACCTTAGAACACACAACAATTCTTAAAATGTGTATGGTACCATCAACAAATGATTTATATTGTAACTAAAATCTGTTTTCACCCTTTACACGTTCTCCTTTTAGTGACCTTCAAAACCTGCCATTCACTAAAATGCATTTCAATGGGTTGCCATCATGTATATTGGTACCAAGATGGCTGCCAGCACTTCTTGGTTGAAATGTTGGTAGCCAATCAGATCCCACCATGAGATCTATGCTTAGGCTCCGCGCAGATATACAAATTTGGTTTTCCTTTAATATCTTCAAAACTACTTGACTTATTTACACCAAATAACAAAAATTGTGATCTCTGGAACCAACTCTACCTTTCTGCCAAATTTGGTGTAATTCTGTCCAGCAGTCCGGGCTGCAGGTGTGTCTAAAGACTCTTAGGGAATTAACATGGGAAACACACTTTTTTTACAACCCCCTTTTCACGACCCCCATTTGACGGATCACCCCAAAACCTTCCATGCACAACTAGAATCACCGGGGAACTTCATTGGGAAACTTTTGTGAAGATTCATCAAATGGCGCTAAAGCGATAGACAAGTCAAAAAGTGCATTTCCTATGGAAACATGATCCTAACTACAATATATATATATATATATATATATATATATATATATATATATATATATATATATATATATGTTAAATACTGTCGGTCGCCAGTAGTTAGTTTCCATAGGAAAAGCGTTTTTTGACTTGCCTATAACTTTTGCGTTGTTTGACTAATCTTCATGAAAATTTCCCCCAAAAAGTGTCAAAATAGGATCTGTGTGTCATTGGAAGTTTGGGGGTGATCAGTGCAGTGAGAACCGAGAAATAGGGGTGTGAAAAATGTGTGCGTTTGTAATGTTAATTCCCATAGGAACGCGTTGTTGAACCTACAGCCCGAACCGCTGGACGGAACTACACCAAATTTGGCAGAAAGGTTGATGTTGTCACGTAGATTGTGCTTTTTGCTATTTGGTGCAAACCGTCTAGCAGTTTTTGAGAAATTTAAGCTGAAAATTATAGTTATATCTCTGGCTGCGGATATTTTGCAGTGGTTTTGCGATTAATCGCGAACACGCGCTTTCCAACGGGAATGCTGTGATAGGCTGGATGCAACCTGAACGGAAAATTGGTGCCGCCATTTTATCGTCCTGGAATGGTTCCTGGGGCTGAAAATTTGCATGAAAGCTAACATAAGGGGTCAGGGTGGAGATACTGTGACCCCATGTTTAAGAAATGGTTGTGTTAGTGACACAAGTTATGTGTCCAAATATTTTTTTTTATTGCACACGATATTCGCAATGACGACGTGACCACCAGTGCAGCCCCCCATGCACCATTGCGGGGACATCGCAAATATTGTGACATCAGCAAATATTGTGACGTCATCATGAATATTGGTGAAAATATTTAAAAATATATATTTGTACACACTCAATGGTCACTGTCACACAGGTATGTACACACTCACAAACTCACTCAGACACTTATACACCCACTCACATACCCACTCACACACTTATACATCCAGTCACATACCCACTCAGATACCCATGCACTCACATACCCATTTAGGTACTTATGCACCCACTAACAGGCCTACTCAGAGAGTGACTCACCCAAGTACAGACCCACTCAGAGACTCATGCACCCACTTACAGACCCACTCACACACTCATGTATGTTCTCACAGACCCACTGAGACACTCATATACCCACTCACACACACCCATACAGTCACTCCCACACTCAGTCACAGACCATCTCAGAGACTTATGGACTCAGTCAGTCAATCATACACTCAGAAACTCACACACCCACTCAGAAACTCACTCAGATATACATGCACAAAATCACTCACCCAGCAAAAGCTCATGCTTTCACTCACAGACCCACCCAGACACTCGCCCTCCCAGTCTCAGACCCACTCAGACACTCATGCATGCACCCATTTACTCACCCACTAAGAGACTTCTGCTCTCACTCACAGAACAATTGAGACACTCATACACCCATTCACAGATCCACACAGACACTCATGCACCCACTCACTCACCCATTCAGACACCTTGGGGCCCGATTCCGATTTCGGCCGGAAGGCCACCGAACGATGGCCGGAGCCCTTCCGACCGAATCGGAACGTGCCGGCCGGATTCCTTTCCGACCGAGCGATTCCGATGGGCTCGGTCGTAAAGGAATCCGACTCGGATTTCCGGATGGCTTCCGACGGGCTCTCCGAGCCCGACCGCCGTCCGGAAATCGCTTCAGTACTCCCCCGGCTGCCTCTTCACGACCGAGGGAGTACGATGGCAGTCTTTCACTGCCTTTTCGTGCCGGTCTTTCCGGCACAAAAAGCAGTCGGAAACTGTATTTGGGGGCCCCCAGAGGGGCCCCCATGGAGTGCGAGCCGCCCGAGCGGCGGCCTGGGGCACCTATGGTGCCCCTCTGTTGATCCCTGCACCCGGTGGCAGGCACCTTGGGGTGCCGGCCACAGAGTGCAGGGATGAACTGCACCCCTGCTTTTCCCAATGCAAGCATCCATTCCGCTCAGAATGCATGCTCCCATTGTGAAGTATATGAGTGCGACCGAACAGGGTTCGGTCACATCGTACTTGCAGGGCCGTAACCGACGACAACAGGTCGGTCGGTTAGAGCTCCTGACCGATGTCGGACGGACCTGAGTCCGTCCGACATCGGAATCGGCCCCCTAGTTAGACACTCATGTTTCCACTCACAGATCCAGTCAGACAGTCATATAGTTACAAATGCACAAAGGCACTCATGCACCTACTCACAGATCGAGTCAGAGACTTACGCAACCAATCACAGGCCCTTGTCACACTGATGCACCCACTCATATATGTACTGAGGCAGTCATGCATTTCATTACAGAGGTATTGATAGAATGATGCATCATCTCAAAGGGTACGCAGTCATAATATCAATGTGACGGAATATGGACCTGCAAGAATATCGTCGACCAGAATATCGACATGCAGGTAAGAAATATCGTTTTGGTTAACATCGAAGTTAGTAATATCGTTAGTGAAAATATTGTTGTTAAAAATATCGAAATTTATTTTAGTGTTTTGTATTTTAGTGTATGTGTTAAAAGTATAGCTTATTTTTTTAATGTATGTTTGAAATTTTTAGAAGTAATTAATGTTATGTTAAGTAATTTTTGCGTATTTTAGTTCTGTAGCGGGTTGTGGGTTTATAGGGGAATAGGGTGGGAAGTAATTTAATTATAATATATTTATTAATACATTTTTAGTAATTATTAATTTTTTAAGAAATTAAATATTGCGTTTTAGTTCCGTAGCGGGTTGTGGGTTTATAGGGGAATAGGGTGGGAAGTAATTTAATTAAAATTAATTAATTAATCATTTAAATTAATTAATATGTTTGTATTTCATAATTTATATTGTTAATTGTGTTAATTAATGTGTTATTAATTAGTTAATAATCAGTTATTAATTATTAATAATTAATTGGTAAATATTTTAATTGTGTCGTTTTTTTAGGAGCGCATTGTGGGCTTATAGGGGAGTAGGGTGGGAAGTAATTTAATTATGATTAATTAATTAATAATTTCATTAATTAATATTTACGTATTTAATATTTAATATTGTTAATTGTGTTAAATATTTTGTTATTAATTAGTTATTCATTGGATATTAATTATTCATTATTATTTGGTAAATATCTTAATTGTGTTATTTTTTGAAGAGCGGGTTGTGGGTTTATAGGGAGTAGGGTGGAAAGTATTTTAATTATAATTAATTAATTAATAATTTTTATTAATTAATATTTGTGTATTTAATATTTTATATTGTTAATTGTGTTATATCATTTGTTATTTATTAATCATTAGTTGGTTATTAATTATTAATAATTAATTGCTAGATATGTAAATTGTGTCAATTTTTTATGAGCAAGTTGTGTATTTAGAGGGCAGTAGTGTGGGAAGTAATTAAAAATTAATATAATTTTAAATGTTTTCATATAATATTTATTTATTGTTATTTTATAGTCTTAATAGTATGAATTAATTTAATACTGATTGTTTTTAATTTTATTGTTCATTGTTATTAGTTAATTAATTAATTGTTAAGCAATTATGTTAATTGTGTCATGTTTTACAATAGTGGTGGTGTCATTTATAGGGGTATTTGGTCGGAGGCAAATTATTTTTTATTATTTAAGTATTTGTTAATTAATGTTTATTATTTTGCTGGAGTGGGAGTAGTAAATTATTCACCTCTGCTATCCAACACTTTCCCTACTGTTGCAATTGTTGGAGTGGGAATAGTAGTTTTATACCCTCCACTATCCAACACTTTCCCTACTGTTGCACTCCGTGGAGTGGGAATAGTACATTATTCCCCTCCGCTATCCAACATTTTCCCTACTGTTGCACTTGCTGGAGTGGGAATAGTAAATTATTCCCCGCCGCTATCCAACACTTTCCGTACTGTTGCACTTGCTGGAGTGGGAATAGTAAATTATTCCCCTCCGCTATCCAACACTTTCTCTACTGTTGCACTTGCTGGAGTGGGAATAGTAATTTTATCCGCTCCGCTATCCAACACTTTCCCTACTGTTGCACTCATTGGAGTGGGAATAGTAATTTTATCCCCTACGCTATCCAACACTTTCCCTACTGTTGCACTCTGTGGAGTGGGAATAGTAAATTATTCCCCTCCGCTATCCGACACTTTCCCTACTGTTGCAGTTGCTGGAGTGGGAATAGTAAATTATTCCCCTCCGCTATCCAACACTTTCCCTACTGTTGCACTCCCTGGAGTTGGATTAGTAAATTATTCCCCTCCGCTATCCAACACTTTCCCTACTGTTGCACTCTGTGGAGTGGGAATAGTAATCTTATCCCCTACGCTATCCAACACTTTCCCTACTGTTGCCCTCCGTGGAGTGGGAATAGTAAATGATTCCCCTCCGCTATCCAACACTTTTCCTACTGTTGCACGTGCTGGAGTGGGAATAGTGAATTATTCCTCTTTGCTATCCAACATTTTTCCTATTGTTGCACTTGCTGGAGTGGGAATGGTAAATTATTCCCCTCCGCTATCAAACACTTTCCCTATTGTTGCACTCCCTGGAGTGGGAATAGTAAATTATTCCCATCCGCTATCCAACACTTTCCCTACTGTTGTACTTGCTGGAGTGGGAATAGTGAATTATTCCTCTTTGCTATCCAACACTTTCCCTACTGTTGCACTCGCTGGAGTGGGAATAGTAATTTTATCTCCTCCGCTATCCAACACTTTCACTACTGTTGCACTCCATGGAGTGGGAATAGTAAATTATTCCCCTCCGCTATGCAACACTTTCCCTACTGTTGCATTCCCTGGAGTGGGAATAGTAATTTTATCCCCTACACTATCCAACATTTTCCCAACTGTTTCAGTTAAAGTAGTGTAAAATGTTGTTTTAAAGATACATATTTATTTTAATATTTTATTTTATTATATATATAATTTATTTTTATATTTATCTTACAGGTTTATGTATATTTATATGTATTTATAGTTTTTATTATGTTTCTAACGTTTTATAATTTAATAAAATCATTATTTATTAATATTATTAAGTAAATATATATATAATTGTTTTTATATATGTATGTTTAATTTATTTTTATATTATATTTATTATTTATAATTATTAACATTTTTAAATAATTCTAACTATGGGACCTATTACGATGGCGGTCGGGAAACCTCCCCGGCCTCCATGGTAGCGGGAAAAGACCACCCGCATGGACTGCGACATCACCGCCGGTCGAATTACGATGACCCGCGCTTGAAATCCGACCGCGGCTGTCTGATCGCGGGCCTTAACATTGCGGCGGTTGCTGCTGCCCGCAGCACCGCCGTGATGCTGAAAGGAGCATGTCCTGCATTTCCCTGCACTGCGTGGCAGGCACTGCACAGTGCCTGCCACCTGGTACAGGGAAATGTAGGGGGGACCATGGGTACTCCCCCAGTGCACCCCCCCAACACATTTGGGCCCCGCAACGGGCCCCCAGAAGACAATCTACGCATGCCTTTCCATGGCGGTTTGACCGCTGAGGTAAGGCTGGCTACCGCAGCATCATAATCCTGCCGGCGGAGCCTGCTCTGCACCGCCACCATTATCCCGGTCCTGCTCCGTCCGCCAGGCAGGAGTGCGGATGGCAGCCAGCGGAAAAGCAGCGGTCGGAATTTCCCACCGCCGCGGTCACCACCGCCATCCTAATTTGACTGGTGGTTTTCTTGGTTGTGATCGCGGGCAGATGTCCACCGCCGGTCCGGCGGGCGCCACCGCCGGCCCGGCGGTGGACATCTGACCGCCATCGTAATAGACCCCTATGTTTTTATTAATTATATTTATTATTTCATTTATTTTATATTATTTTTAAGACATTTAAAAAAAACAATATTTTGAACAACGATATTTTAAACAACGATAGTTTGGTTTCGATATTTTTGTACTTACCTTTGTAGGGATAGGATGTCGATATTCTGGACATCGATATTATTGACACGATATTCTGGTAGGTCGCTATTGTTGTCGTTGATATTATGTCAGTGATCCATCTCAAAGATCCCCTCAAATACTTATACAGTGAATGAGAGACTCAAGGCCTGATTACGATGTCAGTCGGAAAGTCTTAGACCGACATTCGGATTCTCCTAGACCTTGTCGAACCCATCTGCCCGACTCGGTCAGAAACATTTCAGACTCACCGATTACCATGCTTGCGGTCGGAAGGGGAAACATTCGGTCATTCCGAAGCAGTTTCGACGAACATTTGGAAAATCCTAGTCGGTCGGAGCCGATTCGTACAGCTCAACGGACAGCGTTTCCGACCGACCGATTACGATGTCTGATTCCAACAGCCTTTCCGACTCGGTGTGTCCGACACTCATCCTGAGTCTTTCGGTTTGGGGTCGAGGGGGTTCACAGTGTGGCAGGCACCATGGGGTGACCGCAACAGGGTGCAAGGTTTTCCGCAGACACCCATTTTCCCCATAGGAGCCTGTTGGTTGGAACACAGGCTCTTATTGAAGTCAAAGGGAGTGCTACCGAACAGTGTTCAGGAGCATCATAATCGGTCGGGCGGTACCTCCAACCGCGAGTCGGTCGAAACCAAATCCGACAAGGAGTCGGGCGGTTTAGTTTCCAACCGACATCATAATCAGGCCCTTAGTGATACAGTGATTCATGCAGTCATAGATTGCACTGAAAAAGGTATGCACTGTGTTATAGAGATATTAAGGGAGTTGTACATGCTATTATACAGTCGTTTAGATAGTAATGTGTTTAGTATGTTGGTTATAATTCATTTTGCAGTTATAAGTTTTGAATGTGGTGGTATCTATTGAATGTCTGCATTTGTTTTGTCATTCCGCGACATATTTACGGTGATTGTGGCTACCAATTTCATTGCGATGCACGGCGTCACCGCGAAAACGGAAAATTGGTTTAAATGGTTGTTTTTATGCAAACTCCCTACAAAAATATGACTTTAAACAGTGCAGTGATAAAACCCTAGTGTCCAAAACCCCCTAAAAAAGGCACGATCGTCACAGTTAGCGAAGTCATCACAACTTTCGGCGTCATCGCGAAAACGAAAAGTAGGGTTCAAACTAGGCCTGGGAGTCAAATTCCGCTCCGCTCGCAGAATTTGCGGAATTTAGGCAATTGTGCGTTCCGCGGAGAACGCGGCGTAGCAGAATTATTTTCTTGTTCGCGCTTTAAAAATGCGTTCTAGCGCATGCGATAGCGACTTACCGGGATTCCTGCATTTGCCGACGAGTTTTCCTATCCGTTCGCGTGCGCCACGGGATTTCAGTAGCCGGCCGCGCGATCCCGCGAGAGTTTGCGATCGCGAACAAGTCATTCACCGCGCCATCGTGCACCGCGAGAGAGATTGCGATCGCGAACACGTCATTCGGGCGCGCCATCGGACATCCGGCAGAATGTTGGTAAAGCTCGCGATCCCGAACACGCAACATTTTCAATCTGGAGAAGAATAATATATCAAGCAGCATAAAACCTTCTATAAAATGATGATTTGGATGAAAAAAATACCTCAGATTGATATTTGGTTGTCCTTTTTGTCAAATTTTTGGGGGAGAGGGAGGAAGTGCCACAGAAGTCTCCTACTTCCTGTTCCTGTCAGCAGGCTCCTCCCAGTGCTTTGTCCATCTCCTGTTCATTTTTCACTTGGATTTGAGCTGGAAGGATCACTCTTTGTGTCTGCTGCATCATTATCAATGGATTTGAGGACTTTTGGATTTGAGATTTTACAAGTAAGTTGGTGTTGTTTGATTGGGGCATTGCAGTTGCTGCAACTACAATTTTGGTACTTTTCATCATTTTTATAAATAAATAGTTGTGGGTAGCCAGTAGGCCCAGAGCTAGTCATGGGTGGGTGCATGATGAAACATGATGAAACAACGGTTCCTTTGCTGTGTGATGTATTTATTTATTTCAAACATCATTTAGGGCACATGGATGGCATTGGATTGAATTGCAAAATGTGTATTTTTGGGTGTATTTCAGTTTTTTTGGGTGTGTGTTAAATACATGCCTTAGTTGTGTGTGGTGTGTTGCAGGCCTTGTTTAGCTCTGTGGATTTTCGTTTTTGCATTTTATTGCATTACAGGCAAAGCAGTGTGGTTTAGCATGCAGCCTTTGCCTGGCTATTATAGGCCTGTTTTCAGTACATTGTTTTCCAGGCCTCCTGCTTGTTTCTTGTGATTTGTGAGTGTCCATGTGGCTGGTAGCCATTTCTGGTGGGAGTTATAAGTATGCTGCTTTTGCCATATAGGCCTGCATGTGTTTCCTTTGTGGCCTAGGCTTCTTGTTGTGGGCCTGGTCATGAGGCTGGTGGCCATTTTGAAGCCAGGCAGTGTGCTTTTTGCCAGAGGCCTGCATTGTCTGTCTTCAGTTTCTTGTTGTTGTGGGCCTGGCCATGAGGCTGGAGGCCATTTTGAAGCCAGGCAGTGTGCTTTTTGCCATAGGCCTGCATTGTCTGTCTTCAGTTTCTTGTTATTGTGGGCCTGGCCATGTGGCTGGTGGCCATTTTGAAGCCCGGTAGTGTGTTTTTATCCATAGGCCTGCAAGCTTGTGGCCTAGTCTGCCAACAGGCCTTTCACCCAGTAGGCTCAGAGGTAGTCAGGGGTGCATGAAATAACTGTTTCTGTGTGTTCTGTTGAATTTAAACATCATTTAGGGCATGGATGGCATTGGATTGAATTGCAAAATGTGTATTTTTGGGTGTATTTCAGTTTTTTTGGGTGTGTGTTAAATACATGCTTTAGTTGTGTGTGGTGTGTTGCAGGCCTTGTTTAGCCCTGTGGATTTTCGTTTTTGCATTTTATTGCATTACAGGCAAAGCAGTGTGGTTTAGCATGCAGCTTTTGCCTGGCTATTATAGGCCTGTTTTCAGTACATTGTTTTCCAGGCCTCCTGCTTGTTGCTTGTGATTTGTGAGTGTCCATGTGGCTGGTGGCCATTTCTGGTGGGAGTTATAAGTGTGCTGCTTTTGCCATTTAGGCCTGCATGGTTTTCCTCTTGGCTTACTGCTTCCATCCATCCCCTTTGCCAGCTGCAGCTCCTGAATGATGTGATGAGCAAATAATTTAATGCCAAACAGGGTCCACTTCCATTACATTTGTATTTTTGTTGTTGTTCCTCTTCTTTCCTATCCTTCCTGAGAGTGTACACAGTATACCATGAAAGCCCTTGTTGACAAAGTCTCACAAATGGCTACACTAAGTTATATATTTTATTTGTTTGTTTGTACTAGTAGTAATTGAACCACAACAACAAATGCAACATTTCACTGATGTTCTTCTCCTGGCTTCTTTGCTTTTAGGTGCACAAAAAGACAGAGGAGGAGGAGTCATCATCATCACCCGTTGTACTGCCAGACAGAAGTCCTGCTGCGCACCAGGTCAAGTCCACGTGTGACCACAGACATCTCTGCAACTTGTGCACCTGCGTCCTGCTGACATCTGAAGAAGATGGCCCCAAAGAAAGGTACCAGGTCCTCCAGTACCAAGAAAGTTGCCAGTGAGAAGAAGAAGGAACAGAAGAAGGAAGTGGTACTTGCCAAGACTGGTGTGCCGCCCAATGTGTTTTTTGGGAAAAAAAACTTACGCCTGCAGCAGCGGTGTCCGGCGGGGACCAAGCTGGGAGCAGCACCTCCGCATCAGCGGGCCCAGCCCACCAACCTAGGCCCAAGCCCATGAGTGTGGCAGAGGTAGCCAGTCTACTAACGAGCAGTGATGTGGAAATGTCATTATCGCAAAGTAGTACCCAATCCACGCACTCGCAGGCGGAAACTCAGCAGATAAGTGGGCAACCGCAGCCGCAACCGCAGCCCCAACCGCAGCCCCAGCCGCAACCCCAGCCGCAAACCCAGCCGCAACCACAGCCCCAACCACAGCCCCAACCACAGCCGCAACCACAGCCGCAACCACAGCCGCAGCCCCAACCACAGCCGCAACCACAGCCCCAACCACAGCCGCTACCACAGCCGCAACCACAGCCACAGCCGCAACCACAGCCACAACCACAGCCGCAACCACAGCCCACAATAGTAGTTGTTCCACCTGAAGTAGGGGCAGTTCAGGAAATCGAGCTTTTTGCAGACGAAGAGGATCAAGCCACTGTTTTAGAAGATCCATTGTCTTCCAGCCCCCAGCAAGGAAAAGGAGGGTTAGTCCATCAACTTCTTCTTCAAGCCCCGCTTCTGATGATCTAGATGCCGCTTGGAAGCCACCAGCTCAGTCTGAGAGTGATGCACGCCACAAGGCTAGTGAAAAGGAAGGTTCCAGAAAGCCTTAGAGTTATGGAGGTAGATGTAGACGAGGGGGGTGATGATGATGAAGAGCCAGTCATCATGAACATCACTCCCGGGCCAGAGGAGATGGAGACCAACATTATTAGACTATCCAAAATCGCTGCGAGGGATGTAGCACGGATACCACCAACACAGGTAACACCAACACGACCTCCAGCTTCCATATTTGCCTTTGCAAAGGCCCGGCAGGGACCTACATCCAGCTCAACTACCACCTCAGTAGGTAGTAGTAATGTAGCTGCACAGAGTCAAATTCCAGGCACACCCTCCAGTTAATCTGGTATTGAAAGTGGCACCTCCAGCAGCGCCAGAAAGTTCTCCCCAGTTTGGGACTTCTTTTCGGTTAGCAGTAAGGAGGAGAACATTGCTATATGCCCAATTTGTCGGCAGGCTGTTAGGCGGGGTAAGCTTGGTACAAACTATGGTACCGGAGGACAAACAAGTCATCTCAAAAAACACCACAGTATCAAGTGGGAGGCTCACCTACTTCACTTAGAAAAAAGTAAAACTGGACCCATTGCTGTTGTTGGGGATGAAGAAGTAGGGGAATATATGATTGCGGTGGAAAGTCAACAAGAGGGAGACATTTCTAGCCCTATCCCCAGCAGTGTAGTGGTACCGCCCACATCCTCAGCAACATCTCAGTGGCACCGTAGTAAGAGTCAGCCTGAGACACCAAGGCAACCGAGTACTGCAATGAGAAAAAGTGCGGCGTCGTTGAGCCTAACTGGGTTCAAGAAGACAGCTGCACCACAAAGGAAAATATTCCAGCCTACCATTGACAGCATGCTTAGGTTGGAGGGGCAGTACCAACGCAACCACCCAATGGCACGATTGTACAATGCGAAGCTGGCTAAAATGTTAGCGCTGGACCTTCTCCCTTTTACATTTGTGGAAGGGGTGGGTTTCCTTGAATTTGTGTCAGCCATCTGCCCTAAATGGAAGGTTCCCAGCCAGTCCTATTTCGCCAGAGTTGCTGTTCTAGCACTACATCACGATGTGCTGGAATTGGTTGGACAAGCTTTGCAGCAGAGTGCTGTTCACAAAATCCACCTGACAACAGACATGTGGACCAGTTGCCAAGCCACTGATTACATGTGCATCACTGCACACTGGGTCTCTTTTGTGGGGGTTAGAGAAAAGCTATCTGAAGTAGGTGCTGTTGACACAGCTGAGATTTTTAATGCTACTCGGAAACATGCAACTGTAGCCATGTTACGCCATGGAGAAATCTCATACTGCTGCAAACATTTTGGAAGAGTTTAACAGCAAGGTCTTTGAATGGCTGCGCCCAGAGGGCTTAACATTGTTTTGTTGCCACGGATAATGGCAGTAATGTACTTAAGGCCATGGAGGTTGGTGCCTATTTCAGGATCCCGTGTTTGGCGCACTGCATTAACATTATAGTTCAAGACTTTCTGAAAAAGAACCCATAGTCAGCAACTTACTGACCACCTGCCGCAGAATATGCACTCATTTCAGCCATTCTTTTAAAGCCCGGAAGCAGCTGAGGATCATTCAACGTGACTATAGAATGCCAGTCAAAGCACTCATCCAGGAGGTGGCAACACGTTGGAACTCAACGTATTACATGCTTGACCGTCTGTTTGAGCAGTACAGACCAATCAATGAATATGTCATGCGAAGGGCGGATGCTACTGTGAAAGGCATGACCCTTCAGATGGACCAATAGTGCCTAGTTAAATCTCTTACAGAGATGCTTCTTCCTTTCAAGGTCTTCACACGTGAAGTCAGCAAGGAGGACTGTACTATGGGCCAAGCTATCCCATTGTTGCACATGCTAGAGCAACAGCTGAAGGAGGTGTCTGAAGCGTACATAGGTGTGGAGGAAAGAAAAGAAGCATATGAGTTGGTGGAGAGCTTATCATGTCGCTTAACTGAAAATGCAAGGGTGCAAACTAAGATTTTGTCACAAGAACATTACATTTGTGCCACAATTCTGGATCCACGGTACAAATCAGCACTGAACAGTAAGACATTACACACTTTTTCAGAAGTGGAGGTTGCCCGGTACAAAACTTGGATAGCTGAGGCAGCCAGTAAATTGGAAAATGAACGGCTGGTAATTAAAGGCCCGCTACTCAAACCCACAACAAGTACTGCAGCAGGGCATCCGGCGTCAAGTTCAACTTCAGAGCCTGAGGGCAGTGCATTTGGTTCACAGCTGTCACCAACACCAACACTATCGACAACAGCAAGAACCGGATCATCAGCCCCAGTAAAAACAGCACAGGATTGGTATTTACAGCAAGGACTTGCTAGGTCCAGTGCTGATGCAAAGACAAAAGAGGCCGAACAAAGTATAGCACCCCTGAACATTGACCGGATGGTCCAGGCCTACCTGGATGACCCAACAGAGGTCTATATTGATCAAAACCCATTGCGGTATTGGTATGACAAAAGGGGCCAATGGCCAGTGCTCAGCAGGCTGGCGATAAACTATCTGGCTTGTTCTATCGCAAGTGTCTCTTCTGAACGTGTTTTCAGTGCTGCTGGTTCCATTGTAACAGTGAAAAGGACCAGTCTCTCACCCAAAAACGTTTAGAGGTTAACCATGATCAAAATGAATCAGCAATTTATACCACCGAATTACACAATACATGAATCAACGCAGGAAGATGAGGACAGCGGCTCAGGTGACGGAAGTAGCGTGTTAGATGCTGATTACCTACTTCTGGTTGAACCCCCAGAGTTTGAGGACGAGCTATACTTCCCTGACAACTAGGCTTCCACTTCTTACTGTCGTCCTCCCTTATTTACTTTTATTTGTGTGTCTGTCTTTCTGGTTGGAAAATTCAAATCACAACAAATCCATCACCACCGTCTTCGTCTTTTATTGCCATATATGAGTTTCAGCTGTCTGCATTTCAGTCCACTCCTCCGAGTCCTGCTCCTCCATCCTCCTGAATCGCCCTAAATCTATTGCCCTCAAGCCAGATGATGATTGGATGTAGCATAATCGAAGAAAAAAGAAAATCTTGCCTCGTTAAGTCTCTCCAAAAGAAGTGGAACATGATGATGACTACTATAGCTATCCTCCTTTCCGAGCCGAGAGAGACTGCCCATTAACTGAAGATGAGAAGGAACAGGTAATGAATGATGACATGCATTGGACGCTGACTGAGTGATTTATGTTGTTGATGTTTGTAGTGCATGAAGTTAATTCATTGTGTACTATTATCTAATCTACACACTAAAAGTAACTCAATGCAATGTTTGTTTCCATTCTTGTTTTTTAATAACAAATTTCTACTTCTACTGCAGGCTGATCCATTGCATTTTAAATATGGAAAGGGGACTCAATCTGTACAATGCACACTGAGTTGGACAACACACCATGATGATGACCACAGTGACATAATATCTTCGCAGTCACTCAGTACGATCCGAGATGATTGATGGAATAACTCAGGGCGTTTCATGAGTGGCATAAAAGGTAAACAAGTCAACAACAACCACTGCAGACCTACATGTCTGTGTAGTGGTGGAGTCGAGTGTGGTGGTATGACTGACAGCGGTGCATTGATTTAGTCACTTAATTTGTAAAATGCTATGTTGCTGTATATCTGCTTTGTCTGCCTCTGTCAAAAAATGTACGCTAAATGGAGGATGGGTCACGGGTGCCGTGGGCCTGCTCTGTCCTGTTGTTGTTGGAGGTTAATGCTGGAAACAGACTAGAGTAGACATGATGTATCCATGCCGCATCTGCAAGTGTTCTTGTTGCACTCCACCGTAATTTATGCATTTTTTTCTACTTGATTTTTCAATATCCCTTTTGTTTTTCCATCTACAATTTCAGGCCGGCCCTTACCCTGTGCTATACTGGGAAAAACAACTCACACTTACCTTACCAATGAATCTACATCTGCCAGGCATGCAGTGGCGTCACCCAAGATTGATGGCCGGAGCGTCCATGTAAGGGAGGACCAAGAGGAATGCCGAGATGGAACTCCCCATTTTGACCAGGATAACATACAGTAACAGTATCAACTTTCATCATCTTTTAAATAATTGTATTCATTTTTTTGTCTTCAATCATTACTACTGTGTGTTGTTGTTATTATTATGTTTGCTCTCTGCTTATAATTCGATTCATCCCTACAGCTATTTTTGAATTGTCTTTGCTATCTTTAATAGTAAGCCCGGGCCGGTACAACAGAACAGAAACTGTATGTAATTCGGGTCTCTCGGAGGGCAGACAGGCAAGGCAAATTGCATAATATACTGCTGCCCTGTACTGTCTAATTGTCTAGTAGTAGTTAGTAAGTACTACTTATCATTAACCATCAAGTTATCATCATCATGCATGCATTTCCTTTTTCTCCCTTAACAGATTTATGGATATGGTCGTCTGCCAAGATTGTGTTTTGTTGTTGTCCATGCGTACTGTTTTTCTTGTCAAAACTTTCCCCAAACCCCCCTTCCCAACCATTTATCAAACCCTAACCCTCTTCCCCGGGCTGTGTGACTTATTGAGGTGTGACTAAATTAAATGTACACCAATAATTTATCACACGCTTGCTGGGGCGGATGTGGCAAAAGCAACACTAATTCAATTTCAAGGCAGGGCGAGGATCTTCTTCTGCTTGCCCACCCATGAGCAGTATATTTGCGAGATAATTTTTTTAACAAAGGAACCTAATCCATCAGCATTAATTGCCGGCATCGATTGGATTTGTTGTCATCCTCCTACACAGCACTAACGGTTACGCTTGTGTCGAGTGAACTGTAGGCCTAGTCGAGTGACTCGACACAGCTAGAGTTTGTAACTCTATGTACAAGGCTATCCCCGCCACCATTATGTTTTATTGTATTTTGGCATATTATTGTTTGGCAGTAAGTTCCGTATTGTACTTTGTTCTACTACTCCTCCCACAGTCTCTCTCAGGCGACTGACTGTCTCATTTTCTTTTTTTAGCAAATGCTACTGCCAGGGTCTACTACTACTACCACCACAACCTTGGCATGTTGGGAAAGAAAACCATCATCACCATGCAGCCATCGCCGTGCCTAAGTTAAATATCAAGCACAGGTAAGAGAAGAAGTTTGGGGGAGGCATAATTAATAATGGAAATTTTTTCATTAATTCTATTTCACACACCCCTTTGAGTCCAGTTGCAGAATGCATAGACTAGGAGGAGAGACTGACAGTACTAGTAGGACAAGTCCATCAGTGAGGGGTTCCGCATCTATCTGTTTGTGTCTTACTAAGTCAGCCAATTATTTAAATCAAACACTGGCTGTGGCCCTGCACCAGCAAGGAAACAGTGTGACGTAAAACAGTAACCCCACCCACAAAACATTAACAACATCGTATGTAAAGTATAAATATATAATTTAATCCCCTAACAAAAATAAACTATGTAAAAAAAATCCCACAACAACACCTGACCCACCCCTCTCCCTAACCCCAACCAATGTCCATTGTCCGGAACGAAAAAGTCCAACAAATTAAATGTCCAATTGTCCAAAAGTGAAATCCCCAACGCCCGATTCCCACCCACCAAAATAAGCAATAAAAAAGGGGCAATCAACAGGGTCTGTTCATCGGAGGGCTCGCCTCTCCAGGACACGAATACGCTCCTCTAGGCAGGCCATGCAGCGCTTCAATGCGCGGCAATTGGATCCACAGGGGGGGGCAGCAGTGCTATTAAATGAAGTGCGGCGGCGGGCGGCTGCCAGACAGTGGCGCCGTAACACTGGAGGGGGGTGGCTGGGGCCCGGGGCATTGGAGGAGGCTGCAGCTGCTGCCGCCTCCTCCTCCAGAACCACGAGCCGCCGGTATTCCTTTTGTATGGCCTCCAGCTTCCGGCGCCGGGCCTTGGCGCCAACTCCTTCCTGTCTACTTTCACTTTGGAAGGAGTAGCTATATCAAGAAGAAAAAACAAGACTATTGTAAAATATACTCTTAGCAAAGCAGTAAGACAAATTAATTCTACACATAGTGGCACAGTAGAACTAGCAAGCACAGTACATAACATTTGTGTTATGTATCTATCCTCCCACTACCTCGGCCTCTAACATTTGTGGGAGTTTCAGGCATTCCACCACCCATGCATCTGATTCCTATCAGCCACCTATGCATGCATCCCACGTATCCTTCTCTGCCAGTCATAAATATTAAATCTCGTCAGTCCTTCCTCCTTCCACCCTTCTTTCCCTTTTCGTTCAACCCATCCATCAAGGTCATCTGATCTGACTTTTAGTCTTCTCCATAAAACTTTCACAGTTGAGTTGAAGTCAGATAGAAGAGGCCATTGGTTACTCAACAGTACACTCCCACCGCTAATGCTATTGTTAATGCTAAGTAAAGGGTGTCTTCTTCAACCGTTCACAACAACTTCTTACTTAAGTCTCAACAGTACAGTATACATTACACCCTTGCAGCGAGTGTAATGTCAATAAGTAAGGATTAGGAATATAACTTACCACCGCCCGCCACTGCTGCTGGCTCACCCCCTGCAGCTCCTCCTGCAACTGCTGCATCTCCTCCTGCACCTGCTGCATCTCCTCCTGCACCCTCAGCGGCCGCGTCACCTTCGCCGCTGGCCCCGGTACTGGTGGTCGGTAGTACGCCTAGAAAAACATTACACATTTTTTAGATGCCATGTACACCTCCCCTATTTTTCACTAGCAAGATTGAAAAAAAAGTTAATACATACATAATACATATACAACATACATCACTAGTACAAATCAGGTAGTAGAGTAGACACTAGTAGTGTTATATGGTCCCTAGGGTCATTCTAGTCTTTGCTAAGTTACCCGAGTCATGCAACCATTTTAGCTTTGTGTCTTTTATTTTTGCGCAAGTTACCTCGCAGCTTGTTGTGTAAGACACCTTTTAGCCCACATGAGCTCATACTGCTACTGTCTGAGCGCTGCGTACAAGGTCAAAAAACAAGCCACTTTGTTATGGAGTTCTGGTGTTAGTCCATATTGCTTATCCATAAAAATACTACACTTTTGGCACGACTGAGAAATGCTTGCACTATACTAACGCGCACCATTTTTCTCATAACAGACAGAAGATTCCCTTCTACGGACCAGAGCTTTGCAGAGCTTATGATGTAACCAGTACTAGGTTCTTCTAAGGTGAGGGTCCCCAGAATTCGCTCAGAGATCTTCATTTATAATTTTATATAAACTATATTCCTACCAAGGGAGGGTGGTTCTTCCACCACTGTTCAGTTATCATGATTTCGCCTGTTGTCTTCTATGGACTTGTAGTTGTAAGTGTAAGTAAGTGTAACAATGTTTAGTGTTTTAATCTTATGCATTTTGCTGTTGCTGCTGCATTATAGAACAACATACAGAGCTTGTCAGTTGAAAATAAACCTTTTGAACTTACATAGACTCAGTGGTATTTGGTGTGGATTTACACAAGTGAGTGAGCGAAAGGGTGTGCATTGCTTCCGCGGCTGAGAGGTCGGGAGTGTTATGTTCTGGGTTGTCTACTCATTGGGTATCTTGGGGGGGGTTCGGAGAGCTAATGAGACACTATAACTAGTCGGTCAGGGGATTGTGGTGGCTTCTGTTTGAGGTGTGAGGAAGGTCCAACCTCCCATCACCAACGTCCTATTTTCTTGTGCAAAGTTCTGTTTGTGCAGAATCCCTACAACAGTAGTAGTATGTCCTATCCTATCAAAAATAGTAAAATCTGGTTGGGCATTTTGTTGGTGGGAATTGTCGAAAAGCCTCAAGATTAAGAAGACTAGAAGTAGTAGAAGAGGACAACCCAAAGGACTGGACTCAATGGCTAGAGCTATTGGTGAATCTGAGTTTTATTTAAAACCTTTTAAATAAAGAGTGGCCAACTGGGCAGCTTAGCTACAGACAGACTAATAGTAGTAGTGCAGAGAGTCATAGCAGACGCAGTTAGAGGCAGGGATAACAAGAATTTAGAAACAGATAGTCTAGATCGAAGAAGAATTTGTAAAAAATAGAATTAGGAAACCGAAATAATAGTTCGGAAAAAATAAGGTGCAGGAAAAGTTAGGGAAATATAATTATTAATATTAACCACTGGAGGACTTACTGGGGCCAGCAGCAGAGCCCTCGGTAGAGGAGTGGTCCTTGCCCTGGGAGGCATGTTGTTCTTCTGGTTCCGCTGACTCAGACCCCGTCTTCTTGCCCCTGGGTGCTGATCATGTAAGATTTCATAAAGAAAGAGACAAAAATTAAAGTTTGGTGTGAAACAAATAAAATATTTTAAAATACGCTCCAAAAACATTTTTGTGAACAACAATTGCAATAAAATTGACCTATCTAATCTGATCGACTAGTAGTATTGCGAGATTCACAGACCGTCTAGTAAGCCTAAGTACCACCTGACCTAGCCCACCTATTCCAGACGGGCCAATTGTTCACTAAGTCTGCATTTCCATTTATTTTAGTCCTCAAAAATGCATAGATGGAGGACACATGCATACATTTTTGCATACACCAAATTATTGGTTGGTTTCTGCTGATGTTCTGCTAGTGATGATATAAGCCTATTAACATTCACTAAACAAACTACAAAAGGTTCTACTAAGGACTGGGGTAAGCAGCACTCAGCAGCACGTGACGTGACAGAGGATGCATCACGCACACCACTTAAAAATTACCAACTAATACTAATAAGTAACTAAACCTATCAATCCACCACTATCCCTTCTTAGTTGCAGGAGGACAAAGGAAGGACTAGAGTCTCTCTAGCATTACCTAACTTAAGTTCTCTAAAGTAAACTCTTACATAATCAGGCCAAGCGAGCGCAAAGTTGCAAACAAGTAAGATTAGTAGCGCCGAGCACCTGTGTCATAACAATCACAGAAGATTTTTAAACGTAATTTACCTGCAATGTAAGCAGCAGCATTCTTGCTGGTCGGAAAAAAAAAATATTCGCAATATATAACACAGAGCAGAAGAACACAAAGCAGTAATATTAAATAGCTACTCACCAAGCCCCGGGACCTCCACTCCTAGCAGGTCCAGCAGGTCCTGCTCCCGGTCCAGAATATCGGACCACCGGTGCGTCAGCTGGTTATTGGTGCGCCGGACACCAGAGCAGCGAAACACTGCCCGACGCACCTTGCCCCACCGCTGCCGACGCTCCCGGAGCCCGTACCCGGACCCAGGCCTGCCGCCTGCTGCCAGGGTTAAGGGGAGGTGGCGCTGCACAAAAACCCAGTGCGGCCACCTCTGCCTCACCAAATAAGGCCCGTGCCTGCACCCTTTTGGCGCCGCCTTCCGCAAGGAAGGCGGTCGCGGCTCTGGCTATGGCTACGAGCCCTGTGGCCCTTTGCCATGGTTCTGGGTAGGCGGGGGCGGAAAAGAAAAGGTAGGAATTAAAAAAGTAAGTGAAAGAAATGAAAAAGCAGGTAATAGAAAAAGAGTGAAAAAGTAGTGAAAAACACACAAAAAATAGAAAAAAACTCAAAATATAGAATCAGGAAAATAGAGAGATAGATAATAAATAAAAAAGATCAAAAAAAAGTTTCCAGAAACAAAGGATTGAAAAGATAGAGGGAGGATTGAAAAGCAGGCCCAGAACCATAGCAATATGAGTGAAAAACAAGATGGCCGCGCCCATTGCGACCGCATGGGCAAGTTCGCGCGATATTTCCCACCCGAGCACGCAAAAAGCATCGCGAACACGTAATACGCGTTCCCGAACAGGAAATACTTATCGCGAACGGGCGGGAGCATGCAATACGCGACCCGGAACAGGAAATAAGCATCGCGAGCGGGCGGGAGCATGCAATACGCGACCTGGAACAGGAAATAACCATCGCGAGCGGGCGGGACAAGTGAAAAACAAGATGGCCGCGCCCATTAGCGAACGCATGGGCAAGTTAGCGATATATTTCCCCGCGAGCACGCAAAAACACATCGCGAACGGGCGGGACAAGCAATTCCGCGTCTTTGCGGAATTTCTGCGTGCTCGCGGAGATTTTTAACAATTTCGCGGAGATTTGCGTAACGCGACTACGCAAATTCCGCCCACCCCTAGTTCTAACACAGTTTTTAAAAAAGTTACTACAAACATGTTTTACAAATATGTTTTTAAAGCAGTGATGTGGTTAGTAACGTGTGTATTGTAATAGTTAGAATACATTTTTTAAGTTAAAATATTTTAATGTGGTGGTGGTCGTTGAATGTCTGTTTTTTTTTTGCGATTTTGCAACGTGATCAAGATCACCACTATGTCGCCCCAAATTTCTAAAATTGAAAAAGAAATTATTTGACAAGAAAATGAACAACATTTTGGCCTCTTGGGTTACGCTGACAAGAGCCTGTGTGTTGAGAGTGTGTATAAGACAGCTACAGATAACACTGTATACAGAGTTTCAGGTTGCTTAGACACACCCTTTTCCCTTTGTCTATAACGTGAACTCCATCACTTCTGTACATTCCATGCATGGAAAAACGCAGATTGTTGTGAGGAAAGCAGAAACAATTTTATTAACATGTTTCCTGGCTTTGTCAATCTGTGGACATAATTGATTTGACCACTTCCATTTCTGTCTTTGCCATATATTGGAGTACACTGAGGTAGTGTGAGAGAAAAGCGAGATCAGTTCTGCAACGGTATTCTTCATTAGGATTTCCATCCCTACCCCAGTCAATATACCAAGGTCATTGCCACCACTGTGCACACTCACAAGGTGAGGAGCCTTGAAATCCACAATGGTTTTAACCAAGGGCAGTAGCTGATGAAACTTTAACCCTCTCTGGCCAAACAAACTAATCTCCACATTTGGCAAACTAAAGTTTGTTTTTTGTAGCCTCTTTAGCCCAATAGACACAGCTGTGGCCCACAACCTACACTCTAAGAATGTTGTAGGAAGGCGGAGTAGCAAACAGGATAGGTCTGCAGCTCAATATGACAGTTGGTACTATGAAAGACAGTGAAAATGCATGTGTGCTGGTGGTTTGAAAAAAACTTGAAATTTGATTGGATGAAGGGAATATGCAGGTGTAAAAAAATTGGTTGTGTTTGGAAATGATTAGTAAATAGATGTTTTATTGGCTCTGGTAAATAGAAAACAAATGTAATACAGAGTTGGATATGCTTTACAGTATGTGCAGTAAAGCACACCTGCTGTAGTTTATTTTGTAACTAGTATTGTCTTTCTGGAATGTGTTGTGAACTTGTGACCTACTGAGTGTTGTGGGTTTCTATGGATAATCCGCAGAGGGTGTATTGAAAGAAGGGTGTTAAAGAAACAGGAATTAATTTTTATAAATTGGAGAGGTTTAGGTTCATTGTTTTATAAGGTAGGTAATATTCCCTAGTGAGGATGTTCCAAGAAAGTGTAGTATAGTGATAGAAATATAAAAGTATTAAGGGAAGTAGGTTTTCTGACTCCCATTTGTTTCGCTGATTCATTGTGATGATCGCAATAACGTTGCGATTGTTGACACAAAGGCATACATTTTGGGCTACCTCCAAACAGGAGTGAAAGGGCTAATAGACAGTAACCATTCAGAAATGCAGTTACAAGATTTAAATGTGAAAGTATGTTTTTATTTGTTGACTTTTGCAGTATCAGGAAATGGAAAGTTCAGTAGGTTGCCATTTATGTTTGCTTGGTATGAGAGTGGTGTGCCATTCTAGTGCTAAGTTCTTGCAAACCCTGAGAATATTGCATCTACCTAATAAGAGAAAAAAATGATTTTAGCAGCAAACTCAATCTTCTGGTATGGTAATTAAATTTATTTGTAAGTCGAAAAAATGATTAATAAGGTATATAATTATGTCATATTGCAATAAAAAGATTTTGAAATATATATAATTATTTGAAAAAAGAAAGGATGATATATAAATCAAATTAGTAGGCAAGTCAGACATAGTTTGTCTCAGGTGCAGATCAGATGTCTCCAAGTTAGTTTATAATGTGTTTTCATTTAGGTCAATCTTGCACCTGTATTGCTTTACTGCATTCCGGAAGTGGTAGGAGAAAAAACTGCACACTAATGGTTAAACCTATATGTTATCTTGTTGTATATCATGTCAAAGTTTTATATGTGTATATATGATGTGCCGCTTATAACTAATGATTTTGTTTGAATTCTTGGAGTTGTAGACTTATTTGTTCCATTATAAAAGATGAACATAACACTCAGTTTTGAAAGTCGAATTTATGCACTATAGCAGTATATGAATTATGAATCTGAATTGATCTGTGCATGGAGGTTTATTGGTATGACTGTCTTATCACTTAAAACTGCTACACAAGGTATACATTTTTCTTAAAGCATATATACCTGAAGAGTGAGGTAGGCTGTAGCTAGGCCATAGTGCAGGGAGCTTATCGCTAAAAAAGTAAAAGATGCACTTTGATTTTTCAGTGAGCTATATGCACTCATATTAACTTATGTGCCCAATTATACATCCAGCCTACACACAGACTTAAATCTGAGATACCTAAATAGAAAAACAGTCAGACACTGAAACATCTAGTGGCATATTTAGAACTTAACGCCGCAGTAGCTTCAATGTTTTGACGATGCAGCGGCTTTTTTTTTATTGCCGTATGTACAAGTTGCCGCTACCTGCAGTTAGCGCCACTCTTCCAGCGTAAATGTGAATTTTCAAGATCGCCACTTCTGTTAGCGGAACTTAACGAAAATGAGATGCAAGGTGCAAGATGCAAGTACAAAAACTGCCGCTAACCCCACTTCGCGATATTTACAATGAAATTCCCATATGGCGATAACCCCCAAAAACTGCCGCTAAGTCCAGTTAGAGGCAGTTTTTTAAGACCAGAAAATAGCTTGTCTTAAAATTGGTGCAAACACTTGGGGCCTATTTCAGAGGTCTTGGTGCTGGACAGCGCTGCAAGGAATGTTGCTGCGCTGCCCTGCGACAAAACAAAAGGGCAGGAATGCGCACTATCAATAAGATAGGGCACATTACTGGGCCTCATTCATGAAAAGTGTTGTATCGCTGCAACAAAACAGCGTTGCAACCCTTTTCACTGTGCCCTTCTTGCGACACAATGGATGCGCTGTATTCAATGTATGGCGCTCCATGTCGCAATCAATGACAGATACGTCTGGAATAGTGACGTATCTGGCAGTGCTAAAGTCACGCATTGCTACAGTTGTGTTGCAAGCATGACACAACTCCAGCAATACATGGGGCCAGCCTATCCCTATGGCACTGCTTCACCCTTACGCCTGCCATGAGGCAGTCTTAAGGTTTTGACGCAGTGGTGTCCTAGATTTGTCGCAGTGAAATCTGAGAGACTTCACTGCGCCAATCCTACAAGGCTTTGTTGCGTGGGAACGCCTACCCTGCATACATCATACCAGACACAGGTATAATGTGGCACATGGCTTTACAAGGTCACGCATATGTCTAGATGTGTCACTTTGTAAATACGGCACAATGTGGTGCAAGATTCACGCTGCAAGTACGTCAAGAAAATGACGCATCGGGGGCATTAAATTGCAGGAAGGGGCTCAGGATTAAGCCCCCCTGTCTTTTTTCCCTACGATGGCGCACTATGGCTGCCATGCGCCAATGCAGGCACCCTTGCACCATGGTGCAAGGGTGACTGTGTTGCGGAGTTGATTGCCGTTGTGGCTCTATCTCTACATGAGACGTCTGCAGGTGTGTCTGGACTAGTGAAGGGCGAGAGTGAACCAGCTGGCCCTATTGGAGTGTTGTTTACCTGGTCTTTTCTTGAGTGGTGCCAGGGTGTCGGCGCAGTTGGAGATCAATTGGTGGAGGTTGCACACTGCAGTGTTGGCATCTGTAAGCATTGGCAGAGTGGTGGTGCTAAGGGAGATGAGGACTACTTATTCAGTTACCTTGATTCCAAAATGCATGGGGGCGATGATGGTGGTGGTGTACGGTGGGCATGGTGAAGGTGTGATGTATACAATGATGGTCGGCCCAGGAGAGATCTGTGGTGTGGTTGTAGTTGAGGTTCCCGCTGGCGGAGAAGATGGGCTCAAGCATGTGTCCTGCTATGTGGGTTGGTGCGGTGACTAGCTGCATGAGTCCGATGTTGTAAAGGTCCCCAAGGAGGGGGTGGTGTTCTGGTCACTGGGGTTGTCCAGGTGGAACTTGAGGTCTCCGAGTAGAATGTAGTCGGTGGATGGTAGAGCCTGGGGTGTGATGAGGTCTACAATGGCATTGGTGAATGGGGGTTCATGGCCCGGGGGGCCTGTAGACGAGGGTGCCACGGAGGGTGATGTTGGGGTTGGTCCTGATCTGGAAGTGGAGGTGTTCCATGGTCGCCATCGGGTCATTAGTGTGCGTGGTCAGTCGAAGTGTGCTTTTGTAGACGATGTCAATGCCTCCTCCTGGCTGGTCGGGGTGGTCCTTGCGGGTGAATTTGTAGCCGTTGGGGATGGTGATGGCGATGTCTTGTCCGGAGCAGAGTTTGGCCCAGGTTTACTTGAAGAAGGCAATGTCTGAAGAGGTGGCGGAAGGAGGTCCAGATTTCGGTGGCGTATCTGTTGAGTGACCTCATGTTGAGGATGATGCAGTTGAGCCGGTCGGATGCGCTGTTGGTTAGCTGGGTGGCAAGAGGCACTGGTGTGCTGATGTGGCAGGAGGTGCATTTGCACGGTAGGCACAGGGTGCAAGGGTATTCTTTGGTGATGCTAGATGGCAGACGGAGTGGCATCCAGGGTTGAGGGTGAGGAGGGTGCTGCTGTTGTAGCGGTGGAGTGTCCGGAGGCAGGGTCCCTGGTGCTGGGCACAGTACAGGGGCGGACAGATGCAGACAGGCTTGCCTTTGGCACACCAGTGGCACCCTGCTGCGCATGGCCGCACAGCGTCCGCCTTTAAGTAGTGCGGCAGGGAGGGCTGGACAGCTGGGAGATGGGAAACGTGGGAAAGGACACTGGAGGGGAGGGGGCACGGGGATCACAGCGACAACGATGGAGAGGATAGAGAATAAAGAACTGCAAAAAAGCGCAGGAAAAACAAAGTCAAACAAAGCAACTAGATGGCGCAGCACTGTGGGAAGAGGAAGTCCACTAAGGGCTAGTCCCCCGTACAACCAAAAGCAAACTAACAGGGGGCAAGGAAAGGCAGCACCACTAGGTTGCCTCTTCTGATTTAACAGTGGTGACCAGATTCCGTGTTCCCCAGTTCCCAAGCAAGTAATGGCCGATCAAGCTGCATACCCAAAGGCCTAGGCCCGACTCGCCCCCGGGCCTCCTCCCCTATTCGTCCCATCTTCTCCTCCCATGGACATTGACCCATTGGTAATCTCCTCTGTGCACCCCAGTGTAGTGGTAACACCTGGCATGCGATGCAGACCTCCCTACGTCGGTGCGCAGGAGCGCCTCTACCGTTCACAGCTCCAAGGTGTGCCAGGCAGTCTTGCCACACAGATCAGCAATGTGTCTCTGTGCGACCTGCCAGACTTCACCACCAGGTAAGTGCGTTCGCCGATGCCTCAATGTCTACCGCCATGGCCCAGCAACTCCACAGCACCTCTGCCTCCCACTCTGGGTCACAGACGCCGGCCCAGCAAGGCCTCCGGGCCCCGGGGACTGTCCCCACTTTCAAGGTTTTGGCTGCCATGGTGTTGCATCACTGGTTTTTCCCAGCGATGCACCCCATTTCATAATTGTAGCCCTGAATATGCATTTCCTCTTCCACTGGGACTCCAGCTGGTCATCCTGGCTTTTGAGGGGTTTGGGGATGTTGTTGATCTGTGCTGAACTTGGCCCTGGCTGCTCAATTCTGCATTTCATTGGTTTTTTTATTTCCTATTTTTCATTGGAGGTAGAGTTATAGGCTATTTTTGCCTCTAGAGGCAAACGGGCTTTTCGTCACTTTTCTCCCGCTGACGTCAACATTTTTATCGCCTTGACCCTAGTGTTAGCAGCAGTTTGCACTGCGGCTAGCTGTTACTATCACCATGTAGCGACGTAATGTAAATACATTGCTAACAGGGCGATAGTTTTTGGTGCTAGGCCGCGTTAAGAAAACTGCTGCTAACTAACGCTAACGCTAGTTAACGGCAGTTCTTCTGCATATACCCCCTAGTGAGGTAGTCAGAGAAGCACGCAAAGATTCACTCACCCAGGAGGCACAACTAATATGTATTTTGGGGTAATGAAGGCCGTTTCTCACACACTTAAATAACCCAATATTCACTAGTACACCCAGGAGGCAATCTATGTAGGCCTTTACAAACACATTTAGACAATCAGATATCACTTAAGGAGAGGAAGTGATTTAGTAAAAGATTTAGATTCATATGGATCGCAGTCCCAGATAGAAACTGAAAAACCTGTTCAGATATCTGCTAAACAACTGACATTATCAAGTTTACCATGCAGACAAGTATTATATCTCATGCCTGGTATACTTGAGCTTCAGCATGTAGTTTTTCAGGTAGAGCTGTTTTATCACTTAAAAGTGCTACACAAGGTGAAGACTGTTCTTGTACCACATTTAAGTGAACACTAAGGAAGGCTGTAGCTAGGCCATAGCGCAGGGAGCTATTCACTTAAAAAGTAAAATATGCACTTGGATGTTTCAGTGACATATATGCACTCATACAAACCTATGTGCCCAATTATACATGCACCCTACTCCCAGACTTAAACCTGACATTCCTAAGTAGAAAAAGAGACAGAGACTGAAACACCCAGTGAGGTAGTTAAAGAAGCATGTAAAAGTTCACTCACATGGACAGGCACAACTGATATGTATGTTGTGCTAATAAAGGAAGTTCACACACTTAAATAACCCAATATTTTACAGACACATTTAGTGGACGGTAGATATCACAAAGACAGACAACCATTTATGAACAAAGTTACATGCTCATAGAATATCAGCTCTTGATAGGGTCGCACAGAGTTATTCACACACATATAAGTGAAAAATCGGACACATTCAAGTCTAACATGTAAAGCCCTTGTCAAGTTTTAAGGTACGCTTCTACAACATTTGACTGTCCACTGAGGTAGATTGTAGTTACTCAATAGGGTACGCTCCTTTAAGTCAATGTCTGTGTAAGTAGGTGTACAGGTGAGTGAGAGGGTGTGTGAGTAACTCTATGGGTGAGTAAGTGTGTCTGTGAGTAGCTCTATGAGCAACCTCTCACTCACCCATGCATATAACTGAGCAGTACGGTAGGCTGTCGGTAGTTAACAGAATGGGTGCTACGTACTTAAAAGCGAACACATGTAGTCTGATGATTGCCTAACTATATATCCTCATGTAAACTAAATGTTTAAATAGTTAAAATATGAAATGTGACACTATATAATTAAGTGATGAATGTACTTTTCTATTTTTGTTTTCAGACAACAATATCTAGTTATCTACAGAGAATAACCATGCCAACAAAAAGTCAGAGAAGAAAGAAGCAGCAGCAAATAGAGCATCTCCTTACAACTAAGAAACAAAAGGGACAACATACAGAAAAGATGGTCAAAGAGAAAAGGCTCTCCGGTAAGTGGACCAAGACATTTCTTAGAATTTTTTGTGTACAACTGGAAAAAGTACAAAAAGAAGTAAAGAAAAAGAAAACTATAGTGCTGGGTACTAAAGCACAAAAAGTCCCTGATGCAAAAAGTAAGAAGTCATTGAAAAAAGGAAAGACTTTAAGCAGAAGGCAGAGGCAGTTCAAGGAAATTAGGGGTAGGATGTTCCACACTACAGTAATTCGCAATGTGTTAGCATTTATGAAGAAGTATTAAAAAAGAATCCAAGCACTCAGACAAAAGGAATATGTTGTAGGTATAGTTGATATGTTGTTTGCTCTGAAGAGGAAACTATTTATCTTGGGTTTAAATCGAATGAAGACATGGACAAAATAGTGTTGTCTATGAGGAGACAGAGCTAAAAGAAAATACTTGTTAATAGAAGTAAGTTTTGCAAAGATTGGTGTGGTGAATAGATACATACTGCAAGTACTGAGCCTTTCTTTAACCCGTTCGCTGCTTCTGTCGGCCAACGGCCGTCGCGAGCACTACCTCCGTCGTGCTGCGCACGTCCGTTGGCCGACGCGGCCCCGCCCACTCTTCAAAGCCGCCGCACCGCGGCGAAATTTCGGCCGCGGTAAAGGGGTTAATGAAGAAGGCTATTTTCCAAGACAACACATTAGTGCATGCAGTTGATGAATCTGGACAATGTTATGAGATGAAAAATGGTATTCCTGTTCCACAAGAGGTAATGGTACCTTGAAATGTTGAGGAAGAGATTTCTGAAGAGATGCATGGAAGGTGTAGACAGGCCCATGTGTAGAAATGGCATTGTTGCAGTGTTTGTAGTATTCGGCAACAATCAATTGATATATTGAGAAATTTCCTCCATATGTTTGCTTTCAGAAGTTGAAAACAGAAAATACATACTTTTCAAGGATTAGAAATATGCAAAGTAAGAAAGCATACTAATTTACAAGGACAATTACTAGCTTGTCTGTCCAAAAAATTGTGTCAAAGCAGCTTTAATCATTTTAGAATGTTAGGTATACACCATTCAATAGTGAGAACTTTTGTTAGAATGCTTTATTATGTAGAAACTTCTGCCGTAGAGCTCTTTTGCATAGTAGTGTAGTAGAAGAACAAAAGGTTTGTGATGATGTTGAATTTCACTTTTTTGAATCAGAACGGGAGTGTAGGGAAAATCAAGAGTTGGTAACAACAGGAGTTGTGGAGCAGAACAGATGTATTAGTGTTGGTAATTTTGTAAAAGAGATTAGAAAGTTTAACGCAGTTTCTTGAGGGCAACTAAACTGTGTTTGTATATGTTGTCAATGGACTCACTACAAAAATCAAACTCATAATGTTGATTTGTACATTAAAACTGAAAAGAATAATATTATTAAGTGGCAATATTTTGCTGCATATTTATTTGTAGAGGGATAATTTGACTTGTCCACCTGACAAGTTATATGTAAGTACTGCTATAATCTAGTTAGAGGAAAGCAAAATGCCTGCTAGAGCAGTACACAACAACTTAGAAATATTACCTGTGGAGAGGTGTGGTGCAGCGGCCAGGGCAGCTGACTTCGGAGCACAGGGTTCACGGTTCGATCCCCGGCTCCGGCGGCAGCTCAGCTCAGCACCATGTGACTCTGGGCAATAGCTCACTTAATTTCCACTCTGGCCCCCAGCGCCTTGAGACCCGTAAGGGTGAGTAGCTGCGCTATATAAAAATGGACTTACTTACCTGTTCCATAAGTACTTACAGATGTGAATGTTTATTAATCCATATAAATACAGTCTATACATCCATTTCAAGCTATAGTTCGCATGGAGTCAAAGACAGGGAAATTGTCTCCAACTGAGCTCCAGAAATGTCTCAAAGGTAGCGTTGTGTACTTACTATTGGATTTTAAGGAAAATATTGAAGCTATAGGGGTACAGAGAAATTTGGAAGAGAGACTTGTAATTCTAGTAAATGGTGGCCCGACCAAGAGTAAAAAAATATGGCAAGAGTTAGTAGATGTTAGCAAAGTTAAAAATGCAACTTCATATCTGTCACAAAATAACATATATTATAAATGCAGACATTCTTCAAGATATCACACATCTGGAGGACAACACATCATCATCAACAGGTCAGATAGAAAAAGTGAATCGAAGCAGAGTAGAATAAATTTATGAACATTACAGCATCCATCCCCTACATTCAAAAGAGATTGTTGGTGATGATAGTGATCTATATCAACTAAAAGAAGCAAAAGGAACTCCCTTAAGTGTATGGGAAAAAGTTTAGAAGCTTGCAGTTTCCCTCATCTCTTTCCTACTGGAGTAGTTGGAAGGTATAATGATCGGTCTGTACAAATACCTGCAGCCGAGTGCAGATGTACTAGAATTTATTCAGAGGATCCTAGATTTCGTCAATGCATCCCTTATATGTTTCATCTATAATTTGCAAATGGTAGTAGTAGAAATACATTTATTGTATGATTAATTAAAACCTTAACAATATAGAACATTTTGAAAGAGAAATAAAAGGAGTTAATTCATTATAGTGCCTTATGACATACAGTAGCAAAAGGTAGGACAGATTTTAAAATCAATTATAGTCGTCTTGATGACAATGTGTTTGTTTAAAAACAATTACAAGTATGCCAAAGTACACTGTGCATTGAAATAGATAGGCCTTTGTGGGACATATAACCTTCAGCTTATGGTATCTGAAAATAAAATACATATTTTAAGATCAGCAGTCATTCCATAAAAGATCATGTAAAAGTCTATTGCAAGTAAGCCAGGGTGCAGGGTAAATTATATTAATGGGCATTCATTGCTGCATTTAATTGATTTATTATATTTTTTAACCAAGTCCTGCACTGCCTTGAAGTATTTCCCAATTCTTGCCAGTTCCAAAGGAACCACAGTAGTAAAAATCCAGGTCATAGTATTGCTACAAGTCCTTAAGCCATGGATTAAAAAGAGTGGCTTTAGAAGTGTCCACCTAAAATGAAGTAGCAAAGGGCAGCAACAGAGTAAGTGTGAGAAAGTTTTCAGATTTATAGCCACACAGCCTGCACTTCACAATATTGGAGAGGAATGACCAGTTTGGGTTGAAGTTTTTGATTTGTAATGTCATCATCCTTGCAGCCAAGATTTGAGTGATGCAGGCTTTCCTAATTGAACAAATAAGATATGGCTGTGGCTTTAGGCCGACTTGGGATTCATTGTCCTACGAGGTTACCAGGGCTTGTGAGAGTGGGATGGTCTTGCTATTTTCCACATCAGCAAATTTTGAGAGGAATCTTGTCTGTTTCTTCAGTATGCTTTTCACTGCTATATGCGAGAGCGATGGAGAATTTAGTGCCCTTAAGTCTATTTGAAGAGCGTCTGCTGATGCCATTTAATATGTGCTCCAAGGACTGTTTTTGGTTTTGAATATATTTTGTAGGACAAACTTCAGTGTTCCAGGCTTGGCCGTAATTCATCTATGGTAATATTTTAGGATAGCATCCTTGTTGGTCTATTTTTAGCCCTCTAGGCCAAATTCTAATCTCACCAGCGATCCCTCGTATAGTATGGCAGCCTAAACACTCTTTTATAGGCTTTTAGATGCAGTTTGGCCATATTTTTGATAAGTAGTCCCGGGAAAGCCTCACTGCCATATGTGATGGCGGATAGCAATGCAGCTTTGAGCACTTTTTGGATTGGAGCTGCAGAAGCGGGCTTTCAAGGGAGGCATTCAGTTGGCAAAGTTTGGAGATGATTAGTGCATCCTTGTCTTTAAGGTGAATCAGATGTGTTTTGGCTCCACGGTTTGCCGAAAGCCAAGTGCCCAGATAGTTATACGATTTTGCTCCTGTTATTTTTAGAGAACCAATGGACCAGTGGCGATTTATTTGCTTGCGCGTCCTTCCAAATGATATCACCTTTGTTTTTGAAGTGCTTACTATCATCTTGTTTATCTTGTTATATATATGAAGGGCATTAAAGGCTCTCTGGATCCCTATTTTTGAGTTATCAAGGAGAACTAAATCATCTGCATACTGTAATATCATAATCTTGGTTGTTCCTGTTTTTGGGGGAATTAGATTTGCGTGGTTTAGTGGGAAGGACATATCAGCCGTATACAAGTTAAAAAGCATTGGGGCTAGCACACATCCTTGTTTTAGACCTTGATTGGTATTGATCTTTTTTGTTAGTGCAGTATCCGAGAGCTTGACCCTCACCAGGGTCAAATGCGGATGAGTAGTGAACAAAACATGCATAGAGAGCTTGTCATTTCTGGGTGTTTGCTTGGTGGATGGGATAAGAAAGTATAATTATATTGGGCCAGATGTATCAACATTGGATTTTGTGAGTCTATAATAGCGAATTTTACTGATTCGTCATTATAGACTCGCAAAATGCAATGTATGTAGGTTTGTGCAAACATTTTGCGATTCCTACATATTCCTTAATAGCGAATCGCAAATTGCGATTCGCTATTAAGGAATGGCTTCCAATTAATTCCTATGGGCCTAGAGGCCCATAGGAATGAATGGGAAGATATTCGCAATTTGCGAGTAACAAATAGGTACTCGCAAATTGCGCATGCACTTTCAAGGGTGCAAGGGGGCCAAAAGGCCACCCTGTGGCACCCCTGAAATATGCATGTGTGCACATGTGGCGCACATACATGCCCTAAGGGCATGTATGTGCGCCACATGGCACTTAGAAAAATGCTAAAAAGTGAATTTTTCAAGGAATTTGTAAATTACCACCACCTAGAAGGTGGTGGTAATTTGCGATTCCTTAATGCTAATTCGCAATTTGCGATGGCTACAAGAATTGCATTTAGGGAATCACAAATTGCGACTCCCTAACTGCATTCGCAATTTAGGTAATTGCAAATAATTTCGATTACCCACATTGCGATTTAAAAATGCTTCATACATTGCAAAACGCATTTTTACAATCGCAAACGGGCCGATTCGCACAATTGGCCCGTTTGCGATCGCAAAAAGCGTTGATACATCTGACCCATTGTCCAGTGTGGAGGAATTTGCTCTAAGTCCTGTTTGGCAAAATGGGATTATTACATTTATTGATATCCATGACTCCAGGGGGCATATTTACAATAATGTGGGGAAGTTTGTCATTAAGCCAAGTAGGCTAACAACATGCTTCGACACTTTACAAGTGCAGTGCTGCACCATATTTACTAGAATATGGTTCAGCCCTGCGTTTCCCCCTGACCTGGCGCTAACTTTAGTTGCCTAGCGCCAACGCAGGCCCCATTGCACCATAGTGGTCCCCCTTCTTGCACATAAACAATCTTTAAATGCTGTTTTGTAACTTCTATGTGTGCTGCTTAATGCAGCACACATAGAAGTTGCAAAACTGCATTTTTTTAAATGATTGTATTATGTGCAGGAAGGGGGACCTTCCTGCACATAAACAATCATAGGCAATTTGCTGTTTCTATGTGTGCTGCACAAGGCAGTACACATTGAAACAGCAAAAACGAGGAGAAATAAAGCATTTCTCCTCATTTTGCCTGTTTAAGACAAGGTTTTCCCTGGTCTTAATTTTGGCACTGCCTCCTATTTACACCACCCTTGTAAAAAGGAGGCAGCATCAAAATCAATGGGTGTTGCGGTAAAATCCAAACCGCAACACCGATTGCCCTCCCCTTTCATGCAAATTACAGCGTGAAAGAGTGCCTTATTTACAAGGCAGGGTTAAGCCACATTAAGTGGCTTAACGCTGCCTTGTAAATAAGGTGAGGCCCCTATCGCCATCACAACATCTCTGAAAGGGATGTTGTGGTGGCGATAGGGGCCTGTAAATATGCCCCCAGGTCTTTTAAAATGGTTGAGGCTTATATCTTGGCTTCAATGTCCAAAAGGGCAATCAGACGGTAGTTGGAGGGTTTCTTTTTGAAGATTGGATGCAATATTGACCCTCTCCAGGTATTGGGGACTTGACAGAGTTTAAAACATGAACAGAACAGTGGGAAGAGGGTTGCCAACCACAGTGCTTGATCGTCTTTGAACATTTGCTCTTGGAGCCCATTTGGGCCAGGAGCACCCGGTGCTCCCGTTTTACGAATAACTTCTTTGATCTTGTTAATCGTGAGAATTGTGTTAACTTCCTTTGAGTCGTCCATGGGGTTTAAGGTTTCTGGTGAAGGAGCACTCAGGTTCTCAGCAGTGTAAAGTTTTTTTGCGTACAGTATCCATATGGGTTCGTTGATAGCATTGGTTCTGGTGGCATCCTGATGTGTTTTATTTTTGATATACCTCCATAAATCGGCCTGATTACGTTTACTCATTAGTGAGTATTCATATTTCCACTCCTTTACCCTCTGCTGTTTTTTTACTGACCATATCAATTGCTTATGTTGTTTTCTTGCACCCCTCAGTTCTTGCTGCAGAGCGGCTTTGGTGTGGTGATTAAAGGGCTTGTGGCATGCTTTCATCATCTTGCGGATTTGCCGTGAACTGATCAGGATAGATTGGTTGTTGTTTTTTGATAAGGGCGCCCATGGCCTAGCTAATGATTTGTGGATGCCCCTAATTATAGGTTCCCAGTGGGCTAGTAGATATTCGCTGCTTTGGATCCGAAGGGACTGCCCTGTGGTGGCTTTCCAGAGTGTTATTTTCTGTGAACAGACCTGGCCCCACTTTATTCTCCGGATTAGGAATGTAGCTTCATTGTGGAGAGAGTTGCCAAGGGTCTGATGGATTTCCCGTTTAACTAATATAAAATTAAAGGTTGTTAGGAGTGGAAGAGGGTCGCTCTCATGTAAAGAGAGTACTTCAAAACTCTTGAGATGTTCCATGAGTTTTCCTGAAGCGATCACGTAGTCAATCGTGCTTATGCCCCTGTAAATTTTCAGAAACTAGAGAGATGGATCGGAAATTTCAATCACAGTCTGAATAAATTTTAGTCCATTGTCTTTTAGTGTTTTGTCTAGTTGTTGGCTTAAGCAATTTGTTAGTGAGCAGCCAGTGAGAGTCAATCCCAGTTCTCGCAAATTGAAATCCCCGCAAAGTATTGTTTCATGGTTCACATGACCAAGAAGGATTTGATCCAGTTTTTCACTTAGTTGAAGCAGTCTTTTCACTCGTGCTGACCCGAAGCTGTTAAAATAGATATTAATCATAAGAATCCTAGTTCGTGGAGATGTTGTGTTAGGTCTTTTTGAAACTGATTATTCTTTACTGTCTTATTCTGTAAAGCACATTTTGAAAACAGGTGTAAATCTGCTAAACCTGTCTGTAAGAGAATTTGTTGAGAAATCCACAGAAAAGATGAACAACTGGAATACAACTTGATTAATCTCATGGCATGTCAACGTGGGACCAATGAATATTGGTATTGTCGTCACTGTGAACTAAAATGCATGTTGAAAAATTTAGGCAGACCTACATGTGCTGAGTATGCATGGGATGACCTGCTTCAATTCTAGCGAGAGGCAAATTCAAATATAGAAGACATTGATCTAAAGAATCCCGGAGAACTCTGCTCATTGGACCCTGCAAATGTTTGCAGATATTTTAATCACAGATTTCAAGCTATGATGGCTTTTATCTGCAACAAGAGTAATCCACCTCTCGGTGAAGTGACTGACTTGTTTTGGCAGAAAGAATACCAAGCAAGAGGTGCTCCACATATTCACATGCTGCTATGGGTAAAAGATGCTCCAAAGTTTGGAACAGACACTGATGAGTCTGTGTTGTCTTTCATGCAGCAGTATGTCACTTTCATCATCCTAAATGAGAGTGTTGATAAAATATTAAGACAACAAGTTCTAAGATTCCAAAACCATAGGTGTGAAAAATACTGACATAGAAAAAATAGATATAATGGAACATTGTATACAATATGTTGTTTTGGATTTCCGTGACTTGTGATTTCAGTAGGAAGAGTCAATAGCTTTTTTTCTGCAGTCAGACACACTCTCACATAGAAATCACCAAAGAACACATACAACCTCTCTAATGATTCAGTGGCGATTCCTGCCCTGGCCCTCCCAGCTGGGTACGCTATGAGTTGCCTTAATAGAACAACAGGTAGAGGGGGAGGCATTGCTATTATATATAATACCGCCTATACCTGCAGCCTTGTCCCCACAGATATCGCCAACAGCGAAAGAGCTCTCTTTAAAATCTCCTTAACAGCCAACTTTATTCTCTCCGGACTCCTGATCTACCGCCCACCTGGCTCATCGGCCACTTTCAGAGAATCCCTCGCCAATGCCACCACCTCACTGGCTCTTCAGGCAGCCAACTTCAACATCGTAGGGGATATGAATCTCCACTTAGAGCTGCAGGAGACTCCGGATATTTGTGCCTTCATGGGTGACTTAGCAGCATGCCAGTTAGTCTAACTGGTCCCTGGCTCCACTCACATAGCCGGCCATTTTCTGGACCCAATTTTCTCTAATCTCCAGTCTTTAGAGGTGCTACCACCCCTCCCAATGCTCTGGACTGACCACTTCCTTATCAGGATGCAGCTGTCGCTTGCGGGCCCTAAATTACAGCCCCACCGCAACCTTTCACTTAAGCGCCCCTGGCATAAACTGGATCAGGCTGCCTTCTTGGCCACCTTAAGCACCCAGCACCCAGAGAGGCCCGCCAATATGGACGAGGCCCTGCTGCACTTCCAGAGGTGTATTACCCTAGCCCTGGACTGATGCATTCCGCTTAAACTCACGTACCCTAAGAACACACGGGCCAACGGTTGATTCAATGAACCTCTGACTCTAGCCAGAAAGAACTGCAAGGTCTTAGAGCGCGCCTGGAGGCGATCCTATGACCCTCTGGCTAAATCGGAAAACAGAGATGCGATTAAGGCCTACCATAAATTGGTCCGCAAGACCAGAGCGGCACACTGTGCCAACCAGATAACCTCAAGCAACAACCCGACTAAAACTATCTTCTCTCTTTCAAAAGATCTTGTAAAGCCCTCCGCTGCCAATGACAGCACCATATCTTCGAGTCTGCAATGTGAGGCACTGGCCGAATTTTTCTTGGAGAAGGTAGAACGCATCTATAGTAGCTTCCACCCGGGGGTCACCCCCCGGAGCACAGATCAGCGCATAATGGTTAGCTCTGAGCCCCACACACTTGCAGTGCTTCCCCCAATTTCATTTCAAGCCATGGAAGCCCTGTTCAGCAAAGTTAAATCAGGATCCCCTGTCGACCCTTTGAAACCCGATGCCTTCCGGAAATATCAGCAATGTCTCCTGCCTAAGTGCTGGGAGTTAATAAATCTGTCCCTTTCCTTGACGGTGGTCCCTAAGCCTTGGAAGCACGCCAAGGTATTCCCCCTACTAAAAAAACCATCACTTGATAGTTCCTTGCCAGAAAACTACCGTCCCATCTCGCTGCTTCCATTTCTGTCTAAAATCTTGGAATCATATGTCAATTCTCTTCTAACGTCTTATCTGGAAGCTAATTCTATACTTGACATCTCCCAAAATGGATTCAGGCCTAGACACAGTACTCAGTCTGCCCTGCTGGCAGTCACGGAACAACTATGGACCTCCCTGGATAATGGCCAAACCACAGCATTAATCCTACTGGATCTGAGTGCAGCCTTTGACACGGTCTCCCACGAGATCCTGCTCCTACGTCTGGAAGAGATCGGTGTCAAGGGCTTGGCCCTCTCCTGGTTTTCTTCTTTCCTGGAGGAGCGGACCTTCCAAGTCTCGGCCCCCCCTTCCACTCTCGCACTCATCCACTGCGCTGTGGGGTGCCCCAGGGCTCAGCATTAAGCCCTACCCTATTCAATGTATATGTGAGGCCGCTGGCTCTGCTGGCCAAAACCCGGGGCATCTCCCTGGTGTCATATGCAGATGACACCCAGCTGGTGTTTACCTTTTCCAGAAACCCCAGCCAGGGTTCGGTGAAATTCAGACAGGATTTGACAGCAATCTCGGAGTGAATGGCTGCTAACTATCTGCAGCTCAACTCATCCAAATCTGAGATCCTTCTGGTAGGCAAAGATCGCCATCTCTGGGGCAATGAATGGTGGCCTCCTGCACTCGGAGTTCCGCCCACCCCTAAACCGGTGGTGAAAAACCTCAGCATAATGATGGACAATGATCTGACTTTCGAGACACATGCTAAATCAGTGGCAGAGAAATGCTTTGGTATTACTGCGAGGCCTTAAACCTATACTGGGTCTTTTCGATGCCAAGACCCGGCAACTGATCATTCAATCTTCTGTCCTTGCCAGACTAGATTATTGCAATGTGCTTCTCTTGGGAGCTAACAAAACCATTGTTAAATGACTGCAGCGCGTTCAGAATGCAGCTGCGCGTGCAATCTTTGCACTCCCTAAACACTGCCATACCTCTAGCCTCCTCTGTCGACTTCACTGGCTCCCCTTCGAACAGAGAGTGTGCTTCAAAACGCTGTGCATCACTCACAGAATCCTGGGGGACTTCGGCCCCAAAATCCTGAGTGATCTATGCTCTCACTATGTCCCCACACGTTTGTTGCGTTCGGCAGACTTACTCCTGGCCAGAGTTCCCCGGATACACAGGGCCAGAGCAGGCAGGCGCTCATTTAGGCGGTTAGCTCCCGCCCTCTGGAACTCCCTCCCCATCCACATTCGCAGCACCTCTGACCACCTTACCTTCAGAAGGCTAGTGAAGACATGGCTATTCACCCAAATCTAACTCTCTCTTCTGTTCCGTCGTCTCACTTAGTGCTCATTTTAGTGCTGGGACGCCCGGTTGATGGGGCAGCCATGCGCTCTACAAATATATTAATATAACATAACATGACAACCTCACAATAACAAAAGCCTCAAAATACATCAATGACTACAATCCTGTGATTTTGAAGATGTGTACAGATTGTACAATTTAGTTTGAAAATGCTTTCTCACAGAGAGATCGACTTTTATGAATGTGCAGACCAGTTAAGCTCCGTTAGCTTGTTTTCTAAATCTATATGAGTTCTATGGGTGAGTTTAGCGCTTGCTAATACTCGTAACAAAGTACTGAAGTCTTTTCCTGAAATCCAATATCTTGCAGAATATGAGCCACACAGTATAGATATTCTGAAGACGAACATGATGCATACGTAATATCCAAAAAGAAGTCCTCATCTAGAAAGGATGTCTGCATGAAATACTTCAATATTATACATACAGAAATAATGTCAGTGAAAACATATAAGAAGGGGAATTTGCTGTTGATGGTTGTGAAGGATGTTTGGTCAGACATTGTTATTGTTATTGTTATCATCACTTATAAAGCGCACTCTCACCCTACGGGTACCCTGGCGCTGTCATACGTGTGCCCAACTGAACCCATGGTACGTGGAGCAAAGCTGGCAGAAGGTAACTAAAGGAATGAGAGGAATCATGCTCTAGGATAGAGTCATGTCTTCAGCCTTTTCCTAAACTGAAGAAGATCTTCTAGCTGTCTCATCTCAGATGGAAGATTGTTCCAAAGCTGCGCAGCTGCTGTGCTAAAGGCCCTACCTCCTGATTTTGTTCTTTTAAATCTTGGCACTTTCACCAACTTGGCGGAGGAAGAGTGAAGGCTTCGGGCAGGGGCGTACCAAGCACATTTGTTCTGCATTGGTTTAGGTCCAGCCCCATGCAGAGCCTTGAACACTATGCAAAGCGACTTAACTTGTACTCTTTGCAATACAGGGAGCCAAAGTAGCTCCGAAAGAGTCTGAGAGGCAGATGAGCATCGTGGCCTTCTCAAGGCTAGCTTAGCTGCCATTGTCTGGACCCTTTGGAGTCTCTCAATCAAATATCTTGGGGACTCCAGCAGCAAGGCATTGCAATAATCCAGCCTGCTCAAGATGGTACTTCTTACTATCAGCGCTCGAGCCTTTGCCGGTAGTAACGGGAGAATCTTACGAAGGGCTCTAATAATGAAGAAGCAGCTCCCCACTGTTTTATTAACTTGTGTTTCTAGGCTCAGTCTATCATTGAACATAACTCCCAAGTTGCGCACTGTCTCAGAGGGAGTCGGTGGAGTGGCTGTGGGTAAGGGCCAAAAATTGATAGGAAGTGGGGGGGGGGCAGTCTTCCTTGCTGCAAAGTAAAGGACCTCAGTCTTATCAGCATTACATTGTAAGGAGTTCTCTCTCAGCCAGTGGGCAGTATCCTGCATACAGGCGTGAAAGTCTTCCAAGCATATAGACTGGTCCCCCTCTAATGATAGAATAAGTTGGGTATCATCTGCGTAGTTTACAATATTGACATTGTGTGCCCTTATGACAGCAATCAGAGGGCTCATATAGATATTGAACAATATTGGGCTAATCGCAGATACCTGAGGGACACCATGCAGAATGTTGGTAAATTCAGATTGGTAAGGAGGGAGGGCCACTGCCTGTCGCCTATAAGAGAGGTAAGATTGAAACCACTTCAACGCTGTGCCCACTACCCCAACCTCTTCGAGTCTGGCCAGAAGGACCTCATGGTTGACTGTTTCAAATGCGGCAGACAGGTCAAGCAAAATCAGTATAGTTGATTGTCCCCTGTCTGCTCGCATTCGAAGATCGTCCAACACGGTCACCAGAGCAGTCTCCGTTCCATGTCCGGGACGAAAGCCAAATTGCACGTCCTCCAGAATGTTATTGATTTCTAGGAACTTGGAAAGTGTCCTACTGACCAGTCGCTCTAAGATCTTTACTGGGTAAGGTAGCAAAGAGATGGGTCTATAGTTTTTTGGGCAAGTTGGATCAAGCGTTGTTTTTTTCAGAAGTGGTGTCACCAATGCTTGCTTCCAGCAAGCCGGCACTGACCCACTGGTCAAGTATTGATTACAAATCTGCCGGAGTATCGGGAACAGTTCTGTTCCCAGTTCCTTCCAAATTTTGTGTGGTAATGGATCCATAGGTGGTCCTGAGGAGACACCCAGAGCCACTCTGTTAAAATCCTCCACCGAGAATATCTCAAGTTGGTCTAAGGAACTCGGGCTCTCCATCCCTACCCTTCTCAGCTTTTTTGTATATAATGAACCTCTAGTATTACCACTGCGATCTTCTTCCTCAGGCAAATTGCCCATTTTGAGTCCATCGATGATCTTCCTGATCTTGTCCTCAAAAAAGGTTGCTAGACTATCGCAGAGGTCCTGAGTGGGGTGAATCTTGTTTTTAGAGCAATCCGGATTAACCATATAACTCATTATTTTAAAAATACTTCTTGTGCTATTAGGAGCTTTTAAAATGATATCAGCGAAGTACTCTGCCTTCGCTATAAAAATTTGTTTTTTGTAATTAGTAATTGCTGTCTTCCAGACTGTTTTATCCTCGTCTGCATAAGCCTTCCTCCATTTCCTCTCTGCCTGATTACATCCCTGTTTCAGATTTTTTTATTTCTCATTAAACAATGGGGCCGAGGGTCTACCTACTTTTTTATGAGGTTTTAAAGGGGCAATCTGGTCCAGCCTAGACGTTATCTGTGCACAGAAAGCCGCATAGTTTTCTTCCACCTGCTTGTCTACATCAAAGCACCCATTAAGGGGGAGTACAGGGGATATTCTTGCCTTAACAAAGACATACCAAAGGAAGTTTAATCAACCATTGAAAGCTAAGTTGCGAAACTCCAGACAAAAGATACTTTTTCTATTTAGCCTTGTTACAGTTGTTCAACCAATGGCAAACTGAAAGCGAGCTACTTGGAGAATTTGACCGTTATGAAGACTCATTCAACACTGTGAAATACAACGAGTGCTTTGTGTTTCCAGTGTAAATGTTGAGAGAGGAGATTGAACAAGAAGAAACAATTTCTGCTGAGATAGCAAGAGAGAGTTATCAGAGCAGTCAAAGTTCAGCATCTGGAAGTCAAGATCCTCTTGGACAGCCAATCATTCAAAATGAAGCTACAATAGCAATGAATGAAGTGGAGAATACAATGCAGCAAGCAAGACAAACAACTCTGGATCTGAAATACCTGATACAACAATTGAATACAGACCGAAAAGACATTTTTGATGAAGTAAAAGGTAAAATAGAACATGGATTTCTGAGTGAGAAAAAAGAGTGTGCTTGTTCTACAGATAAACCAGTTCTATTGTACATAAGTGGTCAAGACGGAACTGGAAAAAGCTTTTTAATTAAAGTACTGACAAGCTATCTCAAGAAGACAACAGATTCCAATTTATCATGTGTAGTTATGGCACCAACTGGGTAAGCTGCACATAATATTAAAGAAGTTACCCTTCATCGATTATTAATGCTGCCTCTTAACAATAACAAATTAGAATAGAACAAATTATTTGGTGATGCTGGTCATGAAGTGGGAAGAGTATTAAAGAAATGAAAGCTACTAATTATTGATGATGGCAGCATGGTATCTAACCTAATGCTAGCTTTTATACATATAAGAATGCAGCAAATATTAAAACTGACTACGACGTGCTTTTTGGAGGAAAACACTTAATAGTCTTTGGGGACCTGCTACAACTAACTCCAGTCAAAGGACAACCTGTCTTCAAGACTCGACTACATAATGAAACTAGGAATTCACTAGGAAGTATTGGAAATGTAAACATTTGGGAAAAATCTGAATACAAAGAGTTAATCAGAAATATGCACCATGCATCAAATATGCAATACAGAGATATACTAAAGGACATTAGAGTGGGAGTTCTCACAAAAGAAGGAAAGAGAGCATTACAAATTCGTCTCAGCAAAAATATGTTTCCAAATAATGTTTCAGCTGCAGAAGTAATTTATAATTTTGTTAAGGAAGAGAAGTCTATTGTTTGATGACAACTCGGGAGGAGTGTAGTAAATTAAATAAACAACTATTGCAACTGGAAAAAGAAGAGATAATTGAAATTAGAGCAAATGGCAAAATGGAACATCAAGGGGCTAGAGTGCTACTATCACAAAATCAAAATTGGATAGTTTAGAAAATTCTGTGTCAAAAACTGCAGGATTAGAAAAACAGTTACTTATCTGTAAAATGTATCCTGTCATCTTACGTCGTAATTTGAATGTTGAAGAAGGGCTTGTGAATGGTGCAATGGGTAAAGTTTTGAAATACATTAATTATCAAAACAAAAATGACGTGGAATACTTAGCCATAAAATGTTATGATGTTGGTGAAGTTAAGCAGATTGATAGATGCATTGTACGTTTCCTACGCGTGAAAGACTTGTATGTCCGGCGAAAGCAGTTCAGAGTGTCTTTAGCATATGCAGTAACTATTCACAAATCACAAGGTTTTAGTGTAGATAAGGTTCTTGTTCATATTGGTAGTAGTGTATTAAAAGAAGGAATGTCATATGTAGCTTTGTCGCAAATTAGAACATTGTCTGGTTTATTTCTGATTGATTTTGATGAGAAGAAAGTAAGTACTGGTGTGAGCTGTGTGAGGGAGTATAATCTTCTAAGAGCTTAATATGCTCCTCATTTGAGCCATTATCCTGTGTTTGAAAAACCGATAATGTGTCCAAAGCGGAAAATATCAAAGCAGTCTATCAAAGCTGAACAGAAAGAGGAACAAAAAGAAATACAACAAGGACCTAAGAAAAGAAAACTACAGCACAATAAGGAAACAGAAGGGTATCACTTTGATAATAAATCTGGAGTGAACTGTTATGCAAATGTAGTGTTAAATGGACAATACCATTTGCCTCATTTTTCAAATTCTATTAAAGAAAAGGTAGATAAAAGAATGTCTTCACAAATATGTAGTTTACTTGAAGAATTGAGAAGTGACAGAAGCATTATACATTCTGCTACTGGAATAAGAAAAACATACACATGATAGTGTTTTATCAAAATCTTCAGCAGGATGCTCAAGAATTTTTTATGGTAATGCTAGTACTATTAGAGGAAGAAGAGGTGAATATCAATTCATTATTTGGTATAACTTATAAATGGAACCATAACTGTGAAGATTGTAAATTTACATCTTGCACTGAAATCAATTCAAAATAATTCCTCTACTTGACTTTACCAGATTGTAAAGCTGTGCCCTTTGAAAATGTAACTAAAAATGCCCATCAAGATATGAACTGTTTAAACTTCAGATCAGAACTTAGATCAACGTTGTTTCTACAAAGGTATGGAAAATATGTCATAGTCATGCTACAATGGTGCAGAGTGGATGGTGCTAAATTAGGAACTGAAATTACACACTTGGGGGGATATTCTCAAGAACGTGCGATAATCATCGCCAAAGTAGGTTAACGCAATTTTTCATATCGCCGTCCATCGCGGGAAAATAACTCTGTGTTAACGTCGTATTCTCAACACGGCGGTAACAAACGATAGTTCCCCGATAACGTTTCAAATGTCCGTGATAAAATCACCGGGACAATGATAAAAATCTAAACCCGAACATGAAAAAAGTTGCGATGGGCCCAACTGCGATAAAAAATTCAGCGATAAGCAGCACCAGGCCTGAAAGTCCCACAAGTCAGGGGGGAAAATCCACTATAAAAGCGGCAACAAAAAACACAAACAAAACAAACAAAACACAAACAACTGCAAAGCACCATGGAGGTAGCTGGAGCAAGTACAGAGGACAACCAGAACCCCACAAGCCCCACGGAGGACCAGCCTGGGACCCCGGGGTCAGGGAAGGGCAAGGAGAAGAAGAAGAGGAACCAGCTTTTCAGTATGCAGGAAAACCAGATCCAGATCCAGATCCTCATTACGGAGGTGATAGAACACCACCACCAACTGTTCATCACCTCCAATGTGTCATTGGCAACTAAAAATACAATATAGCAGTCCATCTTGGCCAAGGTGAATGCAGTCGGAGTGAAGAGAAGGAAAGTGGACGACTGCAAGAAGCGCTGGACTTATGTGAAGTGCAAAACAAAGCTGAAATTCGCAGCCAACTTGAAAGCAGAAATGCAGACTGGAGGTGGGAGTCCAGCGACACACCAGGAGCTGGATGAGACAGAGGAAATGGTGACCCGAGTCATCATTGGGGAGACGGTGGCAGGAGTTGGGGGACCAGACACTGCACAACATGACCTGAGCCAACAGCAACAGGGTGAGTAATGACCAGGGACTGGGGGGACGGGGGGAGATGGGCACAATGGCACACATGCACAATTAAGTATAGCACATCTGCGGACAAACCATGCCCAAGAGTCACAACTCCGACCAAGAGCCCAATTTACCCAAGTCTGCAATATCTCAGCACTGTATAAGCACAGAAGTGAAAGGCACACCGCCTGAAAGGGATAAGGGCCAGCCAAAGCAGAGCTGGAGGGGCAAGACACCCACAATGCAGCACACACACATAAGAATCAGAGCACCTCAACATTGACAACAATGTGGTACAAACTGCAATACTTTCACAACTGCTGCCGCTTGTGTGTAGAAAATGGCCCTTCGCATTTGGCATAGCAGGAAACTGTGAGATGATAATGTACAAGTACAACCTCACATCCCTGATGGTGTAGAAATGTCAACTGACCCACATCAAATAGGCATCTCCTCACAAACAGTCACAATGTACATTTTCATGCAGTCTGTTAGTAAACTTGTACAATGAGTGAACATACATGTGAACACAATGTCAATGTGCATCTCCCCTTCACATTGCAGAGGGAGAATCAACACCTCCTGCAGAACAGACCCAACAACTCAGCACTGATGACGAATAGGACCTCCCCAACATCGACACCGACGCCCTCTAGCAGCTCATGGACAGCTTCGGCACCCCACCTCCAGGAGCAGGGCAGCCCAGCTGCATCGAGGAAACCCCACCCCCTGCACAGACCACACAGCAGGAAGCACCCACCACCACGGCTGTCTCCCAGGACCCCCACGTCCAACACATGGCATTCCAACGCCGTGTGTTAGGGTGCCAGGAGAAGATGGCTGATCAGCTGCGGGTGGGGTTCGACCTCATGGCAGCCAAACTAGATGCCATACGTGGGTGTCTAAGTCCAATCAGGGATGACTTACAGTCCCTAACGGACACCCACTGTCAGCTCCATGCTCTCCAACAATCCATGGCTGACATCGCTGGAGTCATGACTCTGAGCCAAGAACAACTGTCTAGTCAGAGAGGCTCCAGTGATGTCAGCCGGGAGTTGGGACACATAAGGAGAATGATGGAGAGCTTGGAGCGGATGCAGGTGGAAAGAATGTTTGCCACGGCTGCACACCAGCGAGATGTAGCTGGGATCTTCCATGCCCTACAGATCCTCGTCATGGCATTGCCGCCACAAGGCCTGACGCGGATGAATGGTGCTGCTACTACACCATCCACATCTCCGCCCCCTGAAGTGTCAGTGCCACACAGTGCGGCAGACATTCCACCTCCGGCCCCTGATGTGTCAGTGCCACACAGTGATGCAGACTAAACACCACCACCCACATGTTAGGCACCTGACACATCAGAGGACAAAGATGATGATGAATCTGGCTATGTGGTAAGAAAGAAGTGGTAGTATTCATCTCCACCATATGGCCAGTTTCAGCTTGGTTCTGCCCTCTGCATCATGCCCTGGAATAACACCTTCCACTGTCCCCCGATACACTCAGCGACACTCACCTTGGACCTCGACATGGACTGCCATATTTTGTTTGGTTACCAATGACACAGCAATCACACTGCGGACTGAAGTCTTCCTCTTCCGATGAACTTGTCAATCCCTAAAGGACTCGGGCTGGCACTCCACGGGGCAACAATGTGAAGTGGGGTCTGCATGGCCCTGTACTGGTCCAGCTTCAACACTCCACTGAATGCGAATTAAACATTCTAATTCACACAGATGTGTCATGGCTATGATCAATCAAGTATGAAAGTATGGATGAATGTAGGGACAGTGATTCCACAAAAAGGTACTCCCTGTGTAATGCTATCAATGCGCATGTATGGCCGTGACCCAGATAGGCAGTGAGACACACATTGTCATTCAAATCAACACTCATCACAGTTGAATACAAGTGAAGGTGCGTAGACTTTATTAGCATATGCAATTCAGTACGGGCAAGATAAGTGCCACAACATGCAGACCAATGCAGCAGTATGTCAGAATGAGGAACGTTGCCAAGCGCCGCTGTCCACTCCGGGGGAGTGCCTCACCTTTCACATGTGTGTGTTAACCGGCGTTGTTGTCCGCTCATGTATCCGGAGTCCAGGCGAATGCAGCCATGTCCACTGTTGTCGTGGGATGTGTGACCAGATCTCCAAGATGCAACAAGGTGTTGGGACATGTGCAATGGGTTCCAATCTGTTGTGGCTGCAGGTACGTAGTTACTCGTCCATGAAAGCGATTGCAGCTTCATAGGCTATCATTTCCAACAGGAGGTCGTTGTCGACTTCATCAAACAGGACGGCGAGGCAAATCCATTAGCAGATCCGGACAGATGTGCTGCGTCCACCCCCTTTCACCAATTAGCACTACAGCCCAATAGGGGAGCGGTTCAATGTGGTTACTGCACACTAGGAGTTGTGCAATCTCCCAGGTCCAGCTGCCAGCATGTATGCCAAGTATCAAGGCATCCCATAAACGGGTATCACAGTGATACTCCTGGACGTGGGCCAACAGGGGGTGCACACACATGTCAAAATCCAGTTCAGCTACCGTCCTGTTGGATAGGCAGACATCCATGGACCACTCGAATATGGACGTTCGACAATGCAACACAGGCTGAACGCAGGTGATGTTGGCAAGGCGGAAGCTTAGCCGGTAACTGATCCGCAGCACTGCCAATGGCAGTGCCCCCAGTAAATGCAGCATACGTGCACGGTACAGTTCCACGTGACAGGGGTTGTGCATGTGTCCGGGATGTTCTGCCATTGCGTTAGTGGCCCTGGTTGAAGCGGCACTGTTCTGACCTGCGCCAGTTCTGTGGATGAAATGCCACAGCTCGGATCAATGAGTTGTTTTAGTGTGCAACGGTTGTACGCCTGGGATGGTGTGGGAGTAAGTGTGAAGGCCATTCCATGCAAGATAACTTCGAGCAAGGACTTCTGTGTGTGGGGTGTGTATACGTTGGTCTTTCGTCGGGCTGTGCGTAGTGTGGGAGTTGTCATCAGCTGCTACAGTATCTGTCAGGGGTGCCGGGCACATGCAATTCCGAGGTCGGAGGTGCAGATGTGCTTCCGCCTGATAGTTCAGACAATGGAGCTTTCATCCCTAATGTTAGGTTGTCATCTGCTTGCATTCAGGAAATGTGATGTGTCTTGTTGGGGGTGGGGTGGGATGTGTGCGACTTTGGGATCCATGTTTGACATGTCTTGCATGTGCCAAATGAGCGGCATTACTGTGTGTTACATTGCCTCACAGCTGCTCCTCCCTCCCCCGAGCCTATTCACTTGTGTGCGCTGTGCGGTCGCATCACTTGCACTCCTACGGCACACCATTGTCATGCCTGTCTGCGTATGTCCACAAGCCTGACAACTACACTGTGATGTTGGCCGTTGAAGGTGGGCGGCCACGTGAGTGTAGGCCTATGGTAAGGATAGGGCGGACACAGATGTAGAGTTCATGCCTGGCTGAACTCACGCTGCGATTAAGGCTAGGCATTTGGCTCATGCTGCGGCAATACAGATACACACAACACTTGGCATGTATGAGCCTAGACCCCGAGCGGTCTTGCACTCCTTCATTTCTCCGTTCGTGCGAGCCCGCTCTCCGGGTGCATGCTACATTGCAACATTGTTGATTGCGGGCCGGGTGGCGCCGACACTACAACACATGCATTAGTTACTTCCTTGTCCAGGCCAGAACTGAACCACGCCCAGAGCCCTGGGCAAATTCTTCACACCCCTATGCTGGACTGGCGTACGCCGGCCCAGCCCACTCCGCTTACGCTTACAGGGGGGGACGACAAAGCTACGTGTCCAAGGTCTTACCCACTTCCTGAGGTGACATGGTTGCGGCCGCTGTCCACAGCACAATGTAATGTGGTAGGGCCCGGGGCCATCATGCATACATAATGACCACACGGACACACTTGGATAGATAGTGGAACTGGCTACGGGCACGTGTGCCCGGCCCCTTTTTATTACCAGGGTCACATGTCCAGTGACGCCTGTGCTGGATGACTGTGGGGTGAGTGTAAGCCAGCCCTCAGGGAGTGGTTGGTGCTGGCAACAACTAGAACAGTGATCATCGTATTACACACACAAGACTCAATCATAATGGGTCCATGACTTGTGGTGCACTGAGGTAGGGGCACCAGCTCTGACATCACACACACAAGACTCAATCATAAAGGGTCCATGACTTGTGGTGCACTGAGTTAGTGGCACCTGAAGAGCTGGGCAGGGTATCAAGCTGATGATGGCATCCAAGCAACTTTGATAGGCTGGCTGTAAGACTCCTCCGACTCTGGGAGTTGTTGGTTGGAGGTGGTCCTGGCGGTGGTGGCGGGTGTGCAGCCAGCGATGATGGCGTGTCCTTGCAGGTCAGGATTGGATTTGAATGTGTGAGCCCTGCTGACCGCAGTGTAGGCCAGAGGCAGCGGTCAGCAAGGGCCCACAGCCACGTGGCGTTGACTTGAGCTGCACAGAGTTAGTGGCACCTGAAACGCTCAGCGGGTGCGCAGCCTGCAATGATGCGTCGTCCGGGCGGGCTGCACTGGAAGCAATGTCTGTTGCCTACTGGACTGCGCCATCAATGAATCAAGACTCGATTTGAATTGGGGGACCTGCTGACCGCAGTGTAGGCCAGAGGCAGCGGTCAGCAAGGGCCCACAGCCACGTGTCGTTGACTTGAGCTGCACAGAGTTAGAGGCACCTGAAGCGCTCAGCGGGTGCGCAGCTTGTGATGATGCGTCGTCCGGGCGGGCCGCACTGGAAGCAATGTCGGTTGCCTACTGGACTGCGCCATCAATGAATCAAGACTCGATTTTAATTGGGGGACCTGCTGACCGCAGTGTAGGCCGGAGGCAGCGGTCAGCAAGGGCCCACAGCCACGTGGCGTTGACTTGAGCTGCACAGAGTTAGTGGCACCTGAAGCGCTCAGCGGGTGCGCAGCCTGCGATGATGCGTCATCCGGGTGGGCCACACTGGAAGCAATGTCTGTTGCCTACTGGACTGCGCCATCAATAAGTCAAGACTCAATTTGAATTGGGGGACCTGCCGACCACAGTGTAGGCCGAAGGCAGTAGTCAGCACACACATAACTCTGCGGTGCTGTGCCACTGGCTGCACTGGGGGCCTGTTTCGCGGAAGCCAGTGTTCAGCTGAGGAGGCTGGCGGTCACGGCGGCAGACTCGTGGCAGGTTGAGGGGCACCACCCTGGCAGACGTGTTGGCCTTCCCGGAAGTGAACCACGCCCAGAGCCCCGGTCTATTTATTCACACTCCTATGCTGGACTGGCGTACGCCGGACAAGCCCACTCCGCTTACGCTTACAGGGGGGGGACGAAACAGCTACATGACCGAGGTCTTCCCCACTGCCTGAGGTAACATGGTTGCATCCACTGTCCACAACACTACAAACACCAGCAGTATATGTCCACATGGACATGTCTGTGCTCTGCATACTGAAGTCTGTCCAGCACATCACCGCCACACTTGGCATTGTGTACATTCTTATTCATGGGTGACTTGCCTCCTTCACACATACTTGGCTTCCACCTCTCCCCACATTCTGAAATTGTGTGGCTGAGGAGCCATCCATTTTCGGAAGGTCAGCTGTCTTGTTCTGCACTGCCTGGATGGTAGTCCGGAGGGGCCGGGGGGGGGGCCTGGGGGTGGTGGCGGTGGGTGTTGTGGACCTCTTGGGTCTCCGAGCTGCATGATCAGTAGCTCCATGACATGTGTTGGTCTTCAGATGTGGCTCTGGGCTGGGCTCCCTTTCATACTGCAGGTTGTCGTCCTGCTTAACACCAGTAAAAGGCAGGTGTTAAATCCCTGCTGCTAACGCGCATTATCGCCTGTTTTTGGATCGAATCGCAGATCTGCCTGGTCGTTGAGAATATCGCGAAGTGGTGTTTTCGTGTGTTTTTGCACGGGAACGCCTACTCTGCATATCATTAGCGTTAGTTGTCGCTCTCATCCATGGCGATGTTTTTTGCGGCAGCTATCGCAGGAAAACTGGCGATATCGGCAGTTTGCACCAGCTTGAGAATAGGGCGAAAAATCTATCGCCACTTTTGCGGTGCTAAAGTGCCGATAAATCAGCGATAAGTCCTTGAGAATATGCCCCCTTGTAGCTAGACAAATTTCCATTTCGAAAAGAACTTTCACAACTATAACAATCGTATTTCATGAAGGAGTTAATATACCCCCTGGACACTACACAATATATTTAGATTTCAAACAGGATGGGCAGAGTTCAATGACATAGGAGTGACATTCAAATTAATCTAAAATGTTACCAAACTCATATCTGCTATTTCAAAAACGAAGTTCTAAGGAGAATTTGGGATAAGAAAATGTGGTATTGTGTTGAAATATATATGGATTATGTGTTTCTGAAACGTTATTCGGCCTATTAGGGGTATTGTCTACAACAAGCTGTTAGAAATGAAAGACTCTTTTTAACTGCAGGAAATAATTTATAAAACATTTGAGGACTACATTGTGTTACTACAGATAAAAACTAAATGGAGGTACTATAATACCAGTAGCCTTAAGTGTCACCTGAAAAGTCTCTTCACCGCTAAAGAAATTCCCCTTTTGTTTCTGCTACAGCAACTTGTGTCTAGTACTGTGTGTTATATTTTTTGTACATGGACCAAGAACATTTTAGACATCTTTTGGCCTAACATGGATGATGTTTACAAAAGGATATCCGAAAATGAAGACTGCTTCATAATTGTTGGCATTTTGTACCAGATATAATTAGTTTTTTTTGTTTCAATCCATTGATTGTTTTTTCCCCACTGTTTGATGGTGATGCTTCATACAGAACACTGTTGAAAGTGAAGAGGTATGAAGCTGAAAATAGTAAAAAAACAGTAAAACATTTGTCTATGTTGAATTAAAGTTTTGGAGAAAAAATATTGTGTGTTGTTTTGGTTGCCTAATGTTCAAAATGAAATTCTAATACATTTTTCTCTGTTTACATTTTTTCACAGTGGTTGGAGATTGCTATATATTACGTGTGTCAAATCACTAATCTAGTGATGGAGTCATCGAGTCACTACTCATATACTCATCCCATCTCCCAGGCACTACAGTTCCACTCTTCCAATCACCCAGCCACTACCTAGGCAGTCATCCAATCACTCAGGTATACTGCACCTGCATTCATTCAATCTCCCAGCCACTACTCAGCACTCATCCAATCACCAGGCTGGTACCCATGGAGTCATGTCTTCACTCAGGCACCACTAGTGCAGTTATGGAATCACGTAGGCACTATACTTTCACTCTTTTATTCCTCCAGGCACTGCACTTGCACTTATCCATTCACCCAGGTACCACACTTGCACTCATCCAGTCACCCAGGTATTACTCATGGAGTCATCCATTCACTCAGGAAGTACCCATGCAATCATGCAATCATCCAAGCACTGCACTTGTACTCATTCATTCACGCAGCACTGCATTTGCACTCATCCATTCACTCAGGCACTACACTTAAACTCATCCATTCACTGAGGCAGTACACTTACACTTATCCATTTATCCAGGCACTGCACTTGCACTCAACCAGTTATCCAGGCACTGCACTTGTAGTCTTGCAATCATCCAGGCAGTACACTTACACTTATCCATTTATCCAGGCACTGCACTTGCACTCAACCAGTTATCCAGGCACTGCACTTGTAGTCTTGCAATCATCCAGGCAGTATACTTGCACTCATACAATCACTCAGGCACTACCCATGCAGTGATGAATCAGACAGGCACAGCACTTGTACTCATTCTTTCGCCCAGGCACTGCACTTGCAATCATTCATTCACCAAGGCACTGCACTTGCACTTATCCATTCATCCAGGCACTGCACTTGTACTAATGGAATCATTCAGGCGGTGCATGTAAACTCATACAAGCACTCGGGCATTACCTATGCAGTCATGCAATCATCCAGGCACTGTACTTGCACTCATCCAATGATCCAGGCTCTGCACATGCACTTATCAATTCACTCAGGCACTGCAATTGCACTCATCCATTCACCTAGCATTGCAGTTGCACTCATCCAATCGCCCAGGCAGTGCACTTGCACTCGTTCATTCATCCAGGCACTACACTTGCACTTATCCATTCACCCAGGCACTGCATTTGAACCCATACAATGATACAGGCACTGCAATTGCACTCATCCAATAACCTAGGCACTACACTTGCACTCATCCATTTACCCAGGCACTAGACCTGCACTTATATATTCATCCAGGCACTGCACTTGCACTCATTAATCACCCAGGCACTACAGCTGCACTCATCCATTCACCCAGGCACTGCACTTACACTTATCCATTCACCCAGGCAGTGCACTTGCACTCATTCAGTCATCCAGGCACTGCACTTGCACTCATCCATTCACTCAGGCACTAACCATGCAGTCATGCAATCATCCAGACACCGTACATGCACTAATCCAATCATGCATGCACTACCCATACAGTCATGCAATCAGCCTGGCACTACACTTGCACTCATCCATTCATGCAGACACTACACTTGCACTTATCTATTCACCCAGGCATTGCAGTTGCAGTCGTGCAATCACCCAGGCAGTACACCTGCACTCATCCATTCACCCAGACACTACACTTGCACTTATCCATTCACACAGGATGTGTATTTGCAGTCATGTTATGATCCAAGCACTGCACTTGCAGTCATCCATTCACCCAGGCGCTACACTTGCACTCATCTATTCACCTAGGCACTGCACTTGCACTTACCCATTCATACAGGCACTGCACTTGCACTCATGCAATCACTCAGGCATTACCCATGCAGTCATGCAATCTCCCAGGCACTGTACTTGCACTCATCCATTCACCCAAGCACTGCACTTGTACTTATCCATTCACCCAGGCACTGCCCTTATGCAATCATCCAGGCACTGCACTTGCACTCATCCATTCATTCAGGCACCACCCATGCGGTCATCCAATCACCCAGGCACTACCCATGAACTCATCCAATCACACAGGCACTACCCATGCACTCATCCAATCACCCAGGCACTTCCCATGCACTATCAAATCACCCAGGCACTACCCATGCACTCATCCATTTACCCAGCCACTACCCATGCACTCATCCAATCACCCAGGGACTACCCATGCACTCATAAAATCAACCAGGAACTACCCATAAACACATCCAATCACCCAGGCACTACCCTTGCGCTCATCCATTCACCCAGGCACTACCCATGCAGTAATTAAATCACCCTGGCACTGCCCATACACTCATTCAATTATCCAGGCAGTACCCATGCTCTCATTCAATCACTCAGGTAATACCCCTGCACTAATCCAATCACCCTGGCACTACTGGTGCACTCATACAATCACCTAGGCACTACCCATACACTCATAGAGTCACCCAGGCACTACCAGTGCACTCATCCAATCACCCAGGCACTACCCATGTACTCACCCAATCACCCACACACTACCCATGCACTCATCTAATTACCCATGCAGTTCCTATGCACTCATGCAATCATCCAGGTACAACCCATGCAATCATTCAATTACCCAGGCACAGCCCATGCACTCAAAGAATCACGCAGGCACCACTCCTGCACTCATTGTAACATCCATGCACCAGTCATGCACTCATTCAATCATCCACACACCAGTGATACATTCATTCCAACATACATGCATACTTGATCTTTTTTAACTGTAAAAGGCGGTTTCAAAAGGAACGTTTTTTGTGTGATTTTTTTGTGGTTTTGTAACGTCTTTTTTATGGTTACAAAAATGGCAACTGGGATAGGAGGAATTAAAAAAATGTGCACTGAAAAATGTACAAGGGGCAAAAAATTAGCATGTATGATTTTTTTGCAGCATTGCAAATATCTGTAACTCACTGCTCACCAGCACTTATACCATGCAGTATGTAGCCATTCTTGAAAACTCTGAAGATATATCTGTTGTAGTAGTCTGCACCTCTGAAAGGACTTTCTGGCTGGGAATTGTTGCTGCTGCCACTGATGTATATGGTCCTCCAGCTTCCCTCTGCTTGATCGCTAGTTGGAGATGTTTTCTATGATATTGTTTAAGATAATATAGCATGGACACTGTCCCACATGAATATTTTTTGTTCTTCCCTCTAGAGAGGGTCTTGTCACAGATTGTGCATTGCACTAGTTTTGCAGCAGTTTTCGATTCCCCTTGTGGTATGCCACACTGGCTCTCTTTTGTGGAGGCCAACTATAACTCGTGCCCCGCAATGCACTACTTATGACCTCACATATTACATCACTCATGACTTGGTCAGTGACTTCACTGATGACATCACTGATGACATCGCAAAAGACATCACTGATGACATCATCCACAGAATCTCTATTGCACCCACTCACACCCCAATATAACCGTTCATACACACACTGCAACTTCCACACTACCATTCTCAAAACCATTGATACACCCATTCCAGTACTTACACACTCACTCACTGATTCATAGGTCTACACACACGTCCACTCAGTCACCCATACAGCCACTCAAACACCAACTCACTCACTAATACAGCCACTGATTATCCACTCATACACCCATACAGCCACTCACACTCTGTCAGTCACCCATAGAGCTACTCACACACCTACTCACTCACCCATAGAGTCAATCACAAAGCCACTTACTCACCTATACAGTTATACACCCACCCACTCACTTATTAATACACATACTAACACATACTCACCCATACTGTCAGTGACAAAAGCATACACTCACCCATACAGCCACTCTCACATTCACTCACTCACATACTCCAACACTCACCTATACTGCCTTTCACATATGCAATTACTCACCCATATACCACTGATACATCCATTCACTCACCAACACAGCAATACACACTCAGTCACCCATACAGCTCCTCAAAGATACACTTACTAACCCATACAGTCACTCATTCACCACACTCACTCATCAATGCAGGCAGTCACACACCCTCTCACCCACCCACACAGACATTCATACACCCATACAGGTACTCAAACAACCAATGAATCACCCATACAGCCATTCACATATCCACTCACCAACGCATATAGCCACTTAGACACCAACTGACAGACAGATACAGACATTCACACAACCTAGTCACTCATCCATACTTTCATTGAGAAACCTAATCACTGAGTTATACAGTCAGTCACGCAGCCACTGAATCATCCATACAGGCACTCATACACCCACTGATTCAGCAATACACCTTGGTATATATATTTAATACTCATAAATGTTTTAAAAACACTCACAGTCACTGGATGATGTCATCAGTGATGTCATTGGAGATGTCATCAGTGATGTCATCAGTGATATCACTGACCATGTCATGAGTGATGTAATATGTGAGGTCATAAGCAGTGCATCGCCGGGCGCGAGTTCTAGTTAGCTCAGCTAACTAGAACTGCTGAATTTCTCTGGTTTTGTACGAGTGAAATGTCAGCCTATCTATAATGTCCCAGTAACCTTTGGTTTCATCAGTAATAGATATATTTATATATATATATATATATATATATATATATATATATATATATATATATATATATATATTCACACACCAGAATCCTGTCTGCCTATCCCCGGCAGAACCAGCAGGCACGGACCTCAGCCAAACTCTGAAGAAAACTACTTCAGACTCGATGTCGTGGAGAAACAGTGCAGTTTTATTTCAAAATTAATCCACAGAGATACACAGGCATAATGCCTGCCATGACGCGTTTCACTCGACACAGCGTGCTTGATCACATGATGCGCTTCATTTCTGGGAAACCTTTTAAAGGAGACAGACCTAACAAAATGTGCACGATTGGCTAAAAGCATAGCCACACCAGATATGTGAATAGAGAAGACAGACTATTGATCATATAGTAAGAGCGAAGTGATAAAAATACATATAAACAGTACTTGTCATAAATAAAAAGAAAAGAGCCTTGACACTAAATAATCTCAATGCATACATAATAACAAGAGACAATGCTACAATAATAAAAATACATGAGAAAAACACTAAGGAGTCGATTCCGATTCGGGCCGGAAAAGCACCGACCGACTCGGATCCGGAAAAAATACCGACCGACACGTACCAGTGGCGCCCGACACGCCAAGTACGATGCAAGCCGCGATAAATCCGACCGACACGTCAGGAAACCAAGCCGACCGACCGAGCCGCTCGGAAAATAGCAATCCGGCCGGAAAAACACGCGAATCCAACCGACCGACACGCACCCGGAACAAATCCGACCGAATCGTACCCGCCAACTCCAACCTGCAAAGTACGATGCAAGGCGCGAAAAACACGACCGAGTCGGACGGAGGACAAGCCGTACGACCGACACGCATACAAAACCGAGCCGAAGCAACACAATACACCGCGACCGACGCGTACGCAGCATACAAAACTGCACAAACACAGCGTGAACGAAACGGAAAACACCGTACGAGACCAATGCAGGGTCCGACTCGGTCACAAGAACGTTTCCAACATACACAAACAGCACAAAGGAAAAATCAACCAAAAAAGGCCAAACAAGCAATTACCAAGCCAATAAATACTGGGGGGTGGGGACAGAGAACAAAGACACACCAACAACTCCACCTATATAAAGGACACAAATCACTACCATGAGCCTTTGCAAATGCCATTCCACTGCCAGCACCCAAGAGAAAGCAACCACACACCCACAGCTCATCCCTCACACAAGCCACACACCAGCAGCACACCAACAAATACCTACCTCACATACACCCAGCACAACACACACCCACACACCCTCACCTGCACACCAACACACACATCACCCACTATCACCACCCATCACCATGCCCCCAAGAAGAATCCCAAGTTCCTAGATAGTGAATTGGAAGTCATGGTAGACGAGATCCTCAGGGTGGAGCCACAGCTGTTTGGCACTCTGGTCCAACAGACCCCCATGTCGCAGAAAACCAAGATGTGGGAGAGGATCATCAACAGGGTGAACGCCCAATCACCATGTCGGCGCACAAAGACCGACATCCAGAACAGGTGGTATGACGTGCGCAGGAGGGTCCGGGAGCTGCTCAAGAAAGACTACCACCTGAGCCAATACACCGGCAGTGGCCCTCCTGCCAAGCCAGTATACCTCAGGCCCTGGGAGGAGAAGGTGCGGGCCATCCTTCCGCCAGTGAGCGTATATGGACTAGAGGACATCCCAGAGCCTGGTGAGTACACAACAAATGTACACAATAAACTGCCACAAAACACACACATCACTGTCAAGGGGAGAGTCAAACCATGCACTCATAGCAATTACACAGCAACTAGAACAGAATCATCCCAAAATGTGTATGTCAGTCAGATAAACACAACACATGCCATCAAAAAAGTCACATCCAACTGTGCCAACACATGTACAAACACAACCACAACTACAGCTAGGCAGTGGCACAAATAGAACTAACACACACATCCACACATGTAGCCACCACAACAACACCAACACACAGTGAAGACCACTCAAAGGAAGGAATTCTGTGTATGCTGGCCAAGTCAGTGTAGCCAATAGCATCATGGGAGTCGCAGTCACACATATTGCCCCCCCACAACTGTCCCATCAACACCACCCTGAACCATGCTCACATCACAGGGAGTGGAGAAGGACTCACAAGATGGCTGACACTGGCTACTGCTGTGGGGAGCACAAGGCCCTGCTGCCAACTGTGCACCAACAAACAGCAGGACACCACTGACTGACATCCTGAGAGACAACTTACACTCCCTGCAATGCAAGCACGTTCCATGGTGGGATATCTGGCTGGCTGGCTGGGTGGGAAGGGGACTTGCAGCACTGACCATAGTCACCAGCACCTCCCCTCACACCCCC